>JAODAL010000654.1:0-287162 GCA_025379985.1 Phyllomedusa bahiana
TATCCTTCCCAAGCTTCTCACAATCTTGGTAGGCACTTGCTTGCCCCTCCCCTTTTCAGCTTTGACCTAAATTTTCAACGGGTTTGAGACAGGGCTTTAGGTGGAAAATTTCCAAAACTTTGGGTTGGTTATCCTTACGCCATTTTGTAACCAGTTTGCGATGCTTCAAATCATTGCCTTTTGGGAAGACCCATTTCTGCCCAAGCTTTTACTTCCGGGTTTTGTTTTTAAAGAGTTGCTTCTATTGCCACATAACTTCTTTCCTAATGATGCCATTATTTTGTGAAGTGCCCATCCCCCCCTGCAGGAAAACAACCCCAAACATGAGGCTCCCACCCCCGTGTTTCACATTTGGGGATAGTGTTTCAGGTTCCCTTCCCCCCTTTTTCCTTCAACCGAAAGTGGTGATTATGGCCAAAAGAAAATTTTAGTTTCGTCAGCCATAGGATGTCTCCAAAAATGTAGGTCTTTGTTCCTGTGTGCATTTGTAACATTAATCTGGTTTTATATGTTTCTTTTGGAGTAAGGGCTACTTCCTGGCAGGGGGGGCCTTTCACCCCATTTTGAACCGATTGTTTCATGTGGTAGTGACACAATCTTCCAGCTTCCGCCAGCATCTTCACAAGGTCTTTTGCTTTTGTTTTGGGTTATACCCGTGTAAACCCAAAGCACGTTAATCTCTGAACACAAACCTGTCTCCTTCTTCAGCGGTATGAGGCTTGACATTCCCATCTTGTTTGTATTGCGTAAATTTTTTTACAGATAACAAGCCACTTTAGGTATTGGAAATTGCCCCCCAATGATCCAGATTTGTGAAAGCGAAATTCTTTCCCAAAATATCGTCGATAAATTTCTTTAGACTTTCCCATGATGTTACACACAGAAGCATTTTTTTTTCTGGTTACCAAAAATACATCCAGGGTGGGGCTTATTAACCAATGTTGCCAATAAAAAACAGAGCTTCCAAAGCAGTCATCATAGGGGCTGTCCAAAATTTGGAAAAGGCATAGTAATCCTAGTGTATTAAACTTTTGACTTTGCAGAAAGAAATTTAAAAAAGCCTTAAAATTTGTTCTCTCTCTCTTATTCGGGCATTTGGCAAATATAAATAATTGTGGTAATCCTAATTGACCTAAAACGGGTGAGGTTTATTCTGATTTCAAGTCAGAATGTGTCTTTTTATATAGTGTATGTAAAAATCTGGTTTCAAGTGTATAGCTGGTATTGTTTAATATCCTCCTTTATATACAGCACATTTTATTTTTATTGTATTTTGTTTATATTTTTATGTAATCTATATTGAAAAAGTTAAACACATAGTAATTATAATGACACAATAGGAGGCATTTAGACATAGATATCTCTGTTGTCCATTTTCTATTTTTTTAACATGAAAACATAGATAGAACACTAGATGAGATTCCATTAATTTAATTTGTTTGCAGTTATGGTACAGATTACAGAGCTGTAATTGACAGTAGAAGCTCTTAAAAGGGACAAATTAGCCCCTTTCACTTACTGGGCATCTGTGCAGCTGCACAGAATGCACCAATGGTATGTCTGTTTGTGTACCTACTTGTACAAAACTGGCTGTACTGAAAAAAGCAGCACCTGTTTAGTAAGTTGTATCTATAGGAAAGTAAAAGCTCTATGACTGTGCAAAACATTGTGCAGAAAATGTCTGCTGAGGATAATGTAGAAGTCTATTTACATAAGCATTAAAAAGTAGCAGAGAGGCCGAAATTGCTGCCTAGCGGGTGGGCAAATGTCTTTGCACCATATCTAGTTGGGGAATTGCAGAAAACCTACTTTGTGCTAACTTAGGAGCAAGCTGATAATCACACGTTTGCTTGTGTGAGTCTATTGAGTCCCTGAGTGGTAGTTTTATAGGACAAGGCCACCCGGTTCCTATTTGTTTAATCTGCTACATCTCTTGTGTAGATTGCTTCAACCTAAGGTCTGAGGTCCAGCGTAGATTATGAACAGAGTTGTATTGGGTCTCTATGTTAGTGGTCCGTCTAGAGAGTTAGTTTGCTTGGTGGTGCAAGAAAACATCCAGTCTTTAAATCATATAATTGCATCTATAAATTTGTATGCAGTATTTTTCTGGTGTAAATTGCACCAAAAAGCTGCTGGCATACTGTTCTGTATATGGCACACCACATTTTAATGCGGCAAAGTTTGATGCAAAACTGCCATACAGAGTTTGGTACATTACACTCTATGCACCACACAATGCTTGGCACGTTACACTCTATGCACCACACAAAATTTGACGCATTACACTTTATGCAGCAAACAAATTAAGGTGCATATAACACAATTCAATCATTGACGCTCTGTATTTATACTCTTCTCGAATAACAAATTTATAACTGTTGTGTCATCGCTCAAGTTTTAAAAGAATTCCTGCATGATGATTCAAAGATGTCTCCCAAGTGTAGTCCTATGTTTTGAATACATATAATAACTAATGACTTTAAAATGTTGTTGCGCTTGATCTGAAACCGTTATGACAAGGGAATGAATTAGAATTCCAGAAGTTCATGACATTCTACTTTAAAAAGGAGGTCCAGTTGATAGAACACAGCCCATCATCTCAAGTCCCAAACCCAAGGACTGAATTTTTCAATTGGAGTGGAATCAGTTTTGGTATTTCCCAGCAAATTTCGCTTTCTTACCTTCTAGATCCATAAGGTGGTGATGCTTGTGCTATATGGGAACTAACCAATAGCATCTCTACATTTAGTACTTTCCTATGCACAAATTAATGGACCAATGCATTTTATAAGTTTATAGATGTTTTTTCTCTTGAGATTTTACTCTTAGCTATAGGGAAATCATAGGGATGTCTGTGAGATATCTTAAACCGAATAGTATAACAAATGTCCTATTTTTCCTAACTAATTTCCTAGCTGGCCGAGATGGATCAACCATTATTTTGAATAACTTTGATAGATATAGCAGTAATGCTATACAGTTTGTAACCAGAAAACTTTACATACACTATTTAAAAATATATATATATATATATATACAAATGCATGCTTTTCTCACTATCTGACATGAAATCAGAATAAACCTTCAAAAGAAGGCCATTACTCCAAAAGAAACATATAAAATGTCCAGATATAATTTGCGGAATGTCCTGACGATTAACGCAAGACACTTTACTTGTTTGGAGACATGTGTCAAGGGCTGCGGAAACAAAAATGCGAGACTGTTTTTGCCCATATGACCATCTGTATACAGATTTAGAGGTGAACAAAAGTGAAGGAAATATCGCTATGTAAAGTCCTAAGATGACATTATCCCAACTATGAGAGAACGTTGTAAGCAACAGTCATGTTATGAGTGGAGGTTGTTTTTGCTGCAAAAAGGACTGCAGCAGCTTCCTAACTGAAGCAACATCTCAATAGATCAGACAAGAAGTTAAAAGCTTGGGTGGAAATGGGTTCGCCAAAACTTTTTACAAAGGATTTTAAAGATAACCAACCCAATTTTTTGGGAGGGCCCAATCCACCAGCCCTTGTTTCCAAAATTTCCCTATTGAAAAATTTAAATGGGCAAAGCTGAAAACAGGTGTGAGAAAAGGTTTACCTAAAAACATGGCTAATTTAAACCCCAAATTTTCTTTAAAGGAGCAATGGGGAAAAAATTTCCTACAAACTATTGTGAGAATTTGTGGAAGGATATCCAAAAATTTTTGGGACCCAAGAAAATACTTTTTTAGGGGCAATGCAAAACCAATTTAAACAAATAAAAAGTAATATAAACTTTTGATTTGCAGAAAGAAATAAAAATGGCTTAAAAAATTCCCCTCCTCTCAGATTTTTTGGAATTTGGGCAAATATAAAAAATTTTGGTAAATCCTAATTGACCTAAAAACGGGAAAAGGTTTTTTATTCTGATTTCATTTCAGATAGTAAAAAAAACCGGGCATTTGTGTCTTTTTATATATTTGAATTAAACGCGGATTCAACTTTTTTTTATATTTAAAAATTTATTATTCCCAAAAACCGGGAAAAAAACCCTTTTTCTTTTTTTTTCTTTTTTTAAACAACAAGGTCATTCATATTTAGGATTGTTTGTGACACATTTTTTTAAAATTTAAATTGTTTGAAGAAAATCCAACTAGAAACCCTTCTTCCAATGCTATTTTGACCATGGGTTTTATGCTATTCCTTACTTTATTTAAAATTTTGAAACAAAAAAACCCCTATTTCTACAGTTTTAGAAGTTTCTTTCCCTTAAAGGGGAACCTGTCACTTTGAACAAAACAATCAAATTTGGGCTGGTAGCTTTTAAAAGGGAGCGGGTATAAACCAAACAAACAAAATATAAGTTTGGTGGCCCAAAGATTAAATTACAATTTGTATTGCATCCCTCAAAATTTCCCTGCTAAATAATGGGTTGGGGTGTTCAGTTGGCAGTGATTTTAAATAAAATTTGAAAGCTATCCTAAATGCAACACCAAACATGTGGCCCCATGGGACCCTTTTTTTAATTTGGCCCTTAAAACGAGCGGGGAGGTGGCCCCCTTTTCTGACATTTCCCCCCCATGTTTGCCGATAAAACCCGGGCATCAGTTGAAACCTATAGGTGCTAAAAGTCAAGGGGGGTATCACTTCTTGTGGGGGGGCAACCCCTCATTAAAAAATTTAAAGTCAAAGGCATTTTTTTTTTTTCCTAGAGGTTTGGTGTTCCCAAATTGGAACAAGAACTAAAATATTTAGCATTCACAAAAATCCTCAAAACGAAGGGTTTTGGGTGTAATGGGTTTTTTTACCCCTGAAGGAATTTAAATTTCTCCTTTGGGATTTGTTCCCAAAAGGGAAAAAAATTTCATGTTTTGCATTTAGAAAAGCAGGGGTTTTTGAAATTTTAAATGCAGGGTGGCTTTTAAATTAGGTTAATCCAAAAAGGGGCCTGAGCAGCAGTGAAAGGGAAATTTTGGGTGAATCATATTGAGTCAATTTGCAGGGGTTTTCCAAAATCAAAACTTTTCCCAACTACAAGAAAAAGCCCCCCCCTTTGCCCCATAGTATGAAAAATTTCAAAAATTGGGGTGAGTGATAAAAGGGTCAACCCAACCTTGTAGAACAAAAATTTTTCCTGCCAGTTTGAACCCTTGGGATTAACCCCCCATAATAGTGGATTCATGAAATTTAAAAACCTATTTTCATGTTTTGGGGTCGGGAAAAATTTAAAAGTTTAAAAAAAGGGAAAAGGGTTTTTGTCAAAGATGTGGTAATCAGGATGTATATTGATAGTAGATAGGGATTTTGTGTGAAAATTGGAGAAAAAAAAGGTTACTGGAGCAGGAAGAGAAAAAAGGTTCCACTCCATCTATCAGAGAATTTTCAGGCTCTGTGTGTGGTCTAAGGAACCTCATTAGCTAATAAGAATAAAGGTGCATTAACTCATCTACAGTTACAGTTACTCAAACAGCCTGCCTGTAAAATAATAGGAATCCCCTGATTTGCTAAGTATTAATGTCAAACTAATTGAAGGAATAGAGTGTAAGGGAATGGACTCTTCAAATGCTACTCAGGGATTTGGACTTAATTGCAGGGAACCCCCTGGTTACTACCATCAGTCTATGGAAAAGCAGAATTACCAGCCAGCATGCACTGGCTCTTACTGTATAGAGGGTGCGAGCTTGCATGTGCAGTTTCTATATAATACTTGTAGGTATGATTAACTAGTTAAAGAGAATCTGTCACGTAGATTATGCTCCCCGAGCTGAGGACAGCACAATCTAGTGTCAGACCTGCTGTTTCCAGCGCTCTGCCCCATATTCTGTAAGATGCTGGAGTTTTCAAGTATTTAGTGCTCAAATCTACAGTTTTCAGCCAAAAAAGTAATGAAAATAGTCCGTTTTTTTCAAACCTCGCTCATTTGAGACTAGCCCCGCCCACCTCAACTGATAAACCTATTACTTTGAATAGGTAGAAACATGTGAATAACTGTCAGTGGGCGGGGCTAGCCTTTGGTGGGCGGGGATAACACCTGCTCATGAATAAGATTTGAGCATTAAATGCCCTAAAATTGCTGCATCTTACAGATAAGGGACACATCGCTGGGATCAGCAGGTCTGTCACTAGCTTTGTTTGTCCTCAGCAAGGGGGGCGTAACCCTATGTGACAGGTTCCCTTTAAAGAGTTTGGGAACATCAGGAGAAAAGCAGCATCAGGGAGAAGAGCAGGTGGAAAGCATGGTGGCAATCGATGAGCAAGGGCACAGGGGCTCCCCTGGGAAGAACAATAAATGTTAACCTGTAACAGTAATGAACAGTGTATGAACAAAACCGTATTTTTTGAGGTCTAGGTAGTAGGCCCCTAACAAGCTAGGGAAACTGGAATATTGTTTTTGTCTACAAACTGAACTTTTTCTGCTGTGGTCTTTTCAAATTTAGGAAAAGACCTAATTTTTTCCTACAAAACTTTAGCAAATAAAAATATCTCGTCGCTCTCTTTCCCCTCCTTGCAAAAGCATTTACACCCCTTAAAACCTTTCATCATTTTTAAAAGTGTTACAGTCCACAAATTTAAATGTATTCTAATGATATTTTATGTGATAGAACAACACAAAGTAGCAAGGATTTGTGAAGTTTAAAGAAAATAAGTGCTTTTCCATATTTTAGCTAATTAAAAACTACATATGTATTCAGCCCCCGTTGCAGGACAGGGGTATGTCTCTAACAGCTTTGCACATCTACAGGTTGAAAATGTTTTGTTTTTTTTTTTTGCAAAATACTCTAGCTCAGCAATTGGTTGGTGAACAATTAAATGAAAAACAATTTTTCAAGTCGTGCCACAGATTCTCAATGGGATTTACTGTAGGTCTGCACTTTGACTGGGCCATTTTAATACATGAATATGCTTTGATTTAAACCATTCCATTGTAGCTTTGGCTGTATGTTTAGGGTAATTGTCTAGCTGGTAGGTGAGTCCTAAAGTCTTTCGTCACCTATATCACGTTTTTCCTCCAAATTCCTGTAAATAGCTTCACCCCACCTTCCCATCAACTCGAAGCAGCTTCTAAGTCCCTGCTGAAGCAAAGCATTCCCACAGCATGATGCTGCCACCATCATGCTTCATAGTGGGGATAGTGTCTTCAGGTTGATGTGCAGTGTTGGCTTTCCTTCACATATAGCGTTTGACATTTAGGACAAAAAGTTCCATTTTGGTCTCATCTGACCAGAGCACCTTCTTGCACATGCATTCTTGTTTTTATACCTAGCTTTTTGCAAACTGAAAGTGAGACTTCTTATAGCTTGCATTCTTCTTGATACTTTTCCATAAAGGCCAGTGTAACAGGTCGCGCCGCGATCCGGTCCACGGACCGCGGTCGCACCCGTGTCCTCCATGGCAGGTCCCCGGCGGGGGACGGGTGGCGCCGCGGGCTGCACCGCTGCCCGTGGTTGCATCCGCCCCGTCCACTCACCTGACCGTGCTCCCGTTCGGTCCTCGTCCCCTGCCGGCCGGAATGCACAAGCGCGTCCCCTAGCCACCACAAACAAGTCACGTCAGGGGTAACGACCTGGTAGACTCCAGCCGCAGCAAGTCCATCCCGCTTTGCGGCGGGCTCTGGTGAAAACCGGGACCTACTTAGATTCCGTTTCCTGGCGTGGCTTACAGCATCGTTTGCGATGGTCTAGCGGATCCACTTCCAAGTTCGTTACAGCCAGATTGGTGGAACACACAACTAATAGTGTGGTTCACTGCTGCTCTTTCAGAGTGATCCTGGGACTCTTGGATGCTCCAATTAGTTCTCTCCTTGTCTGGGCTGTCAGTTTAGATGGACGGCCATGTCTTGGTAGGTTAGCAGTTGTGCCATTCTCCTCCCATTTGTGGGTGATGAATTGACCAGAGTTTCGTGAGCTATTCAGAGCTTGGGATATTTTTTTAAACCTAATCCTGCAATATACTATGCCACAACTTTATGCCTGGTGCCTGGTATTCATGATGCTGGTTGTTCAATAATATTCTCTAATAAACCTCTGAAGCCTTCACAATACAGCTGTAGTTATACTGAGAATAAATTACATACAGGTATACTCTATGTACTAATTTGGTGACTTCTAAAGGCAATTGGTCACACTGGATTTTATTTAGGTGTAGCAGAGTACAGAATATCATTTTCTTACACTTCACAAATACTTGCTACTTTGTGTTGCTATTTCACATAATATATCAATAAAATACAGCTGACTCTCTTTGGAACCCTTTTCTTAGGTACTAAACCAAGCAAGACTTGCCATTTTGGAGGTGCTTTCACCTAGTCCTTTAGCCTTGTCAAAGTCACTTAGATCTTTACACTTGCCTATTTTTCATTTATTTGTCCAGCACATCCCACAAATGCTGGATTTAGAACTGGAAAATTTGAGAGCCAAGTCAATACCTTAAACCATTTTCCATGTTTATCAAAACAATTCCTAAACATTTTTCACAATTTGGCAGGGCATGTTGTCCTACTAAAAGAGGACGCTAAGATTAGTAAATATCATTGAAATATTAAGTTAGGAGATATGTGTCAAAGCAACATCCACACAAGTGCCAGGAATCAAAGATTTGCAGCAAACCAGGGCCTACTGTTTATCCTCAAGTAGCCTTCACTAACTTGCCTTTCCTCTCGTTCCATCACCCAGGTAACAGACATACATGCATTAGCATTACAACATGGAAAGGAAATTGAATTTCAGATCAATCAACAGTTCGGAAACAGGGTGATTTAATCCTTACATTGCAGGACTTTCAGAGGTGGACTGGACAGTATTGTCACAATCGTTTCTGATCAGCTCCATATACAGTATCAATCAACAGACAGGCCCCTACGCCCTATGGTCAGATTCTAATTCTCATATGCACATTGCAGGCACTTTCAGTGGTGGACCTGGGACAGTATTGTCACCAGTCTGTTTCTATGCAGCTCCATATACAGTAAACTGTGGTGTGTTCTTTCTATCATAGCCAGCATTATTTTCTTTCAGAATTTTTTGCTATAGTAGTTTTCCTGTGGGTTTGGCCCAAATAGAGTAACCTTCACTCTCTGTGCACATCAAAGAGCCTTGGGCATCCAAGACCCTGTTTAGTGATTGTCCTTCCTTAGAGCCTTTTTGATAGGTGCTAACCACAGTTTACACCTTACAAGACCTGCCATTGTAGAAATGCTTTGACACAGTTGTCTAGCGATTACAGTTTAGCTCTCGCCAAAGTCGCCCAGATTCTTACACTTGCCCATATTTATTGCTTCCAACAGATGAAATTTCAGAAATAACTGTTCTCTTGTTGCCTGTCCAGCCCCAGACAGGTGTCAATGTACCAAGATAAGAAATGCTATTCTCTTCACCTGTCAGTGGTGAGCTGGTCTGGCTCTTGCTACTGTACTGTCCAATATGATTTTTCTACAAAATATTCTCATGTAAGAATGACAATAATTAAAGCATTGTATGCAGCGATTAGATTTTGCTTGCCTCCTCATACTTGGCACAGTCTTTTTGTGCGAAAATGTGCTTATATAAGGAAAATTTCGTAAAAAGAACAAAACTAGGTTCCCCTCCCCTGGATACTAGTTACCAGCTGCTAAATACATTATGAACAGAGTAACTGACATAGTATGTGCAGGATGGGTAATATAAGAAGTCTCCGAGGAAGTTCTGTGTCCTAGAGGTAAAGCCAAGAAGTCAGTGTCACTATTGTCCTTATTATGTCATTATATCACATTTATAGTATAAAATAGTTTCAGAAAGTTACCTTAAAATAGCACACCGTTGGCTCATAAGCCTGCCAAGCAGAAATTGATATAGGTTTGCTATAGGAAATTTTTAAGGAAAGTTTATGACTGCCCTTGTGTATTCATGCAGGATCACATATCTGTGCATGACTGAAAAATGAGATGGAAAAATGAATGTGTGACTACAGAAAGGGGGACATGTATGAAAACTGTCTAGGTCTAAGACTTTCCTTGTTGCCCACAGTAAGCAATCAGAGCTCCCCTTTCATTTTTTCAGAGCTCTATATGAAATGAAAGGGAAGCAATGATTGGTTGTTATGGGCAACAAAGAAAGTCTTAGACCTAAACAGTTTTTATACATAAGGTCCAAAGTTTTCTGGTTTTATGTAAATAAAGCTAAATCACTGTATAACAATAAGAAATATTTCTGTTTACTGTCAGTGACTAAAAACATTCCAGTTTAATGGGGTGTTCTCACCATGCTGTTTTAGAGAGCCTGCTTCTAACAGGCAGCTTCAGGCTCACAATTCCTGGTTAGGCTGTGGTTGGGTCTATTGCATACATGCCAACTCTCCCGATTTGGGTGGGAGTCACCTCCCGCCACCACCCCCCCCCCTCCCAGAAACTCCCCAGCAGGCAATGGGGGTTCTTTAAATGACTGTGGCGCCGGACTAGCATCAGGGCACCCGGCGAGTCTCACTGACTCCGTGCAGCCGCGGCCGCACACAGTCAGTCAGCAGCTGCACGCTACAAGGGGGTAGTACCTGGCTGTAAGGGGGATCTACCTGGCTGTAAAGGGTATCTACCTGGCTACAAGGGGGCATCTACCGGGCTGTAAGGAGCACTACCTGGCTACAAGGGGCACTACATGGCTGTAAGGAGGACTACCTGGCTGCAAGGGGGCATCTACCTAGCTGTAAGGAGCACTACCTGGCTACAAGGGGACATCTACCTGGCTGTAAGGAGCACTGCTTGGCTACAAGGAGGCATCTACCTGGCTGTAAGGAGCACTACCTGGCTACAAGGGGAACTACATGGCTGTAAGGAGCACTACCTGGCTACAAGGGGGCATCTACCTGGCTATAAGGGGGCATCTACCTGGCTGTAAGGGACATCTACCTGGCTACAATGGGGCATCTACTTGGCTGTAAGGGGCAATATCTGGCTATAAGGGGCACTACCTGGCTATAAGGGGTACTACCTGGATAAAGGGGGCTATTACCTGGCTATAGTGGGCACTGCCTGGATAAAGGGGGCTACTACCTGGATAAGGGGGCTACTACATGGCTATAGTGGGCACTACCTGGATAAAGGGGGCTACTACCTGGCTATAGGGGTACTACCTGGCTAGTGGGGGCATCAACCTGGCTTTCTTCCAGAGCCGTTATGCAGTTAGTTGGAGTGGGTGTGGCTTTTTGAAGGGGCGTGGTGCACCAACAAGATGGGCATGATCATGCAAATTTTTTGCCGCCGCGCCGCCCCTTCGAATCTCCCACTTTTCCACTTTCAAAAGTTGGCAAGTATGGCCTATTGGCATATCAGCTCTGCTGTTTCTAGCTGAGTCTGTTACAGTGACATGAGTGTAGAAGGTTTGTAAACTATATTACACAAGGCTACAAGCTCTAAAGGTTTAGGGCTTATCCCCCCTGCACTGTTTTTCAGCCAGTTTTGAAGACGGTTTTCGTGTGCAAACCGGTGGACAAACTTTTACATGGACCTTAAAGAAAAATCCGTGCAGCGGTCCCCACTGCACAGATTTTCTGCCGGACGGTATCTTAGACCGCCGGCGGTCCGAAAAACATTGAGCGTGTTAATTCTTCCACCCGGTTTTCAGGCGGATATGAACATTTCATGTGAAGGGGAGGGCTTTTCTCTGCAAACAGCAGAGAAAAGCCGTCCCTCTGTGGCTGTATGCACAGCCCCGAAACAGTGCAAATACCGGTCAGGATTTCCGACCAGTATTTGCACTGTGCTGTGTGGATGGCCCCTTAAAGTTTTTTCAGTGACTTAGATAAACAACCTTCTGTTTTACTAATAATACAGCATGATCGAATAGGTCTGCTGGAGCAATAAGAGCAGAGAGAAATGGCCCGTAACCTAGGGAAACTGTCTAAACAAGCAGGGGATACAATCTACTTACAAAGTAAAATCAGAACAGCAATGTATTTGGTATTGGTCTTAATTTATTTATGATCATGTACAGAACTTGTCACAAGACAGCAGGCTCATGCCTAAGGTAGTGCCACTGTGTAACTGAATACAAATTGGTGTATTGCCTTGACTTGAGCAGTAACATAAGTATTTCTGAAGGGCATACATACAATATGGACCTAAGAAACCGAAAGTGACACCATGGGGGGAGCGACAAGGCGGCCTGGAGTGAAGCTAAAAGATAAGTTAACCTCCTAAAACACCTAAAATCCTAACGATTAGCATAAGGCAGTGCTCCCCAACTCCATTCCTCACGCCCCACCAACAGGTCATGTTTTCAGGATATCCCACAGAATGCACTGACAGTAATTGTCACCTGTGCAGCATAATTAAATCACTTGTGCACTGCTACGGAAAGCAATATAACCTGTTGGTGGGGCGTGAGGACTGGAGTTGGGGACCCCTGGCATAAGGGATTGAGTTGAAGATAAGGATAGGGCTAGAGATCAAATCTGTTTTTAATATGTCCCGAACCCAAAATTTTTCTCAAGTTCTGTTTAGCTATTGTTTAAAAGAACAGGGCCCTGTTTAAAGGGGTTTTGCCAGGATGTGAGTTAAATACCTCCTTATCAGCACGGGAGTAGAATATAAACAAATCATGCTGAGTCATGAAGGCTGCAGGGGAGAGAGGGAGGGGGTGAGCAGAGAGCGAGGAATAAGGGAGCGTCTTATAACTTAACTCAAATAATAACTTTACAACAGTTGATTCTCTATACAGCAAGACACAGACTCATACACTGCACTTTCTCCACAGCCCCTTGAAGCTCATTCATTTTCCCTGTCATCAGATAAGAAGTGTCTAATGCAAGCTTTCAGGTAACTAAGGGGGATTGAGAAATGCTGTAGCTCTCAGAGTCTTCACTTTTTGTAATCACATATATTTAGAAAAGTGATTAAATACCCATTTTGGAGGATCCCACGTCAACATTACATCGTGGCAAAACCCCTTTAAGTAAAATGTCCAGTCCTAGACAAGACACTATATATAAAGTACCGTCCGTGGATGATTTTTGGAAGAGTAATTTACCATTTGGAAATGTACTACTTTCACACCAAATATCTTGCTGCTCATTCACTTTATTACAAAGCATCCTAGACAAAATGCCAGTCTGATGTAAGGAATCGTTGGCCTGCTTCAGTGATCATGTACACGGCCATATTATGGCTCCATCCTTAACAAAGCCGTGCTTTGGCACTCATGGAGGTACTTGGGGCCTTAAAGCTGTGTTCTCACCATACTGTTTGTCACGGTCCATGCCGTGGGCATGGCCGAGTCCCTGCTTCTGTCGTGTCTCTATTCCACCGCGGCCGCTGCTGTGGACCACTGACGTGTATGTGCTGCCTGTTTGTGTCCCTGGTTCCTGTACCTGTTGCTGTGTCCCTTGTGTCTGTGTACTCATTTGTCTTCACTCCTGTTCCTGTCTGTCTGCACACACTCCCTAGGGTGCGGACGCCCGCTGGTCTGGATTTAAAGCGACAGTGTCCCAATTACCTGACCAACGACCTACAACCTCCTGGGATATAAGAAACTTCCTGCTTCTGCTCCAGTGTCAGTTCATTAATGTCCATCTGAGCTCCTGACTATTGCTGCTGGTTTCTGTTCTTCCTGAGTTAACCCCTGAGTTACCTGAATATCCACTACTACTGTTCCTGCTGCTGTCTTCTATTTTTCCTGCTGTTTCTTGACGTTGTACCAGCCAGTTACCTTCCTGGGACTCTGTTACCTGCTTAAAGCTATACCCAACTCTGCCTATTCCCGGTGTCCTTGTCCTGCACTTCAGCTGCCACCACGAGTAGCCTACCATCTACACTCAGGGGATCCACAATACCTGGGTGTTCTACGGTGTCAGTCCTAGCTGACCCTAAGATATGTGACACTGTTTCACAGAGTCTGGTGTTCATGGCCAACTTCAGGCTCCCACTTACCGGTTAGGCTGTAGGTGATTCTATAGCAGTGACTGCCATATCAGCTTTGTTATTTCTAACTTAGGTTGTTATAAGGACATTGTTAATAGAACAGTTTAAAAAGCAGGACAAGAAGCTGCAGAGCTCTAAAGAGCTAAAATTTGTCAGTAACAAACATAAACAAGCTCCTGGATTGCTGATAGAGAAACAGCAGGGGCTAACACCATCATCCTGATAGAGCAGAGAGGTGGTTGCCAAACTAGAGAAGCTTGTGTGCATAAACAGGAGATCAGAATTGCTCTAACTCTGAATTGAAGCTAAATCAGAACAGCAGTGTATTTGATAATAATCTTAATTTACCTTTGCCTAAATGTTTAACACTAATTAATAAAGTGGAAATACCCCTTTAAAGTTCATTCCTATCCATACAA
Source organism: Phyllomedusa bahiana (assembly GCA_025379985.1). Classification (NCBI taxonomy): domain Eukaryota; kingdom Metazoa; phylum Chordata; class Amphibia; order Anura; family Hylidae; genus Phyllomedusa; species Phyllomedusa bahiana. The sequence continues at coordinate 14,286 of JAODAL010000654.1, forward strand.
TTTTATACAGGGGTTCACAGACATTTTTTCTGTTTCATTCTGTATGAAAGCCTGACGAGCTTCTGTACTATTAATACCTGGGTTATGTTTAATTCCCATTAAGAACATCAGAAGTGCTGCTTTTTATCACAATTGTAAATCTAGGTTTATATAGTTACACCAGAGTACAGAAGATTTTTAACTTATCAGTATTTTAATCATGATGGATAATTTAATATATTTTCCCCAGACATAGAACTCGTATACAGACTGCAGCACAATGCTCTAGTATGTATGGCCTAGAAATATATTAAGCATTAAGGAATATGGTTTATGAATTTAACTTGTGTAAACTTAATGAGAAGTTTCATGCTGCTGTTTTGCCGTCTCGCCATTGTCTATATATAATTAAAATGGCAAAATGTATTGCCATGGAAATGCGGAATTATAGTGTTCCAGATTTCTCTGAAATTTCAGCAGTAACTAATTATGAAGATACCACTGAGCAGTAGGATATCTTGCTTTAAAAATTAACCCTTTTGTTTGCTAGTCAACGGGTGGTCTATTATTCAATACCTGCAATGGTTCAACTAAGCCATTAGAAAATTGCATGAATAGCAATATTGTACTTTATCAAATCAAAGTTTTAATAAAACAGATGCAAGGTTACCAGTAATGAATGTTACCCATTGCTTCCAGGAAACCAGATATGTAACAGAGTGCAGGCCACAGCTGCTCTGGTGAAAGTGGTCCTTCAAGTTACAATGGCCTCAGGATACAATATTTTCAACATACAATGGTCTTTCCAGGGACCTTGTATCATGAAGCTATACTCAACATACAATGTCACAGACACTGCTGATCTGCAGCTCATGTGATTGATGGACATTGAACATTTTACTTATAAAGCATCTATATCAATTTAGTGCATGCAGCGATTGGAGGTCTAGTAGCTCCTCTCTACAGAACAGTGCGGTACTACATTTCCTGTACTGCTGTTACATGTGTTAGTGAAGTACATGCAGTGATTGGCGGACTAGTAGCTCCTCTCTACAATACAGTGCGGTACTACATTTCTTGTACTGCTCTTACATGTATTAGTGAGGTACATGCAGTGATTTGCGGTCTAGTAGCTCCTCTCTACAGTACAGTGCAGTACTACATGTCCTGTACTGCTCTTACATGTATTAGTGAGATGGATGCAGTGATTGGCGGTCTATAGTGTCTCTCTACAATACAGTGCGGTTCTACATGTCCTGTACTGATCTTAAATGTATCAGTGAGGTGCATACAGTGATTGGTGGTCTAGTGGCTCCTCTCTACAGTATACTGTGGTACTATATGTCCTGTACTGTCAATACATGTATTAGTGCAGTACATGCAGTGATTGGCGATCTAAAGCACCTCTCTACAGTACAGTGCGGGACTATATGTCCTGTAGTGTCCTTACATGTATTAGTGAGGTGCATGCAGTGATTAGCGGTCTAGTAGCACCTCTCTATAGTACAGTGCAGTACTACATATCCTGTACTGCTCTTACATTTATTAGTGAGGTGCATGTAGTGATTGGTGGTCTAGTAGCGCCTACAATACAGTGCGGTACTACATATCCTGTACTGTCCTTACATCTATTAGTGAGGTGCATGCAGTGATTGGCGGTCTAATAGCACCTCTCTACAGTACAGTGCGGTACTACATGTCCTGCACTGTCCTTACATCTATTAGTGAGGTGCATGCAGTGATTGGCGGTCTAGTAGTACCACTCTACAGTACACTGCTTTACTACATGTCCTGTACTGCCCATACATGTATTAGTGAGGCGCATGCAGTGATTGGTGGTCTAGACGCACCTCTCTATAGTACAGTTCGGTACTACATGTCCTGTACTGCTCTTACATGTATTAGTGAATTAGTGCAGTGCATGCAGTGATTGGCGGGCGTTCTATTAGATCCTCTCTACAGTACAGTTCGGTACTACATGTCCTGTACTGCTCTTACATGTATTAGTGAGGTGCATCTAGTTATTGACGGTCTTTAGTGCCTCTCTACAATGCAGTTCAGTACTATATGTCCTGTATTGCTTACAATATTTTTAATATACAATGATCTTTCCGGGGATCTTGTATCATGAAGCTATACTCAACATACAATGTCACAGACAATGCTGATCTGCAGCTCATGTGATTGATGAACATTGAACATTTTACTTATGTATTAGTGAGGTGCATGCAGTGATTGGTGGTCTAGTAGCGCCACTCTACAGTACAGTGCAGTACTACATGTCCTGTACTGCTCTTACATGTATTAGTGAGGTGCATGCAGTGACTGGCGTTCTAGTAGCACCTCTTTACAGTATAGTGCGGTTCTACATGTCCTGTACTGCTCTTTACATGTATTAGTGCCGTGCATACAGTGATTGATTGTCTAGTAGCTCCTTTCTACAGTACAGTGCAGTACCACATGTCCTGTACTGCTCTTACATATATTAGTGTGGTACATGCAGTCATTGGTGGTCTAGTAACACCTACAGTACAGTGCAGTACCACATGTCCTGTACTGCTCTTACATATATTAGTGAGGTACATGCAGTGATTGGTGGTCTAGTAGCGCCTACAGTACAGTGCGGTACTACATGTCCTGTACTGCTCTTACATATATTAGTGAGGTACATGCAGTGATTGGTGGTCTAATAGCTCCTCTCTACAGTACAGTGTGGTACTACATGTCCTGTACTGCTCTTTACATGTATTAGTGAGGTACATGCAGTGATTGGTGGTCTAGTAACCTCTCTACAGTACAGTGTGGTACTACATGTCCTGTACTGCTCTTTACATGTATTAGTGAGGTGCATGCAGTGACTGGCATTCTAGTAGCTCCTCTCCACAGTACAGTGTGGTACTACATGTCCTGTACTGCTCTTTACATGTATTAGTGAGGTGCATGCAGTGACTGTCGTTCTAGTAGCGCCTCTCTACAGTACAGTGCGGTACTACATGTCTTGTACTGCTCTTACATGTATTAGTGAGGTGCATGCAGTGATTGGTGGTCTAGTAACACCTACAGTACAGTGCAGTACCACATGTCCTGTACTGCTCTTACATATATTAGTGAGGTACATGCAGTGATTGGTGGTCTAGTAGCGCCTACAGTACAGTGCGGTACTACATGTCCTGTACTGCTCTTACATATATTAGTGAGGTACATGCAGTGATTGGTGGTCTAATAGCTCCTCTCCACAGTACAGTGTGGTACTACATGTCCTGTACTGCTCTTTACATATATTAGTGAGGTACATGCAGTGATTGGTGGTCTAGTAGCCTCTCTCTACAGTACAGTGTGGTACTACATGTCCTGTACTGCTCTTTACATGTATTAGTGAGGTGCATGCAGTGATTGGCGGTCTAGTAGCTCCTCTCTATAATACAGTGCAGTACTACATGCCCTGTACTGCTCTTTACATGTATTAGTGAGGTGCATGCAGTGACTGGCATTCTAGTAGCTCCTCTCCACAGTACAGTGTGGTACTACATGTCCTGTACTGCTCTTTACATGTATTAGTGAGGTGCATGCAGTGATTGGTGGTCTAGTAGCGCCTCTCTACAGTACAGTGCGGTACTACATGTCTTGTACTGCTCTTACATGTATTAGTGAGGTGCATGCAGTGATTGGCGGCCTAGTAGCTCCCCGCCACAGTAAGTGTGGTACTACATGTCCTGTACTGCTCTGTACATGTATTAGTGAGGTGCATGCAGTGATTGGCGGTCTAGTAGCACCTCTCTACAGTACAGTGCGGTACTACATGTCCTGTACTGCTCTTTACATGTGCCAGGGTGAGCGGGTCCTTTTGGGCACTAATGTCTTTCATGACCCACAGAAACTCCTATACTATGCTTAGAAAGTGATTTACTGACTGTTACATGTAAAAACTTGCTTTATCTGTATTAGTTCTCTGCTTAACTTTCTTTAAGCTTCGTTTTACATTGGGTGACATTTGGTTTAAGAAACAACTACCCGTTTTCCAAAGAGTTATGACCATCCTGGAATGAATTCATATTGTATGTTGAGGAAGCACTGTATATGAGCAGGCTGTCCTCTGTGCTTAGCAGACGCCAAAGCTTCCCTGCCTGCCCTGCTACATTATTCGGGTATATTCACACAGTGCAGTTTTGTTGCAGAAATTTTTCTGACTAGAATTCCATTTCATACATCTGAATAGGGATCTTTCTGCGGCATCTGCATGGATTTTTGCAAGCCCCATTCATTTGTCGACAGTCGAATCACAATATTAAGACCACTTCCTACTTTCAGTACAAAGCTCATGAAGGAAGTCACATGTGGTGAGCTGGATTGGGGGTTATATACAGTGTGTGATAGGCTGTCTGCACACATATCCATTGTTACTGTCATGGGTGAGAGGGGCAATTTATCAGAGTTGGAAAAAGGGATGATTATTGGCTTTCAGGTCAAGGGTGGCATGTTTTCTGAATCTGCTCAGTGTGTGAACTGTTCGTGTGCTGCTCTGGTGAAAGTGTATTGTGAGTGGACAAATGGCGCCATTACGAGTAAGAGACATGGAAACGTTGGAGCATTATGGGCCACATGTATGAAAATTGTCTAGGTCTAACACTCTCGTTTTCTGCTTCATCAAATGGATGGACATTGGCATGTCAGGGGAAAAACATCAGAGAACAAACATCCTGCAACCATTGCTGGAAGAAGACAAACTGGTGGTGGCAGCTTTATGGTTTGGGGTATGTTTTCTTGGCATTTTCTGGGCTCACTTATTCATGTGGGAGGCATTCTTGACTGATCTGGTTATGGCTCCATCCTTGAAGATCACGTTAACCCATATATGCTGATTGCCTTTGCTGGGGTGGAATGGATTTTGTAGCAAGACTATACAACTCAGCAAGAAATATCCAATACTGGTTGGAAGAGCATGAGAAGACTTCCAAGTATTTCCCTGGCCTCCTAATTCCACAGCTTTGAACCCAATTGAACATCGGTGGGATAGCCTCAATTGCTGTGCTTTGCTCTATGAATCCTCCCTCACACATTTTCCAGCAGCTGTAGTATGCACGGCAGTCAGCATGGCTCCAGATACCTGTGACAACCTATCAAGATCTCTTTGAGACACTCCCACCCATATCTGTGCTGCACATGGTGGTTACCTTAAAAATAATAATATTAATGTGACTTGACTGTGTGTATGGAACACTAGAGGTGTAACTTTAAGCTTCTGGGCCGCATAGTGAAATCTATAAGAGGGCTCCCACCAACCATGTGCCAATGTAGCTCTGCCAATGTAGTACAGTCAGACATTTCTACAGCTGATCTGGAATGCATAGATATAACCTTATTACAAACCAGCCTGTACATGGAAGGATTTCATTAACACAGCTATCTCATACAATTGCTGTTAATGCAGTTCCCCTAGAAAGTATGTATGTAGTTCACCATAGGATTATCTATACATTAAATGGATAAGTAAATGTAGATGATCCTCCTTGTGGCAGTTTTCATTCCTAAACCTTCATATCTGCTGAGAAGACAGTGGCTCAGTGGTTAGTGCTATTGCCACTGTCAGGTCCTAAAATCATATCCCACCTAGGACCACTTCTAGGAAAACATCTTGGACCACTTCTAGGACCACATCTAGGATCACTTCTAGGACCACTTCTAGGAACACATCTAGGACCACTTCTAGGACCACATCTAGGACCACTTCTAGAAACACTTCTAGGACCACTTCTAGGAACACATCTAGGACCACTTCTAGGACCACTTCTAGAACCACATCTAGGACCACTTCTAAGACCACATCTAGAACCACACCTATGACCACTTCTAGGAACACATATAGGACCACATCTACGACCACATCTAGGACCACATCTAGGACCACTTCTAGGACCAAATCTAAGACCACATCTAGGACCACTTCTGCATGTGTGTTCTCCTGTGTTTGCATGTGTGTCCTCCACACTCCAAAAACATATTGATAGGTTAAAATGGGACCAGTCTGAATGATGATTATCTCTATACAGCACTGGAATATATGAGTGCAATACACATGGATAGAATCATACTATATAGCTGTTCTACTCTACTATTCATTTCAGGACTGCAGGGGACTAGGATACCTCTTTAACCGAACATCCTATCTTGATGCAGTCTTCGATAGCGATGACCATTTACTGTACTTGCCTCGAAAGAAGAACAAAAATCCCATCTCCCCATGTGTTGCGTTTTTTTTTTTGTTTTTTTTTGCTTTGCTGCTGTAGCAGCAGCTGCACTTCCAGTCATCACCACTGGGGGCGAATGTGCATTAGTTTTAGATCAGGCAGCACATTAAAGTTCCAACCTGTGTAAGAGGAAAACAGGGCTCTCTCCTGCTAGAAAGCGAAGCAAACGGGATCCAGGAGATAAGGCAGCAAATCCCTGCTTCACTGAGCACTGCTGCGAGATCCGTGACCCGGGAGCCGCCACTGATAGCCCGGGTCAATATTCCGTCGAGCAAATCCACGATCGCTGGGATTATAACGCTGACAGCAAGGATAAGCCTCCATTCACACATACACATGCATGTCTGTGCTGGCTAGTGAAGGGAGTAGTGGCATCTACATGATGATATTCTTATTGCCTTAAGGAGGATAAAGGGGCAGTGTGTAGGATGCTGCCTGAGACACAGCCGGGATTCTTCCCAAGCACTGAGGAGGAATGAAGCAAGAACATTCAGATTGCAGAGATCCAATGCTGCAAGGAGACCTGGTAAATACTTCTCACACTTGGGGCTGAGATGCTGGGGACTGTGTTAGGGGCTATGGAAACTGTGCAGTCTGTCTGAGGGGGAGGAAGTTAAGAAGGGCTACTGAGCACGACTGGCCCCCTTAACTTTCAAGAGTCTTTTGGGGGAGAATAGCTACATGTCCTAGAGCTGCTGGAACATCTAGTCATCGCTCAGTTTCCATATTCTTGTTAGTAACAGATCTCATTTACACTATGCAGCTCTAGCTGTCTATATATCCATCTATCTAGCTAACTGCTCACTTCCCTATCTATCTATCTATCTATCTATCTATCTATCTATCTATCTATCTATCTATCTATCTATCTGTCTATCTGCAGTATATTTATTATAGCTATCTATCTCATTTGTTTATTAATACTGTCTATCTATCTATCTATCTATCTATCTATCTATCTATCTATCTATCTATCTATCTATCTATTAACCTATCTAGTAATCTATCTATCAACCTATCTACTAATCTATGTATCCATAAGTGCATACATTGAAGCTGATGATATCACAACCTTCACAATTTTCTATTGCATCTGTTATTTGCATGCATGGAACAGGATTAACCTTTTCAAAGCTATGACATTCAGCAAGTTAAGCAATGAAAGGGTTGGTGTTCTTGGCAATGTTAGGCTCCATTTGAAGTCTATTTTACTATGGCATTCTCGCCATTTCAGTTTAAGGCTTAAAATCTATGTGTATACAGTATATACACAGGCAGAGAGAGGTAGGTGGCTGTTTGGCCCAGTTTTGCTGCTAAGGGTTGCTTGGTATTTTAGGACCATTTGTTTTGCGTGAATTACCCCTCCCATTTCAGAAATTAAAAGAATTATAAAGCAGTTGGCTATATCCTTATATCCTTTCAGACAGTTTTTTTTTTTTTTTTGCATTGGTCAGGCTAAAGCTGGGAAACTAGGCTTTCCTATTTAGTGAAGGGAGGGATCCAGTGGATTAAACTGATTCTTGAAATAACAGTAAAAAAGAGGTTAATCAGCTTTTATTGGAAAGACATTTTTCTATATATAAAATACACCATTTTAATAGCTTAGCTTTCTGCCCCACTAAGGTCTGAGGTAGAAATGTGCTGTTTTGTTTATTGCAGTGATTGGATTGTATATCGAGAACATGAGAAAAATTGTACCCACTGAATGAAATTTGTTGATGTTAAAACTAATTAGGAATCTTTTCTACTGATTTTATGCTTCATGTAAAACCAATGCATGAAAGGATCTATTTTTAGTGTAAATCCCCAGCCACAGATGCATAGAAAAGCTGCACGGTTCTTTGTTTGGATGATATTTAGTCGTATGCAATAAAAAGCTTGTACGTAATGACCATAGACTATAATGTCAATCAACCCTTCTATGATAATTAGACTCTTTCATGTCACTATTTATATTTCCTTTAAGTTGATGCTTTGGAAAAGTGCCAATTAAGAAACAATAGGCTGTTGCAGATTTAACCATGTGTTATCACTGACAGCGAGCACTTGCATACACATAGTGTACACAGTTTCTCTTCTGTTTACTTATTTTAAGGTTGTTATTAAATATCAGATGACATCCTGAAACATCAGCGGTGTATAAAGTCATCTACTGTCAATTAAACTGGGACATGATGTCAGTGCCAGACAGTGTGCTGTAAATACAATTGTTCAAGAAGGTGAACTTTTCATTAATTTTTAAAAAGGTGGATGCCATTGTAATAAGTCCTTAAAATTCATTGGCATCATCTCTTCTTGTCTGGAGTGGATGACTTAAAGATAACATATTTCTTCCAGTTGAACTCCAGCAACCTCCTGTCATCTAGATTACATTTTTAAGTTACAATTTTAATGCTCTTTATATGCTCATTATCTGGATATATCTGAAGCTGGGGCTTTGCCTTGTTAAAATGTTAAGATCGATAAATAGTGGAAGCACAAAAAATCAAGAGCTCTTGTGGGTAAACAACAGCAGATGTGTATCTTGTATTTTTTTTTATCTAGTAATGTGCATGTAGGGATAGATACAACATAATAAGATTTCCCATCTTCAAGCATGACTTTTAGGTGATTATAGATCCAGTGTTGGTAATTACACTTTGATGCACTCGTAGTACATGTGATGAAATAATAAATACCATCCATCAAGCCTGGCAGAGTGCACTGTCATGTTCATAAAACAATAGTGAGGAACCCTGTGAAGCAGTTTATGTGGTGGTTTGTCTTTCATGGAGCATTTCTGATTGTCTTCCCTGTAATTCTAGTCAGTAGTATGTTGTATTTATGGACTTGTATAATGATGCTTTATTCCTAGGCCCACAGAATTCTGTAGAGTGAAGAGTGTCCTTCATAGGTTTAACCCTTGAAGGATGTTACTACTGACTAATGTTGGGGACGAGGTGTTTATATCCTCCTCATGCACTTATACATAGCCTACAATAATTATCACTTCAGGAGCACGTTTGGCCTGTTCTCAAGCTAGTAACACAGATAGTAGGCCAACTTGTAGGAAGCATAGGCAGCAGGGAAAATCATGATAACCAATGATGTCATGCAGGAAGGGGCTATGTTCTCTTTGCAGTCAGATTCCGTTGTCCTTTGACTAATATTTTAGATGGGTTTTAGCAAAGTGCAGGTCTTGTTTTGTCTCCAAACACATCGCGACATGTGGTTGATTTCAATGGGAATACCATATAGTCTCAGTTGATGAACATCATGACAGGGTCAGATGTAAGTACTTGAAGAAATTGCTGAGATGGAACAAATACAGATCTAGTTTTAGCCTTGCTGACTATATTTTGCTCATAAATCTGATGGTTTAGGGAGTGGTTAGGTTTGTAATAAGTGTGCACTGGTACGGAAAAGCTTTGAGCTATATTGTGACGTTAGTATAGGGTAGCAAGATATAGGATATCTGTAGACTGAGCCATATTCTAATAGAAGAGAATACTTTGTTGGCTGACCCTTGTATTCTTTACAGTTTAGATCGATTTGCATGGTATATTCCTACTCATTCCTGTTGAACTGAAACAAGAGATTGCAGCACTTTTCATCTGATCGATCAGGATTATTTGCAAGATGGCATTCCCCCAGCACACAATGAAGCAAAATTGATTTAGAGAGCCATGGAATCTGATATTTTTTTATGCATTAGTTGTCTGGTCAGTTTGGATCACTTGCAAAAAAAAAAAAATGCTCATAATCAAAATATGTCTATGAACCTAGCTTTACTTGTTTCATGCATTTTTAACAACAAAAGTTGTGTTTTCTATAGTCTCATATAATTCCATAGGTCATTTGTGTCTCTATCAATAGCAAAAAGGTTTTGTAAAGACTTTCTTAATTAAGGGCTAGTAGTCCTGAGGTTAAGTGGGTCTTCTAGGTATATACTAATTTATGCATGGACTGTCTACACAACAGCCTTTCATGTTAACCTCATGGGAAGATCTGTCAGGCTTCCAATATGAGTTATTCATCTCTCATTGCTTATCTACAGCCAACATATTCCATCAGTCCAGCTCCTTAATGGAGATTACAATCCAAATTCTCACCCAGCATACACTGGGGCCAATTTCATGGGAAACAACACATAATTCTTTTTGAGTATGGGAAGCAAATCTATGCACACAGTACACAAACTCCATGCAGATGTTGTTCCTGGTCAGATTTGAATCCAGGACTCCTGTGCCAGAAGGTACCACTGAGCTATTGTGTTGGCCTGGGACTGGCTCTCATGGGAGCAGGGAAAGCCCTTAGTGAGTGCCTGAGCATTGCAGGCCTAGCACTGCTTTTCATGCAGTAATGCAGAAAGAGAGAGACAGAAAGCAAGAAACAGAGTTCGAGAATCATGTGCTGTCAAGTACAGTAGTTGTAGTGTGCATACAAAAAATCAACTCCACTAGTGGGCCCCAACAATCAACTCCACTGGTGGGCCCCAACAATAAACTCCACTGGTGGGTCACAAGAATTAACTCCACTGGTGGGCCCAACAATCAACTCCACTGGTGGGCCCCAACAATAAACTCCACTGGTGGCCCCAACAATAAACTCACTGGTGGGTCACAAGAATTAACTCTTGCTTCACATAAAACCGTTGTGAACATAGATGACATATTATCACTATTGCGATTACCATAATCCGTCAGTCTGAGGATGACAAAGGTAGGCATAAGAATGTATTTTTTTCTGATAAGACTACCAGCAAGTTATAGTAATAGCAAGTGCATTTTATTATAACCTATAGTCTCCTTCCCTTGTAGGAAATGACTGGGTGCATCCCAGGGCAATGGCCAGCATGAATTTATGATATCATACCTAGGAGAATCTTTGGTGTCACTAATAGTGAAATAAGTTTTAGATCATGTTTTTGTTTTCCAAAGTATAAATCAATAAAAAAAATCTTAATATTACATATAAATGCAGCAAAGTGGCATGATCTCAGCATTATCTCAAAGTACCAAGTACTTTATATGCTCATTCATAGTAACCTTTCCTCTCACCATGCCCAAACACATGGCATCACACCAAGGCACGCCTCTAATCAGGTCCAAACACATACATGCTAACTTTTTAGACAGCCTAAAAGGGGAGACATTTTCAGGATTGCTTTGTATCCAATGATGAAATATTAAGCAAGTTGTTATACAATATACAGTTGGGAAACAATCAGATACTTCTTAAAACAAGATAGTCAGTTTATTGGCGCAAATCTATTTCCCAAATGAAAATGATGGACATTTATAGAGCTAAGAGGGACAGAGGTACAAGGGTTAAAATAGGGACTGTCCTTCCAAAATAAGGACACTTGGGAGGTATGCATATATGCATGATGATGTGATACATAACAATCAAGCACATGCTTTGTAGTTCTGTTTAAGAAACATAGGAATGATATATAAAACTATACCCAGCATCAAAGGCATAATCATTTTTTGGATGGTTGGCAGTAACCTAGCTGTGTTACATCTTTTGTGTCTGAGATCAGCTTACTGCTAGATGGCATTATGTGTAGCAGTATAAAGTAGAGAATGCACATGACATTGCTTTCACTTACATTATTTGTCTAGCATGACCTTAAATAGTATAAATACTCCTTCAACTATACAAAATGCATAAATGCTAGAGTCTCATGATATATGGATCGTCAGAAAACAGAAAGCTTGCTCACCAGCTTAACTCCAACCCAATGGTTATTTTTCTGACAAGCAATGTATCAGCCTCCAAAATGAAAGCTAACACAAAAGCTCAATATATATTATATATATATATATATATATATTATATATATATATATATAATTATATAAAATATAAAATATATATATATATATTATAGATATAATATTATATAGATTTTAGATATTAATGTTCTTTTATTTATTTATTTTTTTGGCTATATACAGGATCACTTTAGTAGCTCAATTATTGATAAGTGGCCTCACCTACAACACAAATACAGTCACATAATACAAACTTGGTTTGAATGTGGTAAACTATATCTCCACTCTACCACACTCCCATCATACTTTTCTCTCCCTTCATCTTTAAGTCAGGTAGCTATTGTGTAACTGCACTTGGGTTGTAGATAACGTCTTTGTCAGAGGTGCAATTTATGTAAATCTTCTGGGTCCCAATACAAACTCTATTGAGTCCCCACTCGCCATATCCAATTTATAGTACTGGTGCGTCTTATGTGGCTAAGGGAGTTTTGAGGCCTCTCAGGCTGCAAGGTCCAATAACGACTGTTACTCCTGCTCCCCTATAGTTACACCACTGGATCGTGTGTGTTTTTATTCCTTTACCTGATGATTAGGTGTTACTTTATAAATCAAGGTGGAGTTTTGTGTTGGAATTTAATGCATCCTATCTTAGGTGATTTTGTTGACCAATAAGATTTTTTAATGTTATTATATTTTGTATGAAGCTCAAAAACAATGTGTATATATTTCTTCTATTTATGATTTCGTTAGTTTTCATTTGGAGTCTTATATGTTGTGGTCGCACATAAATTAATGTATGAATCTTTGTAGATCAATACTTAATTGGTTTTCTGCAAAAGCAATATAGAAATATAACAAAGATGAATAAATATATAAAATACCAAGATAAAAGAGCAATTCCACAACAAATGTACCCCCTACGCAATTAATACTATGCGCTGCTGTATGTTGAATTTAGTTACAGATCTTGATCAGGGTTCTGTCAAGCTAATTATAACACTTTGCCAATCATGGTCACAGAGTTCTACATAATCTGCAATTATAATTTATAGCATTTATCAGAAATGCGGATTGCATCACTTTGTAAATATTATATGAGTGAAAATATGTACAACTAGAATGATGCTATATTGCAACTCCTCTATATGTATAATCACATAACACTGTTACCCAATTTTCAATAAAAACTTAGGGTTATGGGAATGATATGATGTGCTCGCCAGCGACATATATTGAATGTATTAATCCTCAATTTATTTGTGACTCACTAGAGCCTTACAATGTATATAGGATTGAAGCATATCCAGAGAGGTTCATCTACAGACAACTGTTTCAGGGTATTTGCCCTTCTTCATTACAGAGTTAGAACTTACTGGCCGGCTGGGTGAGAGTCGAGTGTGGCTAAGCAGGGTAATGCATCTCATTGGGAAGAATGAGCACCATGTTGGTGTGTAAGGATTTAATCACCTTTTCCACCTCATGGGGTATTTTGCATAAAAAACAAAGACTTATGGGAAAGAGCTGAAGAGCTGTCCAGTGCGATATTCACTTTTATAAATCCTCTGACTTGTCATATTCAAAGAGTACATACTTTAAAGAATACATGTCACTCTTATGCTTTTAAAACCTTTTCTTTAAAAGGGAAAATAAACAAGCATATCTATTTTATCTCTGTGATGATGAAGACCACTGCTTCATTCATTTCAACAAAACAAATAAGTAATTCAAAATTGTAGAACTTTCTGACACCCTACGGCAGAGTTTTTTCCTAGAATTGGTCACAAAAAGCACCAAAATGATTCACATTTTGAGCGTATTTATTATTTGTTCTTGACACTTTTCGTGCCTCATTCTACATGGGGGCATGGCCAAAAATGCAACAACGCACACAAAATTCAGTCAAAATTCTGGCAAGACTATAGTTGGTACAAAAAGTAAGACGAGTCTATAAATGAATCAAAATGATCAGACAGTGTGACACTGTGATACGTACACCTAAACTGTTTGTTTTAACTTGTAGACAAGAATAGTTAGGGCTTGTCCCCACAGCGGTTTTTCAGACGGTTTTACAGATGGTTTTCGGTTTTGAAAGCCGTCTGCAAACTGACTGTCAAACTTTAGAACAGATCTTAATGGAAAATCTGTGTAGCGGTCCCCACTGCACGGATTTTCCGCCAGACAGCTTTTTAGACCACCGGCGGTCGAAAAACATTAAACATGTTCATTCTTCTGTCCGGCTTTCGGGCTGAATATGAACATGTCAATGCGTAAAAACAGAGCGAGTATCGGTCGGATAATCCGACCGGTATTTGCGCTGTGCCGTGGGGACATGCCCTAAATATGTTCCACTGTATTCATTCCTTGTGGTTTTCATTTACTTTCTCTTAATTCAGTGAGAGCTTTCTTTATTTACTTCACATAGATTGTAAGCACTTCCAGACAGGGCCCTCACACCTCTTGTTTGATCTGTTAATAATACCTTTGTTACTATGTAATGTTCAGATTTGACTGTACGTTATATCCTCTGCACTGCAAAGTGCTGCAGAATTTATTCTGTCTATATCACTAAAATTTTTTATTTATTTCATTATTACTTTAAGATGAAAATCTGCCTTGATGATGTACTAATCACACACTTAAAGTAAAATATCAGTGGTTTCTCTTGCATTTCATCATGCATCTCTCTGATCATCACATTTTATTACAAGCAGGGATCCAACAAAACGTGAACACTTGAGATACAAATTATATTAGAACGCTGTCTAACTGTCCCATATACAACGAATAAGGTATATTTGCTATAACTGGAATACACCTTCAGAAGGACCCATGACATCTCCTGACATGTCTGTTTAGTAAATCCTTGCGTTGTGAAAGAACACTTCTGGAGCATCTTCTCTTATAACTCTGTGTTGTGGTGTTACTACGTTATTCCTTCCAGATATCTATTACTGAATCTGTCAGACAGGTGATGCCGGTTGAAGGTGCCTCCCTGCACAGTCTGACATTGTGCAGTCAGTGCTGACAGACTCAATGTGTGATGGGACACATCCTTCTTGAAATAGAAACGGTAGCACCCATTTGGCTGATTCAGTAATACATTTCTAGCAGGAATAACAGAGGAACAGCACAACACATAAGAGAATATGCTCCAGAATTGTTGTATCACAGAAAACGTAAGTATTTACAAAATAGACATTTCAGGAGATGTCACAGCTTTTCTATAAGTTCTGGATACATTTTTTTCATGTTCATTCAGTTGCAATCTTTTTGTAAACAACTTAACTAAAACAATAAGGGCTACATGTATGAAAACTGTCTAGGTCTAAAATTCACTTTGCTGCCCATAACAACCAATCAGAGCGCCCCTCTCATTTCATATAGTGCTCTGGAAAAATGAGAGGGGTGCTCTGATTGGTTGCTATGGGCAACAAAGTGAATTTTAGACCTAGACAGTTTCCATATATCTGGCCCTAAGTCTGTGTAAAACTAAGGCTCTATGCACATGACGAGTATTTCAGGTCCGAATCAACGTGGATTCCAATTTGAAATACTCATCTAAAACTGAAAAAAAAAAAAAAACAGAAGTAAACCATTTCCATTGACCTCAATAGAAAATAGGCATTGTAGTTCATACAACATATATTTTGGGTTTTAAGAGTAAAAAAAAACTTACAACAAGTTCATCATTCTTCCTCCATATTTCACGTGCGGATCTCTGTCCAAAACAACATAAAAATGCGTCCAAAACCCCATAGACATGAATTGGACTTGTTTTCTAACTGTAAATCTGCCATAATCTTCCAGAGAAAGGCAACCCAAATTCCACATGAAATACTTGTTAAAAACCGTATGTCTGACATGGTTTTCAACGGTAGAATCCAACAAATAAATTTTACTCATCATCTGAACATACTCTGAGGGTATGTTCACATGGCGCATACTGTACGCACCGCAATATGCCAGTTGTTTTAGTGGCCTGTTCGTACTTCTAAAGCGTGGGGGACTGGCCCCATTCACTTCCATTATCCACGGCCCGTAAGTGCCCGGAAGAAGTGACATGTCACTTCTCTCTCCCATGTACAATACGCGTGTATTGTACGGCGGCGATGAAGGACGTAATTCACAGTTCTCTATGAGAGCTATGAATTACCGTAATTGTGGGGCGCATTTTAGGTGTATTGAAGCGCAAATACGCACCAAAATTACGCCGTGTAAACATACCCTAAGTCTGCCTTGTTTGCTAAAACTGTTGCTGTGTTATTTAACATTTTAAGTTTTTCAACAAAAAGGTAGCTATGAATCAGTACCCTCCTAGAAAAAAGTCATAGAATAGTGGTTGCCTAGAGATATTTCATTTACTAATGTTATGAAAATAAAATGTTAATATATTTTCAGAGACCTTGAGAAGTCTATATCATCACAAAATGTCACTGAAAATACATTTATAGCAGCTTTGTGCAAACAGTTTCCAGATGAACATGTTGTGTTCCTAAAGTGTTTGCACTTCAGCCAATTTTCTTTTGTCTTGAAGGGCAATTCTGAACAAATGTAAATTTGCTATTCAAGAAGCGGTTTACTACAAAAATGATGTAAATGGCTTTTCTTTATATATTAAAAAATAATACATAGTTAGTGCTAAGTAGACACCAGTTCACTGTTCATAAATAGATGCCCTTAGTAACGCAACAATTGAAATGGTTGTCCAGACAACCTTTCATGGACAGACTTTAAAGATATGTTGACTATGTAAACTAAAGTACTAGAGTAGCAGCAAAAACATAATGTTCAACACCATTTAGCAGCCTTGATTAGTTTTCAGGTGCTTCCAACAGAAGGAACCATCTTCAGTTGAGTGAAAATAGTTAGCTTACATTAAAATAGGCGGTCCAAAAGATGACAACCCACTTAGAAGACTCTTCATTAAATATGATTGGTTTTAAATATTTTCTTCCAATATTTTACACAATGAATTTACATTTCTGGACCTCTTCACTTAACACTGTGCCATTATCCTGGAGACATTTACATACAAAATTGCTACAGTATATAGATCATTTTTTGTTTTAACCCCCCCCCCCTCTCCCCTACTCATAATTTTATTGCTTTTAATTTCTTTCCCCTTCGCCATAGCTTTTTTATTTTTCCATCAGCATAGGCAGATGAAGTCTTTTTTTTTGGCGGGGCAAGATGTACTTTGTAATGGTGCCATTGACTGTACCATAGAATGTAGTGGGATACCCCACAAATATTTTAGGTGAGGTGAAATGTGACTTTTTTTTTTACTTCTGCCACCGTGTTTGCAGAGGTTTTGTTTTAATGTTGTTCAGTCTTTAGCATAAATGATCTGTTATCTGTATTGTGCAGGTTAATACAATTATACTGTAGATGATGCCAAATATGTGGGGTTTTTGTATGTTTTGGTACTTTTAATAATAAAAAATATATTTCTTAAATTTGTCCTGCAGCACCATTTTCTGTTTTTCCACCTATTAACCTGACGTGTAGTTTTTATTTGTACCATTTTGGAATACATGCAACTTTTTTGATCACTTTTGATTCCAATTTTTAAGGGGACACATATTGGCCAAAAAACACATACTTTTAAAACTTTAGTTTTTTCTAACTTACTGTGCCAGCACTTGTAAACCAAGATGGTGGCTCGATTTTTTTCCTGCCAAAGGCAGGAATGGAGCCATTAACATGGCGGCTATTGAAGTATTCGACTTCTTGCTGGAAGGCCAATTGAAGTGAAGAATAGTGCATAGTGGCATACAGAGAGTTAAATAGCAGGGTGCAGAGCCGGCTCTGATCTCTGCTGTTAGTGGCAGGTGTCAGCTCTAATAATCATACTCAGCGCGTGAGCCTGGTCCATAGCTCCTGGCATGATAACATATCCATATGTCACATGCTGGTAGAATATTAAGCAGTTGATTATATAGCATTCAAAAATAACTTTTCAGAGTTGTAAATCCACATTTAAATAAATTAAATTATACATTCATAGTGAAATAATGTATGAATGTATATAGTGTGGAAGTAAATCATTCATATACAAATTATGACATTAGAACCTAGAGGTACAAAAGAGGAGGCCATTGGAACTCTACAGTTTTTTCACAAATACAGATGTTTCTCCTTTAACTCTTTTTTTGCTTAAATAGGTGATATAAAACTAGATAGACTCCCACCAAAAAATGCACCACTTACAAATACCTTGCACATACCACTTACAAAGGCTTTGGAGGGATGTCATCCATCAGCCATCTAACAACCTTAGATTCCATGTTAAAATGGGTGCCATATATCCCATTAGCAATAATCCCCATGTTTATAAAAAAACAAAAACAAAAAACTATATGTTCATACGTATCAGATTTGAGTCTCCCAAGACGAACGATAACTGATGAAAAACTATTTAGCTGACAGTTATACCTTATGTCTATGATTGGCTTAAATATTACTTGACCACTATGTTTTTTTTTTCTATACAATGTCTTTCCTCATTAGTCAATTTACATAAATAATAAACTGTGCCACCCACAAGGACTGTAAAGTATAGAAATCCAAAAGAAACCATTTTTATTACATTATGTTAATACATTTTTATCTAAATATTTACTCCATGGAATATTTTAAGTTCTTTGTTCATAAGGTCTACAATAAATCATACCATGTAAACTCATTTTTAATATGGCTGAAACAGATATACATATCATTTATGTTATATCTTGTTATAGCATTTGTATGCGTAACTTTATCCATTTCATCAAAAAGAGGAAATTACTTGATCCAGTTTCTCAACAAATCAAATTCTATCTGTTCAAACTGTAGTTATTGCTTCCGAATAGCCACTTGTAATGGTTCTTGAAGCAATATCGATGGTCCCATCAGAAATCCTGCAGTTTAATGTATAATGTGCATGACATACATGACTTTCAATAATGATAATATAGTCAGTTATGGATAATACATGTAGGTTTTAGTATGAATACTTTAAGGATCGTGCTTTGCTTACCTCATGCGTTTGACTCTGGGGGACGTTTAGTGTTTTCCATGCCTTCCAGCAGGGCAATAATTAACCTGCCCTCAGTACTCACAGCTGAAACCCTTCCCATTCCCTGAAGGAACTATTTAGCCCTGCTATGTGTTACACTCAGTGCCTGAATTTCTTATGTACATCCTGTGTCATAGCAGAGTTATTCAAGCCCTCTGTATTTCTAGTTTTTGGACTCCTGCTAACCCAAGTTGGTGTTTGTCTGGGATCCTGTCCTGGTGACTGCATCCCATCACAAGTCCTATTTGTGTTCCTTGCCTGGTCCGGGCTACTGCATGTCTTCTACTCCAAGTCTGCTGGTACCTGTAGTCTGAGTCTCCTTCTTCCTCCATTTATCCAGTGTCCTAGGCTTCTGTTGTTCCTGCTTAAATGTTTGTATGGACTTTTTTGCCCCTCACACCCCTAACTGTAGTTACAGAGCACTGGCAACCATACCCCCAACGATCCACTCCCCTATAGAGATGTTTTCATGGACTGTCTGTATTTTCTGTATGTTTCTTTACTTAGATAAAGTTTTTTGGAAACGTTACAAATACATTTATAGGCTTTATTAGAAAAAAGATATTACAATTTAAAAAAAGTTCTGCGTTCTGCTGCGTATTTGAAGGATTTACTAAATTCAAAGACTTTGAATTAATTCAGGACCTTAGGGAACACGCTTTGATTAGCAAAAGTACAAAGCCATTATTGTACATGTTATTTAGTGCAGACAATTAGACTGTTTAACTCCTTAGAAGAATCTAAATTACGTTTCAATCTTTATTATACATCAGTAATTGATAGTTAATGACAGCTGCCCCACACCTCTAGAATAGAGAAGAACATTCAGTCTGGCAGTCTGGCTAATTGGCTAAAGATTGCAGAATAATCTCATTTAGTAAATTTACATTTTAATATTTGTTACAATTTATTCATGAAGTTATTCTGAAAAAAAGTGAATGTTTTCTCCTAAAAGTCAAATATACTGTAGAAGTAAATATAAGTCCTTGGATGGTCCTGATATTCATTAAAAAATGCTGCTTGTTCCTAGTCATGTATTGCTTTAGTCTTGACAAATGGAGTTTTATGATAGTCCAAGTTAATTTCAGCAGAACCAAGTGAATTCTGGGTGTTGTGGCCATGTGGTGAACAGACCCTTAATTTCACCTCCCAGGCTAACATTTAAAGAGGTTGTCCAATGGAGATAACCGCCATCTGCATTCTGTTAGGACATATGGATGTCATAAAAGAAGTTTTCCCACTAGGGATCTCTCTCTATGAGCCAGAGCGGAGAGTCACTGGTGGTCACTTGTACTACAAAGATGGGCATTCATCTAAATGGCTGCCATTTAACATTATACAATGCAGCAGTGGCCACAGAGGAACGGCCTGGCTGGCCACAGTATGAGAGTATTACTCTCTTATGTTGTAAGTAGGTTCAGCGCTCACCTCCCTAGTACTGTGTCAAGCGATGGAAGCACTCTAACCAGGGATTTCTTGGATCTATCAACTTGCCACTGGAAGAGGATGAGGGTCTGGTGCCCAATTTATTTTCTATCTTTAATGGCTTAGGAATATGTCTTCTTTTTGCACACACATATTCACAGTGAAATGTGTTTTTGATGACTAATAAAAGTTAAGTTTTAAATATTTTTTTTTTCTTTCCATTCATAAGGGATGTTCAAACACTATAGTGTCTGTCTGTGATTTGGTGAAAATCTGTTGCAACCTACTGTACTGTATAACTGGACACACTATTCTCAGAAGAATCATCACTCTTCCTTGATGCTGGGACTGGGAGACCCAGGTCAATCAGCTGATCCACCCAGGTCTTTTTTTGAAAGGGGCTGTATATGGTGAGGAAAAACCTTTAAGAAAACATCTTCTAAAATATCACTGTGAGATGTAAATACAGTTTGCACCGTGTGTCCTCCATTAAGTCCTATTGAAGTGAATTATTCAAGGGTCTAAGGGCTATGATGCTCAGAGTAGCGCTACAATATTTTTCTTTGCTCTACTGGTTAATTAAAGTATACAGTACAGATGTTGACCAATCACATCTTGACAGGCAAGACAATGTTTAATAGGTGAACCTACCCTATAAACGTCTCAAAATCAACCCCCCCCCCTCTTAACCCTCCAATGCCTTAGACATTCTCTTCAGAGGTCCTTACTTCTTAAAGGGGTTGCCTCACTACATCGATTCATCTTACCTCAGTCCGGTTTTCTTGCTTAATTTTTTAATTCAGGGGCATGTTTACTGGTTTCTATTGGTTACTACTGGCCTGCAGTGACAAACAGCTGAGGACAACAGGTCTGTAGCTATAGCAACCAGCACTGGCAGCCTCAGGAGAGATCGGACAGGTCTGTAGCTATAGTGACCTCAGAAGCTGATGCAGCCCATACAAGAGGGGATATCTAGGAATAGGCAGGACACTGTTAATGGACATATATTGCAAAGTGACTTGCAAAATCTTTAACATCAAAAACAATCCTTGTAGTGAGACAACCCATTTAATGTTTTAATAGGGCAATCAAATCCATTGCGGCATCATGGTATGTAGCAGCTATAGCCACAGTTGCGTGATTAGTGTTCACTTTGGGTGGCATGTACAAAACCATTTTATTTTGGAGAGAAGTGCATGGCACACTCTTTGGTATAAAACTAGTAATCTTCTAGCAATATTTTTTTTTAACATAGTTTTCAATTCCTGATGCAAATAAAGTTCTTGACTTCTCTAAAAACAGTCACTGTAAAAGTATTATTATGAGTTAATTATTCAGCATCTGTTTGTACTTTGATGCTTTACTATTAATTAGTTAGATTGCTTCAGGACATCAATATATTAAATGATATCAGTAGGTGCTCTAAATTACTTCTAGAGTAGATTAACTTGAGGTGAATGCAATGCAGCTCATTAGGCCTACTGGTAATGCAATGTTCTATATTAGCTCCCAGGTCTTCATCAAACTTCCATAATAGAGTTATTAGAATTCTTTCTGTTGTTTGACATTTTTTTCATTTTCTATGAACTTGATTGTTGTATTAATTTCTGGAGCTATTTCGAACCAATAGAGGAAGATCAACGCTACCTAAGCAACTATAACTTCAATGACACATTTAAAGTTTATTGCCTAAAATATGTTTTCTGAGCTTACCTAGTTCTGTATAGTCTGTAGCAACTATAAACTGGAAACCTTACTGAGACAATTATACTACATTTTCCCTTAAGCAATTACAATGTTGCTTGAAGGAGCAAATAATTTATTCTAGTATGGCTGTAGAGTCATACAGGTGTACCAAAGCTAAACTGGAACTATATTGGTGTTTATGCAGTGCAGTTTGTAGTATGTGTTACTTATAAATTGCCACCACAGCAATTGTGCATTGTTAAATTAGCACTCCAGAATTCCCCTTAGTGGCTTATTTGCCCAGGTATAAGAGTGGTAATTACTAGTGCATCTCAAAAAATTAGAATATCATTGAAAATTAAAGGGGCTCTCCATCTTTTTATTGTTATAGGGCTCACAAATGTCTTATATTAAACCGTGTAATTTATACTATGAGTCTATACAATACATGGGTTTCTCTGTTCGACTTAAATTATAGATATCAATTATCTTTTCAGTGATATTCCAGTTTTTTGAGATGCACTAGTACATGATGTTGTCCTTGCCGTTGATTGTTTATTTAGTTTTGTGTGAACTAAAATCACTTGTTTCTTGCTGTATTTGAAATAAGATGTATTTTAATATTTTTTAGTCAGTTTAGTTGTGCTAAACAAGTTGTGCTGCAATGTAAAGTAACTAGTAGCCGATACAGCACAATAGCTATAACTAATATTGCTCAAATAAGTCCCAGTTTTGTTCAACACTGGTTCATCTTGTGCAAATATATGGGTTTGGGATGTCCTGAACACAAATTTGTTAATTCATTCTAACCATAACCCTTTCTCTAACCATAACTGTGACCCTAACTGTAAGTTGGGGTTAGAGTTAAGACTAGGGTTTTTGTAGAATTTTAGGGGTTACTTACTGTCACATAGTAAGCTCCATAGCCTGTCCGTTGCGACTTCCTGTTACAGGGTATGATAGTGACAAAAGTGACTTTGGACTGGCCATTGGACTTCGCACTAAAAGTGAAACCACAATGGAAGTGCTGTTAGCCCAGAAGTGCAGTGGAATGGTAAATAATTCTCTTAAACCCTGTAAAACCCCTAACTTCAACTTGTAGTTAGGGTCAGCTTTCTTTTTTGGCAGATTTTGGGTCCGACCTGAATCGCTTAGACATTAACCCCGGTCTGAAGCAACTAAAAGTATTCAACATATGTAAAGAAATTAAATTTCACTGCAATATTCCAATATGGTAGAGTTAGTGTAGAGACTCGCAACATAATGGGGACCCTTGACATGGGTTACGAGCCTGTGTATTTTAGCCAAAATATCAACTAAAACCTCATATTTGATTTTTTTTCCGCATGTATTTTTGCACTGTAATAATCGGAGCAGAGGGTGTCAGTATTTTTTGTTGGGCATTAGGAATATACTTGACAACCCACTCATCAATTGGTTGTAAGCCAGCATGATGCACTACACGTAATCGTATAACTGGCACCCTATCTTAGTCTTCTATATGTGAAATTGTAAAACTAATAATCACCTTCCGCATGGATAGTAGGCGTGAACTTGTGAAGTGGTTGTTTTCAGTAATTATGCAAATGAGCAATCTCCCTTGTATGATACTACAGCTCTTCCGCATGCTGGTGTGAACTGGATCTTATCCAATGTACAGGTTTTCACTAAGCAATTGTAATGGATAGGTGTGTGAGTGATTGTTCATCAGTATTCTGCACCCGTTCAACATTGTCCATGTAGCTCTGGCCTTTATTGCTTCCTATTAAGAATGTTTTTATTGTCAAGGCATTGAATTGTGAGTATGGCCGTGTGTCTGTGTTTTTAAGTAAATGATGTCCTTTTTTTCTGTGATTTTTTGACTTTGGTATATAATACTTGTAGAACGATTCAGATAACACATTTTGATAACATAAAATAAAGCAATTGCTAAAATAAATCGATTATGTTGTGTTTTATAGTAGCGTGGTCTGGTATTACTCCCTGATATTGTCTCTTTATGTAATTGCAACGAGCCTCTATAAGCATTTAGCATTAGCCTACATTTCACGATTATCCACCAGTGAATAACTATGCTGATGGCAAAAGCATCAAAAAGTTGAGCAGCAGTGTAACAATATGGGTAACAGTCTGCTTACTGACAGCTATTCCACTGACAGGCTGAAACAAAGTGACTGCTTGGAGTGCATGAAAGGATATAACCCATTGTTAGCTTTGCTGCAATAAATGCCTTGCTTTATGTAGGCTGAGATATTGTAGAATCATGGAAGAATTGTGTATACTGAAGTATATACTGAAGCTGCAATGTTTGAAATATAGTTAATAAAACCTTATGTACAAGGTTATTGGGATGCTGCTAGGCGCACTGGTCATTCTGTAAAAAAACAATCTTTTGACTTATTGCCTAGATATTTTCTAGTGCTTTATGGGGCATACATTTTTGTTGCTTTTCTGCTATGTAGGCAAGGTTACTCCTGTGCTTGAAGTAGTAGTATTAGCAATCCAGTCAATGTACTAATCAATTAGTCAATGTTTCAGTCGATGAATAAGACAAGTCTTGAAGATTGCCTTGGTTATACTTAAATTACTATGACAGACTAATTTGGTACTACAGAACAAGTGAAGTAGATATATGTATACATAGCAATTTTATATTACATATGTTACATATTTATTCTTTATGTTTTTATGTTTATTCTTTATGAGTTCATGTAAAAAAAACAAAAAACTGTTAAGTCATTTTCATCTATATTTGTAATACATAGACATTTAACCTTACGTTGACTATATGATTTTTAACACTGTTTAATGTGAAGGGGATGTGAAAGGTTTTTTGGGATCCACTCAATGAGAACTCTGATTATAGAATTATTTAACATCAGGTGGAAATTTTTGGAATCAAACATCTACTTTAAAAATGAACATATGTAGAGGCGAAAGCATAGATAGATGATCTTAAGGACGCATGACAGAAAAGTTCATTATTACAGTACTTAAAGTGTAGTGAGCTAAATAGTGTAGCTCTCACAGTTAACTATAAACGGCATATTCACAAAATCTTCAGTGGCTGCATAACTTTGTTCATCCAACAGATACTGCGTTTGGGGTGCATTTCCTACAATCATTCCCTAGATCAACTTGAAATACAACTTTTAATACTTTACAAATATAGGGCGACATGTATGACTAATGGCGCTTAGACACCATTTTTTATGCGCATATTAAAAGTGTAAAATGCACCTGATTTATGAACCCGCTCTACTGCGGGTTATAAATCATGGGCGGATTCTAGCACATAAGCGTCAATCCTGGCTCACTTTGCAAGTGGTTTACCTGTTCCAGCAGTAATGCGCCTGAAATTGCCGTAACAAAGCTATTAATCTTTAGCTTCGTAAGGTTCTAGTGCGCCCCACCTCCTGCATGCCCCCCCCGAAATCCGTCTTATTACAAAGTGCCACGGATGACCTATAATGCATTTGATACTGGCATATGGGCGATATAAAAACATTGCGAATGGGACTACGCCAGTTTTCGTCCTGGAAAGACGTCAGACTTCTGGCGCAGCCCTGTTCACACATGTTGCCCATGCTGTTTAAAAGATCACAAATGAAGGGCTTAATCGCTATACAACTGTTATTAAACAAATTGCTATTACAAAGAACTCAGATTAATGTATGCATTTCTTTACTTTTTATATACTTTTTATACTTTTTTCTGTAAAAAAAACTATCATCAGCACTTAGAGTGGTTTATGAGACCATCTTGTGCTTGCCTGGTTATACAAAAAATGGGCAAAAACTTTTGCCATAATCAAAGTTGAGTGCTGTAGAACTAACATATGTCTATGTTACAGGTGACCACGCTGAACGCACAGCGGGTCACGGGCGAACACGTGCCTATTCTCCTGCTGTTCAGGGGCTGCAATCCGCACATCAGGCTGTGGGCACTCTCGCAATGCCCAGTTCCTTATCCCATACTCACCAACCCTTCCTCCCTACTATTTTCCTGCCAGCCAGCAGGTGCGTTCCCGCTCTCTAGGGTGTGCTTGGGCCAGTTCAGTAAAATGTAAACGGCCAGTGAACCAGTGATTTTTTATCACTGGGCGCTGACCTATTTATTCATGCCCCGATGTCCTTGCCACTCTACAGTGTCCAGTGCCTTAGAGAAAGCGTTCCTGACAAGTTTAGTTCTATCGTTTATCTGACCTCCTGCCTTTGTCCCTTGACCACACTTTGCCTGCCACCTGTCCTGACCTTTCTTCCTGTCCTGACTATGAGCCTGCCACACGATTCTGTACCTCACTACACCACCACTGCAAGCAAATCGTGTCAGGTGTAGCGACCTGGGGGTCTCTTGCCGTAGCAAGTCTAACCTACCTTGCGGCTGGCTTTGGTGAAATCTGGGGCCTCATAGACTTCACTCCCTGACGTGGCTAAACCACCGCTTGGTCCAGTGGATCCACTGCCAGTGGTCATCAGTCTATGAGTAATCAACATGGCAATATAATAATCAACCTGAAGTTGATTCGATGGAATATTAGATGGAAAGAAAAAATATATTGGTTTGGATATGTTTATGTAACAATATGGATAATTTACATGCTGTGGCAGTGTGGATACAAGAGGTTTGTACCACTGGACTGTCAAAAAAATGTATTTTTCTGCTATATGTGTTGAATTAAAGACCTGATTAAGAGCAGAGAGAGGTCCAGAAAGTTAATTAGACCCATTAGGAGATACCAGGAGAACACCTTTAAAAAGGTTTTGCGTTTCAGACAGAGCTCTTTCCGTCTTTCTCAGAATGGGAAAGAATCTTTGCTGCTGACCTGTGTGAGTCAGGTCATGTCTCACTAGCATCACTAGTATAAACTCTCTTTATGATAAAAGCCAGGAGTCTCATATGTTAGTGAGGGAACCCTAATGTTTAGTTAGAGGCTAGATGGTTTAAAGGGAATGTGTCATCAAAAAATGACTTGTTGTTTAACTCATATTTTTATGTTAAACACATTTTTTAGGAATTTTTTGTTATATATTTTTTTTAATTTTCCATATCACTTTCAGTATTTTTTAATAATTCTTAAGTCCTGCAGTTTTCACTTTGGCCACTAAGCCTAATAAGTCTGACACTTCCTGTTCTGCAGAGGGAGATTTTCATTATCAGTAAAAGCAGGGTCAAACTGAAAGGAGACACCAATGTGTATATATAACACAGAATCCACCAGTCACAAGAGGAGATGCCACAGCTCCCCCTCTCACCTCCCTGCACAGTGATTTCTTCCTAGGTAACACAGCATGGCTATAAAACTCTCCTATAGAAGTCTATGGGGCTGAATCAATCTTAAGGCTCCTAGGTGCATGAAGTTGCTGTAACGCATCTCTCTGACTGCTGTTAAAGCAGTGCAAGCAAGAATGTCTTCCCCACAATCGTATATAGACGGCCAAATTGAGAAATCTACAATCAGGAAATAATAACGGCTATGAGGAAAAAGAATATGGATCAGGGGCTTGATTTAATAAGTAAAAAAATGCCGACAGATTCCCTTTAAGGTTTATGTTGTGTACATTGTGCATGGACTTGTTACTCTGCGATGAATGAAGAATAAAGCTGGCTGAGGTCAATTTTAAAGTTAACTACAGTGTTGGTGAGACACGTATGGATGTGTCATAATCTGTCTAACAAAGAAGGCAACAAAGCAGGTGCTACCGGGCCTTGCAGACTGAGGGGGCCCAAAAGCTCTCATGCCACATAAGAAGATACCAGGGGCACATGGTAGCTGGGGGGCCCATTTCACTTTTTGCACTAGGGCCCTAGAGCTTCAAGTTCCGCCTCTGACTATAAGAGACATTGCTTTTGATCATGTCATGGTATAAGGTGTAAATTACCTAACTGCTATAAAGAGCATATGAGCTAGTTTATTGGCCTGGTTTTTCTTGGCTAATACCATGGTATGCTGGTAGTTCTTGTTAGTTAACTACTGGCTAATCTAGCTGTAATTTACTTGTATTACTTTTAATCTGTGAAGCTGTGTCTACACAGCACAGTAACATCAGTATTTAGCATTTAGAATCTGACGGTACCCTGTGCTACATAGACAGTAATAAAAAATCTGTACTGTAGTCTATACACGGATTTTTTACAATCGGTTTTAATACCCAGTGGATTTTAAAACATGTTGGCTATTTCGCCAACATTTGTCGTTGGCCCCATACATTGAAGGTACGGGGGCAACAGCAAATCCAAAAACTGACTGCGGTTTGCGTGCAAATCTGGCCAAAAAAAGGCAACTCAGCAAAGTTAAAATGCCGTTGGATTTTGGACAGCATTTTAACATATGCTATGTGGACTTAGCCTTATAGAAAAATGCTAATTATTTTACTGTTCTTGCTGTCAGAACTATAAACATACTGATTTTTTTTATTTTTTCTTTACAATTACCTGTTGCCAACAGGCAACACCCTATGCCATTATCTGTTTATTTTGTGGCATTGAAGTTATTATGGAACAATACAACCTTACAACCTCAGCCCTTTCCTTTATCTCTAATTTTCTGGCTGGATAGCTTTATGTACCTGTAAGCCACTGCTCTCTCACATTCTATTATTTTTTGATTTTGATCTTTATTATTGTACTTTTGTATGAAGCACAATAGTCAAGCACTGCACCTCTTGACTAAGCATTATGTTCAATGTAGTTGTATTAACTGGTTAAATACTTTTATACACATACAGCATTCTGCTAATTCTGAAACATATAGTTAGGTCCATATATATTTAGACACTGACACAAATTTAGGCTTCGTAAAAGGGGACATGGCTTAAATGCGTCAAAAAATGCGCCGGAATCTGTGACCAAATTCTGGCGTGAAAGTAAGCCAACTTACAGATGGTACAAACTTAGACTAGACAGTTCTAACCTGCGCCAGATTTATCAACACTATGATAAATGTGGCACATTGTAAGACTGTCTAGTTTAAGTTTACACTGTCTAAAAGTAAGACACTATTGATAAATCTGCCCCTATGTCTCTGAATACCTCGGAATTCATCCTGCTGCTTCTGTCCTGAGTCACATAATCAATAAACACTAGTGACCCCGTGTAGAACATTAAAAAGGAGGAAACACAGCGTCTGGTGATGTCCATGAGTTCAAGCCTTCAGGCAGTCATTGCCAACAAAGGGTTTTCGACCAAATATTAGAAATTAACATTTTATTTACAACTAATTTGTGGTCCTTTATAAACAGGGTGGCACATGTTAAGGAGCTGAAACTTCTAAACCTTTCATCCATTTTTAATGTGGATACATGGACTTTATGTCCATGTCCATTATATAACTATAACTTAAATATGTTTCAGTAAACAAGTACAAAAACCAAAAGTTGTGTAAGTGTCCAAATATATATGGACCTAACTGTAGTAATACATTTTTAAGGTTTGTAATGCTGTCCATGATTCAATGGCTAATTTCAGATTTAATTTAGAAAATTCTATAGTGATAATTATGATTTTATTATAATTCTGTATTGATGACCAATTATGCCATAAAGGTTTTATTTTATTGATAAAGGTCTTCTGATGTTTGCAGCCTTTGGCATTCAGAGTTTGATGATAAAATGTTTAAGATCCAACAATTATAATTTCACTCTCCTTTTATATACGATCTTGGACAACTCAGCAAATGTATAGCTCATGGATCTATTGAAGCCTAAGAGCACTTGTTTTTAAGGATTATGAAAAATGTTTTTTTTTATTTGGGGTTGTGAACTTACCATGACATTTATTTTGGTATCAAACTAATGCAATAGCAGAATATGTAGCAATAATTTTATATTAAAAAATTAAGGGTCAAGAAAACAGTCACATAGTAAAAGCTGCCCCGTATGAGGTCTTTTAAAGGAAACCTGTCAGGAGATTTATGATGCTGGAATCATAGCCATCATGAAATCCCGACAGGCATCCTAGTTACAAACAGCTATGTTTTACTTTGTATTCTACAGCATATTACAGATAATATAGTTTAAAAGTGAGCCAGAAAAAAAAGAATAGTTATGGGGACAAATCCCTTCTTTCTTCAATCAATTCAGTTAGGCTGATTGACAGGTCTCTATATATGTGTATAAAATGTGACTTGTTACAGATCTTAAAGGGGTTATCTGGGAGTTTAAAGATTTCATAGAACAATATAAACTTTATTGAAAGTAAAGATATTCCACTACCTTCCTGTGTTTCTTTTCTTTTGCCTCCTTATTCATCTGTCATAAGATCTACTTTTTGCAGTGAAGCTTCTTGCTTGTTGGAGAGTCAGTAGTTCTCCAGCATCTCTTTCCTACAAGTCCCAGACTGCATTGCAATCTAGGAATTTCCTCCAGGGTTATCACCACTAGGGTCTATGTGCGGAGATAAATGTGTAAACCCATCATCATAAGAATGACTGGGCCATTGAGCTGGAATTTATGAGTCACCATGTAAAAGTCTTACAGAGCTGTCAAAATGCAACACAACAACGTCACAACAGTTCCCCCTCTCTTGTAATTATTTCCTGTGGCTTCTATTCACTTTCAAACTTAAGGCTGGCAGGTGTAAATGTCCTCACTATTGTGTGGTCAGATCGTTCTCTGCTCTGGTCACGCCCACTACAGGGGAATATTTCTGAGCTGAGCCTGGCTTCTGCACACCCACTGAATGATGACAAAACGTTCATTGAGGCAGAAGCAAAACCAGATGATCAATGAGTGTCACCTGGTTTGCTTGAGATAGGGGAAAAGGAGGACAGGACTCTTTGCCTGGTTCTGCACAGCAGAACAGGTAAATAATTTTTAATAAGTTTAAATTTAAATAGTTGTTAGCCTTACAACAAATAAAAAGATAGTGCTGGATAACCCCTTTAACAAGAAAAAAATAAAGAAAAATGACATATTCCCCTGCAACAGATAGATTCCCCAATTTGGTATGTAAGAACTTGCACGGCTTCCAAATAAGCCTGTACTTAAAGGGGATGTATCGCTTCCTTAGTTCGGCTGACTCACACTGCTCTCAGCTTGTCACCTCCTCAAAGGCAGGGGGGCGTTTCTTCCCCTCCCAGCTGTGTGACATCATCCCCCCTTCACTGCTGGCTCCCGAGACTCCACCCTCCCCTCCCCTCTCTGAGTCCACATGTCACTGTGTCTCTCCCTATCAGTCTTAGCTACATACCACAGGCTGCATTCAATCTAGACTCAGCAGTGATCTCCTCTCACAGCTGGAGATGTGTTACATTTGAATCCAGCTCTAGGAACGGCACAGATCTGCTTCTATGCAGGAGAGTTAGTCAGGCAGGGATCGACACAAATTGTGCTGTTTCCTGATTGTGTAAGCCCTTCAGTGTAATTCTGTTTCTTCTGGCTGTGTGTCGGTGAAAATGTGCCTGAGTGAGAGACACAGGAATGCTCGCTCTGTGAATCGACCCGGGGGCTGTACAGAATGTAAATGAGCTCTCAGCTAGTGAAATGCAAAGAGGAGGGATCAGCAGGGATTCGACCAGCACTGGATATCAGTGTAAAAAAAACACAAGATAAGGAATACTGTGAATACAAGACAGCTTTGCTAATGACATCCAATTGCAAAGTTGCTTGTTTTCACTGTCCCCTTATTCTGAAGACCATTTAATGAAATGATAAAACCCCTTTAAACCTCATTCAGTTGCCTAATTAGAAATTTTGGTGCCCCATAGCAAAATGAGATGGGCCCCCAGCATATCATCAGAGCATACTTAGCAATATGTCTCTTATGATTTTGCACTATTATGTACAGTATAATATATGTCTGTTAGCGCCATATACTTAAGAAGCCACATACTTTACATAGTAAACCTAAATAGCAGAGTCACCAAATTATTATTGTAATACCTTGTAACTAGGTTCAGTTCAAGAAGAGTAATGGAATGTATAAAACTCACCATCTAGATTATATTGAGATATAAACTGAAAATTATATTGATAGATAATTTATTTTGAAACTTTCAAAAGAAGCATTGAATATATTAAAAATTTGCGGAACACTTTAAAAATACCCAGTCTGCTGACATATAATTCTGACAATTCTCAACTTGTGTTTTAATATGACATTTTTATATATATTAGCTTATTGCCTATACAAAGAATTCATGTTTTCAGGTTTAAACATTATAAGAAATCTTTCATATTTTCTCACTTTATTCTTTTGTTCATCTTGTTACATGTAGTAATGGCATGTATACCTACTGTAGATAGTGCCTGCCCTGTTCGTATAACATCACATGAATCTACTTGAAATTTTCCATCTTGTAAGCAAAACTATGTTATTATAATTGGCTCTCAGCATTTTACTTTCTTTTATTGTAATGATTTTTTTCTAGCAATGCTACATTCTACTGTATATATTTATATACTATACTATAGCGATAGATAGATAGATAGATAGATAGATAGATAGATAGATAGAAATGTATACTGTGTAAACTGTATAATACTAGCTAAAAGGCTACTTTTTAAAATAAAAACATATATAAAATAATGACGGGAGCAGAGAAGTGGAGATGGGGGCAAGAGACTTTCTCTTTCTGTGTCAAAGTTTGTCTCTAATGTAAAGTGACACCATAATTAGGACAAGACAGTGTGATACAAACATGATTTCATAGTAAGGCCTCGCTTCTTCTTGAAAATAGGAATCAATATGTATCTGTATTTTGCTAAAGGTCATTTGGGTTTCATTCATATTTGTTCCATTTTTTTGTGAAAGAATTTACAATTTTTTGGGCTCTTTTGGTAATATTGCTGAAATTTGTATTTAAAAAAACAAAACAAAAAAAAACGTAACAAATACGGATATGTAAACAATTGATAGGTTTGCTTTAACCAATACAAATCTATTAGGTGGTTTATACTACCCTATCTGAGTACAGAATATGATAAAGGGTGAGAAGCTTAGCTCCGTAATTGGTTAATATGATTTGGAGCAGGGTTTTTGAGAAAATCCTGACCTGACTTCTTAAGTGATACAATAAAAAGTGATAAAATCCTGCTTACTCCACCCACATACATTGATTGACAGCTTTCCCTGAATCAGTGTGTGTGCAGAACAAAGCTGTCAATCACTGTCAACTGTCAGCAGTACTTTCAGTTTCATTTTTAAGGTTTTCTCTGCTTTTAACTCAGAAATTTAGCATCAAATCATATAAACCTATATATCACAGAGCTCAACTTCTCTCTGTCTCTCTATCACAATGTTTCTTAACTCCAGTCCTCAAGACCCACCAACAGGTCAAGTTTCCAGATTTCCTCAGTATCGCACAGGTGATATAATTGTTGTCAGTGCATTCTGCACAGGTGATAGAATTATTGTCAGTACATTCTGTGGGAGATCCTGAAATCATGACCTGTTGGTGGGTCTTGAAGCCTGGAGTTGAGAAACACTGGTCGCAGGCCTCGTTCACACGGCTTATTTCTCCGCGGATTGGCGCCGTACTCCGCGCCGGATTTGCGCTGCAGTACAGTGCCAATCTGTCAGAGTAATTACGGTAATCCACTGCTCTCATAGAGAACAGTGGATTCCGTCGCTCCTCCCCGCTCGGCGAAACCGCCGCGGGGGGAGAAAGTGACATGCCCATTACTTACCGCGCGGACGCGCCGTAGATAATGCATTGTCTATCGGCCGGGGAGCGGCGCCCCTGCCGCGCTCCGGCGCCACCCCCGGCCCGACCCTTATTCACGGCGGATTTGTGAGCGCACAAATCCTTCAGGAATAAGCCGTGTGAACACGGCCTAACACATCCTGGTCTTAGACAGGATAGTTAAAATCGCCTGACAGATTCCATTTAAAAAATGTAATAATAAAAATCATGTTGCATGTTAAAAACAAATACAATTTGCAGAAAAAATGCACATATTCAAACACATGGTTGCGAATGAAACCATCACATTGTGTTAGCAATATTTTTTCAATCCAAGAAAAATTAAAAAAACATAATATGGCTTTAAAATATGAACATTTGGATAAGCTCCAACATACCATAAATGGCCACTTTTCTATTCAAACCAGGGAGTAAGAAGGTTTTTATCAAAACTGTTGGAAGAATTTATGCTTACTAGCAGTGACAAAAACAAGATGGGCGACATGTATAGACGGGGCTGCACCTTTTTTTTGCTGTGCTTTGAGCCAAACAAACTGTTGTAAGCCTGTTTCATAGATGTATTAACTGTTTTACTGCTTTTGAATACGCCAAAGATGGGGTCATGTCGCACCAGAGTCGTACAATGCACCAAAAATGTGTCAAAGTTTGGTGCAAAACTGTTGTACAAATCTATACCAGTTTCAAAGTGGTATGACTGAGACTACTTTTGGCATAGAACGGGGCACATTTATAAAGTGCTGTGAGACACTTTCATACATACTGTTGGACCAAACTATTAAAAACAGAGGTGAAACTGGTGAATCGACGCCAGGTTAATACATGTCCCGCAATGATTTTTGTTCAATGTGTTGTTTTATTTATAGCAAAGTAATTCAATAGGAAAGGGACCCGGCGCTCTGCAGAAGAAGGAAGCTGATGTCTCAGCAGATGAGAAATTTAAAAGCCTTTATTCGTAAAAATAACAACACCTTCGTAATATTAAAAACAAAAGACAATAGTGCACAAAGGACTTTACGCGTTTCGCACAGAATACCTGCGCTTCCTCAGAAGTACAAAACTTGTTTTATTTATATTTATTTTATTGTGTTAGCACATGAATATGTTTCACTGGATGATGATTATTTACCTATCTATTTATTGATCTACCTATTTATCTAGCTATCTATCTATCTATCTATCTATCTACCTATCTATCTATCTATCTATCTATCTATCTATCTATCTTATATCTATCTATCTAACTATCTATCTAACTACCTATCTATCTAAAAAAGCAAAAAATAAATGCACTCAAAAAAACTATGTGAAAACACCAGGGTGCCATCATACCAGTCCGACCAAGGCATCAATAATTCAAACAAACTGCAGCACTCCAATGAGAGTCTTGATAAAATATCTTGAGTATATTTACCCATTTGAGCGCTCATATGGCTGAATAAACTCACATTTTTTGTTAAAGAATCTCTTTCCAGTTCTGCGACTTGTTTGAATTCTCTATCTATTTATCCATGTATCCTTCTTTTAGTCCATCTATGTACATATGCATATATGTAAAGAAAGACAGAGAGAAAGAGAGGGTGGAAGATATAGAAAAGTATCTGTCGTTTAATTTGTTTATTTGTTTTAAGAATTTTTTTCTAGCTTTATTTTTGGGCAACAATTATTAAAACTGTTTAAAAAAAAAAAAAAAAAAACGTTTGTTGCTCACCGCAACCAATCAGAGTGAAGCTTCTATTTCCCAAGATGCAGGTAGTTCTGGGATGGTTGTTATGGGCAACAGAAAATGTTACTTTTATACTTTTTTATAATGTTTTAAGGGGCAACAAATATGTGTAATGTTTAATTTTATTCTAAAGAATAAGTATGTATTCAAGATGTGCTACAATATATTAAAATTGCCTTGCTTTGCTTTAATTAGAAAAGCGAAAGTATTAACCAATACACGGTAGCTTGCACAGCATGTAATTATAACTGTCCGGTTTATATATTTTTCCTTATTAATGACTTATTCTTATTTTCTTCAGGATATAGACCTGCGGCTAACTGGATTTGATTTATAAGAAGGCAATGTGCAGTAAATGGCAGTTCTTCTGATATTGCTACTATGGAAAACAGTATTGTCAATAGGATGTAGCCTGATAAATAGTGCTTAGTGAAGATGCTGCTTCAGTGAGTGCGAAATCAATGGAAGATTCTTACTGCGTGAAAACCCTTCTGAGATTTTCCTGGCAGGATCACATTTAACAAACCTGATACATTTCCTTCGATTGCCCTGTTTTACACAAGTGGATACAAATAATATTGCTTTCCTCTGCAACTAATGTGGGACTATGGCATTTTCAAGGTCCATTCGGCTGAACTGTTTATGGAGAGTAGCAAGGTTGCCTCTACTACCCATGGGATTGGATGTCATGTTTCCTTTATGTATATTTGGATTTTTACTTCACATTACAACTGTCTACTCACAAAAACTGGATGACGTGGATCCCATAGTTACAACGACTTATGGCAAAGTACGAGGCGTTAAGAAGGAACTAAACAATGAAATACTAGGGCCAGTTATTCAGTTTCTCGGTGTTCCTTATGCTGCTCCTCCGGTAGGGGAGCGTCGTTTCCAGCCACCGGAGCCTCCAATAACTTGGGGAGATTTAAAAAATGCCACTCAATTTGCACCAGTTTGTCCACAAAACATTGTTGGAGGAAGACTTCCTGAAGTCATGCTTCCTGTTTGGTTCACCAACAACCTGGATGTAGTTTCTTCCTATGTGCAAGACCAGAGCGAAGACTGCCTATATTTAAATATATATGTCCCGACTGAGGATGGTGAGTTACATGCGGAAACAAAAACCAATGAGGTTTATTTTATTTTTTATTTTTTTTTGCTTTCCTCAGTTCTAACCATATTAATCCTGGGTATAGGTTGCATGCCCGGTTAGGTGTTAGCATGCTGGCTTTTGATGTGCATGAAGCTCTTTTGTGTGTGATCCTGTTTTTGTACTCATGTCTACACTCATGTTCTCCTAAGGCACGGGTATTACAATGGAAGGTATTTGCTCCCTCCTACCTGCCCATTGATGATACATTTTCCTCCATTTGCATGTGCAGGTGCCACAGCGTTGGAAGCATAGCCAAAGGCAGAGCTAGGTAAACAGTGTTGCATGCTCCTACTCTCTGTCATGGAGCTCTATGTTATTTTTTAGTTTTTTATTCATTTTTCAGTAAAAAGAATATCCAAGGAATGTGTCCGGAAACCCGGCAAGAAAATTTGTAGAAAAGGAGGTATGTATTACAGTTACAGAAAAAAAACAACATTAACTAAAAGTGGGAAATGCTAAGGAGAGTAGGCGTAAGGGATATAAAATACTAAATATATTCAGTGAAGGAATATCTTAGGCCTCAGTATATAGTATATTGGCTTGGTCAATACATTTAGATTGCGTTAAACCTACTCTCTTTCTCGCAGAGAGTCTTAGACAAATGTAAATTAAAGTTCTTTTGCATCTACCAAATCCTAAAGTTTTATTAACAAGTCTGTCATCAGACTTTGCTGCCTTCTGTAAGGTCAAGCTAGTATAGGGGCAATCCATGCCCACTATAAGCTAAAATTAAAAAATATTGTGCTGTTTAGCTTGTAGAGGGTAATCAGAACTGGACACATAGGGCGACATGTATGAAAGGGCTGTGCCAGTTTTCTGGCGTTAAAAAGCTTGTTCTATAGAGCTATGAACAGTCGCACTCCAAACTATGGCGCGATAAGCACCTGTACAACACTTTTGAAGATTTGGAGCGTTCCTGGGGTGTGTCGCACCACATTTGTAAAATTAGACACATTTATGAATCTTTAAAGACAAACCTAGGTGCATATGTTTTAGAACAGCCAGACAAGGTTAAGGGTGGTCTGCCTGAGCCAGACTTGTCATATTGGCACTAGACTGTATGTATGATCTGGAGAAGAACAGGTTCATACATTCTGCCGCATTCTACACTGCCTTAAAGCTATTTAGAACTGGCCTGTCAGTGCCAACGTTCATACATGTCGCGCATAGTTCATGAGTCCAGTGAACTGTATATCTGCATGCACAGAGCCCTATTTCACTATAATGAAGGCGGTGGAAAAAAGGAAGAGATGGAGAGATTGCTCGCCCCACACCTGTCTGGTATACTCTCTATAGCACAATATTTTTTGTGTTGTTTCGGCTAACAAAATGCTGTATATTGCCTTTATATAAGGTGGCATAGTCTGATGATAGATACACTTTAAAGGTCATATGTATAATGCCATTCAGCTATAGAAAAAGGTAGCCAAATCATACTATAGTTTTTAAGTTAATAGTTTAAAACCAGGATTTTAAAGGGGTTGTCTCACTACATCAATTCATCTTATCTCAGTCCTGATTTCCTGGTTTAATTTTTGAACTCAGGGCGAAGTTCACTGGCTACTATACCGAGCTGCAGTGACGAAATGCTGAGGACACCAGATCTGTACCTATAGCAACCAGCACTGGCAGACTATCAGGAGAGATCGAACAGTTTTTTAACTATAGCAACCTGATGAGCTGATGCAGCCCATACAAGAGGGGGTATCTGGGAACGGGTAGGACATTGTTAATGGACACGTTGCAAAGTGACTTGTTTTTGCAAGATCTTTAACATAGAAAGCAATTCTTGTAGTGAGACAACCCCTTTAAATCAAAATCAACTGCAGTTGAAAGTCCTTAGGAAGATAAAATTCCAAAACAGTTGTTTCAATGCCTAGTATGGCTACATGGTGCTAAAAATTATTTCAAATAGAATACAACAAGAATCATTTAAAATAAGGCTTCATTACCCAGTTCTGTTGATTTGTTTTCCCACGAAGTAGTTATGTGGTGTGCTGTACCATTAGTTAAGGTTGATGTTGCATATCTTATTCTTTTTATTTGTGCAACATGTTAAAAAAAAAATGGTTGTTTGAAAGTTAGACATTTGGGTCTTTATTTTCTTGCATGGAGTACTTGATTCAGCCTTGGTTCACCAAGAAAAATATCTGTAAGGGGGTTGTCCTATCTCACTTTTATGAGCTCTTGTGCAGTTTTCCCCATTTCTTTCTATTATGAATACAGTTGAGCAAGTGTGCTCAGCTATATTACAAAATCCCTAAGAAAGGAATAGAGAAAACTGCGCAGGCGTGGCCATCTCCACATTCTCTGTGGTTGGCTTGTAGCTCACAGACACTGAAAGACTAAGATGGGAAAACCCTTTTAAGAATTAATAGTTTTTAATGATAACATCGGTTTTAGGTTAGTTTATTAGGTCTTGTTTACAAGGACAGATTTGTTGCTTTACGATTGGATCTAAAAGTGTAAGGGTTAAATTTGATCTAAATAGATAAAGTATAAGGAGCCATGGATATGTCAGTCTATGTGGGTCAATATTATGGACTTGTTGCCATTCTGTGTGGTACCATAGGGTGCTTGCATGAGGAGCCATATTGTTCAGTAGAAGTAATGAAATACAGTTGAAGCATATAAAAATGTAAAAGAAGGTATAGTATAGTCCCAGAACAGGCTGTGGAGGCCAAATTAAAAAGCCTGTGCAATACGGACGCATACTATGGAAGAATTCAAGTCTTTAAGATATTTTCACCATTTAAGATGTAGTCCCAGATTCAGCTTTAAACAGGCATCCAAAAATTGTACAACCTTTTAAGTGTATGAGCACAATTTTAATGTGTACATTTAACATCTACAGTACATGTTAATGGAAAAAAAATCCTTGTGCCAACACTTTTGGTATAAAAGGTAACCAGATGGCTTCTCCTTCAGAGCAGTGACATTTTTATCAGATGGTATACACCACCTAGCCTAGTCACAATAGGGTATCAGGAAGGTCTCTCTAAAAAAAGAAGTTTAAATGAATTGTTATCTAAATTAAGAAGCTGAAAAAACATCACATAGGATCAGTATTCATGGATATGCCAAGAGTGTCAGGCAATAATTACTCAACAGAAACAATTACAAATTAATTGCTGGATGAATAAAGGTGAACCACAAGTAATGTGTTTGCATTTAAGTCTTCAGGCTAAAGCTACACGGCAGTGTTTCTTGTGTCACACCGTATCACAAACCTGTTGGGCAGCCAAAGTGTGTGATTTGCCATCACCTTGCTGTTGCATTGAAGTCACATAACTGTTTTAGGGTACAATACGGCTGTGAGTCATGCATTTTAGGTTTTGCTATTTTTCTGGAAAAGTTGCTTGTGTTTTGTGAACTGTGATAAAAAATCTGGGTGGTTTGTACTATTTATAAGTGTTGTATTGCAGTTGTATCATGTCAAGTGTAGAAACGTGACCAAACTGTCATTACTTTCACAATGGAAACTTGCAATTTTAAAGAGGTATTCCCATCCCAAGTGCTGTAGGGGCCAATTATTGTCAAGAAATCAATTTTCAAAAAGCATGCTATAAAAAAAATCTGGATGCTTTACCTAATACAGGCCTTTTTTGCACCTTCAACTATCTCTCTTGTCTCCTTAGTTATCAACCACCACTGTGCTTTCAGTGGTCGCCTGTAATGCAGTGTTTACTGCTACTCTTTGCTTCAAAAATGGGCAGTAGAGGCAAGTGACGTTGTGATGACGTCAGCGCACGGTTTGCCTGTGTGTGCACGTTCCCGATACTGCTATTTGAACAGCACACAATGGTGATCCGTAACCAAGGAGGCAACAGAGCAAGTAGAAGGTGCAAAAAAGGCCTGTATTAGGTAAAGCATACATATTTTATAATAACATACATTTTTTAAATTGTTTTCTTTACAGTAATTGGCCTTTCTAGAAGCACTTTCTGTGATGGGAATACCCTTTAATGTCACACAACGAAATTCACTGTGTAGTCCAATCCTTAAACAAAGGTTTTTTACTAAGTTAACAAAAAAAGTATGCGTGTTAGTTTTATTTTGGACCTTTTGATCAAAATGATCTGCATTTCCATTAAGTAAACCGCCACACCAACTTTAAGCATATTATGAATAAAATAATAAACTGGCATTGTCACTGGCATAGACGTTTGTGCTCCATGTAATTGTGTTAGATGAAGCTAGCGATGGGTGAATTATGTCACCGTGAAATATTTATCATAATTATGTTGTCTAATGGAAGCGAAAAGAACATTCTTTGGACCTGTGTTTCGAGTTTAAAGCTTTTTAATTAAAGGCCATGTGTACAATTACATATTTTTTGTCATATGAAGGAAAATGAGGCTATGTTAGTCAAGACCTAAACAACGCACCATGCCCTTTTAACTTCCATCAGCTTTGTGGACCTCCATAGTAACATCCTTTGATAGCTCAGTGACAAGAAGAATTTGAAGGTGCGCAGGCCCTCAAAGTGATGTGATACAGAATTATCATACATACATTGAAGTTGTCTAACCTAATTCTCTGATTCAGTAAGTAGTTTAGCCATTTATAGTCAAATACCAGGCATGTAAAAGATTCAGGCATTAGAATTTAATCCAAAGCATACGTTCATCTGGCAGCAATAGCAACCAGACAATAGGACAATAATCACATGGATTTGAAATATGCATATTGTGATCCATGAGAAACACCACATGAGCATTTTTCTCTATTCCCCGCTCCTATTAAATGAAGTCTCAAGAGATATGATGAGATGATATTCCTTTTCTGCTGTCGAATTGTCATATTAAGGATTGATGCCATTTGGATTTTCTCCTTAGGGCTATGAGGGATATTTAAGACTTGACATGTGAAAGACATGCATTTTCCTAAAGATCAGTTTCAGCAGAAATTTAGTTGCTAAACCAGATGTAGGTATAGCATGGATTGTTAGTGCCTGACATCAGCTTAACAACGTTATAAGCAAAAAATCCACACTACTGTGGTGGTCTGAAGTTATGATGACGTCTGTTACTCTGACTGCTGCTATTATTTTTGTCAGAATATAGCTACTTAGCCCCTGGCATAGCATGAAAGTTGACCATCTGCCTGGAGAATTGCTTTAATGTCCTGGACCTTGCGCAAAGACTGTAACCAAGCTTTACATTTACCCAAAAATAGGTTAATAGATATGGACCTACGGCATGTTGATTAGAAAGTATATGTATTGTGGCGCTGTGGATGTAAGAGGTTGCATGGTTATGTCAATAGAACATGTGCAGTAAGGAAATCTTTTTCTGCTGGAGCAGTACCTGGTTATGAATAGAGAGAGATCAAGCTCCACTTTAGATTTTGAGCTAATAAGGGTGTGTTCACACGGCGTGTTGGATCGGTTTTTGGATCCGAAAAACGCATCCAAAAGTGCTGTGTAAATAGCATCCAAAATGCAACTGCGTGTTTGGATGCGTTTTTGCTGCAGCAGAAACGCACCCTATGGTTTTAAATAGGGCGTCTGCTGCATCAAACCGATCAAGAATTGACATCTCAATTTTTTTAACGGATCTGAAATACACATAAGAAGACGCATGTAAAACACGCATCGGCTTGATCACTCTTCTGAACGCCAATCCGTGTTTTACATTGAAAGCAATATAAATCACACTGCTTATTGTTAGATGCGTGTTTGGGTCCCTTTTGGGTCCGAAACATGGATCCAAACAAGCGTCTAGAAACGGATCCAAAAATGTTTCCAACTCGCCGTGTGAATATACCCTAAGACTTGTCAGGAACCACTTAGGAGAACTTCTTAAGAAGTGTTCAGTAAGCAAACAAAAGTTAGTTTCTGGGCTGTAACAAAAAACTTTTTAATACAGTAAGGTCAGTATCATTTTGTCCAAAACACAGATTGCATAAGTGGTCCTTTTCCCATCCAGGTAAATGTTTAATTTTGCAGAATTTGTTACTCCCCAATCACACTTCCACAAGTTTTAGCCATGCCTCAGAAAAAAATGAAACTTAGGCTTGGACTTGCACTCAATGTTCCATGTGGGTATGCTTTAATGGTCTTTAATTGTTTCTTTTAGCATGATTATATGGAATAAAAAGTGTCCTTTCTCAAATATATGAGTGGACTGCACAAGGTCCTGTGTACATCCACTATAACAAAGTTGTGTAGAAATTGAACTTTTGTCTGAATGGGAAAAGGACCGCTTGCAATCTGTTCTTTGGAAGAAGTGATACACACCTGACTGTATTAAAGGCGTTGTCTCACTACAAATATTGTTTTTTTATTTTTAAGATCTTGCAAAAACAAGTCACTTTGTAATAACAGTGTCCTACCTATTACTAGATATCCCCTCTTGTATGGGCTGCATCAGCTCCTCAGGTCGCTATAGCTACAGACCTGTTCAATCTCTCTTAATAGGCTGCCAGCACTAGTCGCTATAGCTACAGACCTGGTGTCCTCAGCAGCTCGTCACTACAGCCAATAGTAGCCTGTAAAGCCAGTAAATTCAAAAATGAAACTGAGAAAACGGGACTGAGGTAGGATGAATCGATTTAGTGAGACAACCCCTTTAAGAAGGTTTTCTGTTTATGCCCAGAGACTTATTCTTATTTGCTTCTTCAATGTTTTGAGTAACTTCTATTTTGGGAATTTGGACACTGGTTCCCTTTAATTTTGTTTTTGAGGCTCTGGTAACAATGACAGATTGATACCTCTATATTTTACTAATATTGAGTTTAAGAAAGGTATGAGCTCTTCAGACAGTGCTGGCGGAAGAACAAATGTTGCCTGCCTGAGGGAGCCAGAGGATTTCTGATATGATTATTATTGTTTGTAGTGCTGGGCGGTAGGCTCAGATCATGATCACTGAGGGACACTGACTTTAAGGTAGAGGCTAGACTTCCTAAAAACTGTGTTTTGATATTGGAGATATTGCACATTAAAGGGGTTTTGCCACGATGTAATGTTGACGTGGGATCCTCCAAAATGGGTATTTCATCACTTTTCTAAATATATGTGATTACAAAAATTGCAGTCTGAGAGAGCTACAGACTGCCTTACCTGCCCTTAGTTACTTAAAAGCTTCTATTAGATACAACCTGACAAGAGCTGCTGGCCGGGCTTGCGCAGAGCACACTTCTTATCTGATGAAAGGGAGCTGAAGAAGCTTTCAAGGCACCAGGTAGAAATATGTAGTCTTTTGTATACAGAATCCACTAGTTGTAGTGTGATTATCTGAGTAGATCCCTGCTTTATCTGATGACGGAGAACTTGAAGAAGGTTTCAAGCTGCTGTGGAGAAAATGTGTTGTCTTTTGTATACAGAATCCACTAGTTGTAGTTTGATTATTTGAGTGAACATTTCACACGGTCCCTTATGCAGGCTCTGTGCTCTGGCTGTCCCTCTCTCTCTCTCTCTCTCAGCTAGCGATCCCATGAGCTGATCAACCCCTGAGATGATATAATATGTTATAGTACAAACCCAGTTTAATAATGAAATAGCTTTGACTACTACAATTTCATTGCAGCACATGGTTTCTCATGTGGCTGGTTGCGTTATGGGCCTCATATAAGAAAAATAATGCAAACAAGAACAGGAAGTATTGCCCATAGTTTT
Source organism: Phyllomedusa bahiana (assembly GCA_025379985.1). NCBI lineage: Eukaryota > Metazoa > Chordata > Amphibia > Anura > Hylidae > Phyllomedusa > Phyllomedusa bahiana. Next base: position 58,574 of record JAODAL010000654.1, read on the forward strand.
ACTGCCTTTAAAAAAAATAATAATAACCTGAAGTCTGATCAGTTGCTCAAGGCTCACTTCAGTTCCTTTTTCCACACATTTTTAGTCATGCTACAAATTTTAAATTACAAAGCAATACAAATCTAATGCAATTCTGGATAAAACAGAATATGGAGTCATATAGACGCATGTGGACTGTTATGTTGGTGTTATACTCTTGCATTTTTACACGTTTTGATTTTACAGTACCTGATTAACATTCTTGTATTCACATTAAAAGGAAAAGTCTGCAGCATAAGTCTCTGCATCTAAGGTCATCTTAGTTCTCACGATGTTCAGTATTGCAGGGGGCAGCGTCTGTGCCAGTGTGTCAGGATTGTAAATGGGGGTACAGTGGGCAGTTTCTATAGTCTTAGACAAGGCTGCAGTAATTTACATGTCATTTGCTAGTGTGCGATGCTGCAGTGCTTCTTATTATGCAGCACATCAGGCATATGTAATTAGCAGCACAACCTATTACACTGACTTAGGTTCAGAGAGCCGGAAATAAAGACGCATGACTCCTACGTACTTTGTACAAACTTTTATTGCTATTCATCATTATAAAATCTCCTCTTGTTAACAGACGCTGGCCAAGTAAATTGGGTTTGGAGTGTGGCAATTGATTAAATGTTCTTATTTGCAAATAAAAGTTAAATGTGTGACACTGTTTGACACTCTCGTTGTTCTGATGATGAATTTTTCTTTGACTTTATACGTATATCTGTTTTTTGCTCTGACGTTGCCAGATATACAGTCTGTAATTTACCTGTTATATTTTAGAGACTTGATTTACAGAGGTTTTTTGAACGCCTATGAACGGTGTCTGTTAACATAGCTCAGTTCAGCTCAAATTTGTCTTTAAAAAATGGACAACACCCCATGAGACCTAACACCGGTTACAGTAGTAGGTTGGGCTTTTTTCTAGAATGTAGTGGAGTTTGGTGAATTACTGCTCCACACCTGGAAATGGGTAGGCATCTTGTCCCGTCTTATTAAAGAGTGAATATGTTGTTTATATAGCGGTGGAAAAAGCTCAGTGATTGCAGAAATAATTCATTCAGAAGTCTAAAGGATTCCCTAATAAATTGGTTTATAACTCCCATTAGACTCTCATTACACTCCTCATAGACTCCCATGGCTTGAAGTGTCACTTTTACGCTGATTACAATCCAATTTTCCTCTCTTGTTTAGATGTTACCTATCTGCTTTCTAGGATTCAAGAGTCATCAGCTATATCCTCTTTCTTCTCCTCCTGCTATGGATAAGACATAATAAATCATCTTTTCCCTATCCTAGTTAGTGCCATCTTTAGAATTGTCTATCACAGTCAGTGACTCCATGCATTCCCCAGTCACACATCTGCTGCTTTGGGAAAATCTTTGACTTCACCCTGTCTTTCGAGGGCTTTACCACATCCTGCCATCTACACTCCAAAATAATTCTCTGCTCTTTTTTTTTATTTTGGTGCGGAAAATCTACAGATAGACCTCATTACCAAAATACTTTGGGCCACATGTATGAAAACTGTCTAGGTCTAAAATTCACTTTGTTGCCCATAGCAACCAATCAGAGCGCTCCTTTCATTTCATATAGTGCTCTGGAAAAATGAGAGGGGCGCTCTGATTGGTAGCTATAGACAACAAAATGAGTTTTAGACCTAGAAAGTTTTTCATACATGTGACCCTTTGTGGCTCCATCACTGGTATCTGTCAGGATACTGTGAAAAAAGTATCCTAATGTGTATTGTGGTCACTTGGGGTCTAAATGTTTGCTTTATCTTACAATCGTATATGTTTTATGTGCCAGGTACAAAAGCATGGTCTACCAGAGGCTATATTTGCCTTATAGGCCCCTATAGCTCCAGAACACTATAGGTTGGGATAACTTTTGTATGTTATTCCAAAGGATACTGAATTGGAGCCACAAAAGGTATTTGAATGGGGCCTGAACCTGCTGCCATTACATTACAATACAACGGGAACAGCTTATTACCTCGCCTTCTGTCTTGTAGCTTGTTGTCCTCACAAGCAGGATCCTCTCACCCTCTTTACCAGCTTATCAGTCATTAATTTATCTTTAATATACTTTTTTTTATCTTATTTTATATATTTAAATCCCTCTTTTCATATGTACAACATACGTAAAGTACAAGGACTTTAAAATCTAGAATGATAATGATAAATTGAAGTCACAACCTAAAATATACAGTTATTTATAATACTCACTGGGAATACATACTCTAGTTTTTCCACTATGTACGGCTATCCCATTGACTTTGGGACACCTATGAATATGAATCCCAAATTTGTCAGCTCCATTGTGTGAAGTAAGTGAATGTTGGTTGCACTTAATCCAGTTGATTAGAACTGAATAGAGATCTTCTATTCAGCTTTATAAATAGGACCGGATGGATTTATTTCTCCTGCTGGGGTTAAATTCACATGTGCTAGATAGTTGTATGCATTTAAAGAAAAACACTTCTATGTGGTAGCAGCAGAACATGTGTTGGAGGATCTTGGAAGATTTCCAGAAATGTGTACTTAATTCTTTGTGCAAAATTGAATAGTACACACATAAATGATGTTTTCACGGTGCATCCAGTAGCTTTTCTAGATCTTTCTATTTTTCTGACAATATTCCAGAACACGTTATTTAGGAAATAACCTTAAAAATATAGATAAATAGTCATGTAAGTCTGAAAAAGTCAGTTTAGTCCAAATTATCATTATGCAGTAATGATCCAGAGAAAGGCAAGGCAATCCTTTGAAGTAGTTGGACATTGTGCTCATGTCAGGGGTTACAAAATTCCTTCTTTACATGTAGCATAATATATCAGACCATATCCAAACATCACTTACCCATCGTCAGCATTTTTAAAAGTAAAACTATACTAGTTAGTCCCAAAAATGAAATAACTCAACTCTTTTCAAACTGAAAATGTTTCCTTTGTGTGTCCTAAAGTCTTTCGACAGCCCCTTAGATGTGTACTGATGGCTGCCACTTGTGTCTTTAGAGCAAGAGCTACCTAGGCTTTTCTTTCATTCTTCCTGTGTAACCTACAGTTGGGTAGTAACTCTGCGAATTGTCTTCTCTTGACCCACCCCGTTGCACTTAAGTAGTTTCATCTTGTAAGGTAATCAAATCAGCTAAGTTACAAAATGAAAGTCAGATGGCCAATGACAGCAAAACAAACCCCACGAAATTCTTTAAACATATAAATGCTAAAAAAACAAAGTCAGAACATATAGGACCCTTAAATAATAGTAATGGGGAACTGGTTACTGGGGTTCAGGAGAGGGCAGAGCTAATGAGTAGATTCCTCATCTGTGTATATACAAAAGAGGAGAAAGTATCTGATGGGGCAGTGCTAGTGCTGATGTAGGTGGTGTCACTGCTGATGTGGGCAGTGCCAGTACCATAATCCATTAACTGCAGGATCACTGCGGGAGTAGGCAGAGTCAATGCTGATGTGGGCGGGCGCAGTGCTGATGTAGACAGTGCCAGTACTGGTAATCCATCAACTGATACAATATATTGTCTGAGTGTAGAAATGGTCCAAGACAAGGTAAATAAACTGAATGTGAACAAGGCTCCAGGAGCAGATGGCATACACCCTAGAGTTCTTAAAGCGCTCAGCTCAGTTACTGCTGTGCCCCTATACATGATATTCAGATATTATCTGGTTACTGGTATAGGGTCAGGAGACTGGTGCAAGACAAATGTGGTTCCCATCTTCAAAAGGGCTCTAGGTCTTGCCCAGGAAATTATAGACCAGTAAGTTTATTGTGGAAAAACTGTTTGAGTGACTCCTACGGGACTATATACAGGAATATGTGGCTGAATATAATGTTCTAAGAGATTGCCAGCATGGTTTTACTAAGGACAGACATACCTGATCTGTTTTCATCAAGACTTGAGTAGAAGTCTGAACAGTTGAGCGGCTGTGAATATTGTGCTTATAGATTTTGCAAAGGCATTTGACACTGTCCCTCAAGTGTCTGTTGGGTAAATGAGTGTCTGTTGGGTAAATGAATGTCCGTAGGGTTATAAATAACAGTGTGTAATTGGATTGAAAACTAATCGGATCGTATTCAAAGAGTGGTGGTAAATAATACCTACTCTCAATGGTCCCCTGTTATAAGTGGTAACCCCAAGGCTCTGTACTGGATTCGCTTTTGTTCAATTTCTTAATGGTGTAGAGGAGGGGATTAATAGCACTGTTTCTTTGATAGTAAGCTATGTATTGTAGTGCAATCTCTGGAAGATGTTCATAAATTGCAAGCAGACCTGGACACACTGAGTATTTGTACATCCTCTAAGGTCAGCAGGATATTGGCGTGTGTTAAAAGAGACATGCAATAGGAGGACAGGGATCTAATATTACCGCTACATAAAGCATTGATGCGGTCTCATTTGGCATATGCTGTTCAGTTCTGTGCTCCAGTTTACAGAAAGGATGTAGTGGCGCTAGAGAGAGTTCAAAGATGAGCAACCAAACTATTAAGAGGGATGTAGCATCTTAGTTATGAGGAGAGGTTTAAATAATTAAACTTATTTAGTCTTGAGAAAAGATGGCTATAGGATGACATGATTAATTTATATAAGAATATAAATGGCCCCTACAAAAAGTATGGTAAAAAGCTACTTCATGTAAAATCCCTTCAACAAATAAGGGGACATTCCCTTTGTCTGGAGAAAAAAGAATCCAGAAGAGAAAAGCCTTTTCATGAAAATTGTGAATCTGTGGAATACCTGCCTGAGGAGCTTTTCAGAGCAAGAACAGTTGAGGGTTTCAAAAAAGGCTTAGATACCCACTTGCTACTAAATAATATTAATACTTATGTAGCCCAAAAAAATCTTGCTCCAGTCTGATGGCAACTTTAGGATCAGGAATAAAATCTTCCCTTAGGGCAGAATTGTTCATGCCTTATGAGTTCCAAAGTCTTCATCAGCAGGGAGAAACAAACAAAGCAAAAAAATTCCCTATCCCCTTCCTTTATCTACATTTTTCCCCACCATTGGTTGAATGTGATAGACATATGTCTTTTTCATCTGTACTATATAACTATACATTAGCCTGCAACACATGTATAATCACATTTAGGTCTTTTGGAAGAATGCAATATAAGGGTCCTAGTTCCTCTATTTTTTTAAATTTGCCAGCTTATTTTGCCTAAGACCTCCATCACTAATTGTAGGGCTGCGTCCACACGGAAATGTGAAAATACCGGACGGATTCTGATTAAAGAATCCGGCCGGTATTTTGTCATCTTTTACATGTTTGAGGGGGACTTATCTGCCTGCGGTTTGTGGATTCGCCTGTCCCCCTCAACCATTGATATGCACACTATCCGCCCGAAAACCGGGTGGAAGAATGAGCACGTTCTAAGTTTTTAGGAACGCCGGCGGTGTAAAAAACCGTCCAGCAGGAAATCCGTGTAGTGTTAACCACTGCAGAGTGTTTCTATTTAAATCAATGTAAAAGGCTGAAAGTCGGTTTACAGACAGTTTTCAAATCCAAAAACCGTCTGTAAATCCGACTGAAAACTTTGCCGTGGGGACGGGCTTTAAGGGTTTTTGTAGCAGAACAGTTGTCTTCTGGGGTAGCCTGTGACTATGTGGCAGGCACACTAGAAATTTGTAGTCCACACAGCAGATGCAACTAACCTCCAGTATTACTTACATGCTATAATAGGAGTAAAAACAAGCAAAACAAAAACTAATCATCCGAACCCTAGTTAACATTAATGGCCTCTAACTGATGAAGTGCAGGCCTAATGGCTGCCACCAAATACAAACAGCAACTGAAAAGAAGTGAGGCGCAAATAAAAGGGGATAAGATATCCTAAAGGGAATACATCATTGGGACATGACCTATTGTTTACTTAATGTTTTTATGTTAAAAAATTTTTAAGAATGTTTAGTTTTTTTTCATATCACTGCTAATATATTTTTCATAAAATCCAGAAATCCTGCAGTTTTCACTTTGTCCATTAGGCCTTATAATAATCTGATACTTCCTGTTCTGTAGAGAAAACAATTCAGCAGTCTCCTCATTATAAGCACAGGCAGGATCACACTGAAAGGTGACATCAATCTGTATAGATACCACAGGATCCACCATTCACTATAGGAGATGTTCACAGCTCCCCCTCTCCCCTTCCCTGCACCCTGTCTTTGTCCCAGGTCACAAAGCATACTTAGAAAACTCTCCTAAAGAAGTCAACAGGTCTGTTCCTGTAAACAAAATTCTATATCCATAAAACTACTGTAAAGCATGTTTCTAAATGCTAATAAAAGCAGCTCAGTCAAGATGGCTGCCTCCATAATCATATACAGACAACTGAATTAAAGAAATCTACAGTCATAATATAAAAACTGCTAAGAAGAAAAGAATATGCATCAGTATCTCTTAATTGGTTGGAAAACAATTGCCGATAGATTCCCTTTAACATCAATAAATGCAATCAATCCACTAGCCTCATAACATTGCAACATTCTTAAAAAAGCCAAACAATATATCCCCCTGCCAACTGATCAACATATATATATATATACACACATGTAGAAGGATTAATGATTACGGGTGTGTTATAGAAGATTCAGAGTCAAAAGGCGCTGGACATGTAGATAAGGAAAGGGCGTTCCTATGGTGGGTCACCATCACAACAGGCGATCAAATTGAAATAGGTGTGATGTTATGCTCACCTTTGAATGTTGTGCACAACACTACAGCAGTTGTAGAAATACAAAGTGATGTGCTATCGATTCTTACCATAAACACTCCTAAATAGGAGGTATAGTAAGCAAAAAGGTGGTTTAAACTGCTGGGTGCTGGACAGAAAGGCACGCTGTGCCTGAGGTGGTGCAATGAAAGTTTTTTTATAATGATAACATGGCATAGAAATGAAAGGAATTGAATGAAAGACTTAAAATGACATAAAGATAAGTAATATACTTTTAATTGGAAAAATTCACATACAAGACAATGCATTTCATGCCTTTCAAAACAGGACTTCATCTGGTCCACAATCAATGACCGCAAAACAAACAGAAACAATGCTGCTGATATAACCTTATACACTTGATCATCAGTCCTCTCACAGGATCAGAGCATTCACATCTTTCCCTGGGCTGAGAAAAAACCCAGTGTGACTAAGCTGCAGATGCCTGATCACTGATTAATTAAATTAGACAGGCCAAGACCAAGACTGGATAGAGTTTCAGTCTAGATCCTTTTCTCCACATTCAAGCAATGAGACCCTATTACCAGGGTTTAAACAAAATCTAAATGCAAAAAAAGAACTCCTTCTATGCTGAACTTACTCCCAAGTTATTAAAAGTACATTTTTCAATATACAGACAGTCCCCAACTTACACCGTTCCGACTTACATCTGTCCTCTAGTTATAAACGGAGACTTATGGGGCATGCTGGCACTTGTAGTTCCATGTTCCACAGCAGAGAGTAGCTGTGGGACGACAAGTTCCAGCATGCCACAGCAGCACATGAGAGACACAATGAGGTGAAATCTTCTTAACAGGGGCACAGACAGCAAAACAAATGTAAAAACCCTTCCCTGCACTACCCAAAACTAAAAAAACACCTTTTGTGCTGGAGTTACATTTAATAAATATACATGTTCCGACTTACATACAAATTCAACTTAAGAACAAACTTTCAGTCCATATCCCGTTCGTAACCCGGGGACTGCCTGTAATGTTGCAGATTGTATGCCCTTGCAGGAAGGGTTCTCTCTCCATCTGTTCCAAATGCTAGCTGTTTATTATTAGGCTATGTCTACTCAGCAATGTTAAAATGGCGTCCTAAATCCAACGGAATTTTAACAGCGCCGGACCGCGTTTTTTTGCGCAGATTTTGTGCTAAAAAACGTGGTCGGTTTTCAGATTTACTGTCGGCCACATACATTGAATGTACGGGAATCTGACGGCAATGCTGTTGAAGAACCAACAGGTTTGAAAATCCGACAGAATTCAGAATTTTATTGCAGTCTACACAGCGATGGGTGCAGTCGAAAATCCCATGACAATCCAGTGCTGTGTAGACATAGCCTTATTGTACTTGGTCTAACATATTGCATATGTTAACCCCTTTTGAAATGTGCAACACTCTGACATTTTTGGTGCCTTAAAAAATAATTATTCTAAAAATATTAATAATGATTTGCAATTGCCACATGGCCACAGTGATTGTGCCTTTTAAGTTAGTCTTAAATCTCCTTGGGTCATATGGTTTCATATTTCTCAGAGCTCAATCCTGACAAAACCAACAGCACATTTTAGCCTTTTGCAAACAATGGCAAAATGTTCCATTAGGAAATTTATTCTAAACCATAATAGTCTTGTAATAAAATATTCTGTAATATCTTTAAGTTACTCACTGAATTAATTAAAATTGCATTTATTTTAAAGGAAATATTCACTTTCAAACATCTTCTGACATGTCACATTGATGTCATTGTGGGGCTTTGAGACAAGTCAGATGACTTCATTCGCGACAGTCTTTAGATCATTGGATGTGTCCCATCTACTACAAGGGGACTGCAAGCGCATAACAGTTCAACTTCAATGAACAGTTAATTTTCAGCTCTAAACTGGGAGTTTCATGATATCCAAGTCTGAAGATGAAAAGGCTCAAAAGGGTCTGATTATTTTATTGACCACATATCAGCTTAAAGGTATATGTTTATTGATCGCAAATGTTTAGCTTGACAAAGACAATCTCAGTGCTATGTATCCAGCTAGAGACGGACAGCTCTAGATAGATTTTATTCAACAAAGCTTCCCTATAAGCCGACCACCAGCAGTGAAAGCTGCAGGGAATTTGATTTCCCTGTAACCCTTTTGCCCTAGGTTTGGATTGTGTATATCAATGTTTTGTTTTTTTTAAAGGTTATTAAGAGTTTTCCAGGATTAAAAAAAGGCTGTTTTCTTCCAGAGACAACGGCACACCTGTTTAGAGGTTTGTTGCTGATATTGCAGCTCAGCCCTAATCTGATCAGTGGAGCTAAAACAAACCCATGGACAGGGGTGGGATTTCTGGAGAAAAGTAGTTATGTATCAGTTTAAAGGGGTTATCTAACTATAGATATTGAGGATATATCAATGGGATACGCCATCAATGTCTGATAGGTGCGGGTCCCACCTATCTCGAGAATGATCCCCGAGCCCCAGCTACCTTGCCGTTCAAAAAGGAGCTGGGCTCATTCTCGTGATACAATTGTGCAAGAGGCATGAGCCTGTGGATCATTAGTTTTAGATAATATTGATAACTATAGATTTAGTTTCTTCATTTTCATAACAAAACGTGTGTGAAAAGTATTTTCTAGTATGTCTCGTCTCGCACACCTGTCTCGAGAATGAATCCCGAGCCCCAGCTACCTTGCCGTTCAAAAAGGAGACGTTTCCGGGCTCATTCATGTGATAGAATTGTGCAAGAGGCATAAGCCTGTGGATCATTAGTATCTAGTTAAAAATGATAACTATAGATTTAGTTTCTTCATTTTCATAACAAAAGTATTTTCTGGTGTGTCCTATTAACACATTATACAACAGTTCTGTGTTAAATCTAATCCAAAGTATTGCTGGTGCATTACTACAGTATGTGAAAATTCATTATCTTCTTCAATGTAGATTATATTATTTGTAGCAATGGAAAGGTACTAAGTTATTTTCTGTTTGCTTATCTACATTTGTATTTCCTGTTGCCTGAAAAGATATTGACACTTTCTGTGTCATGTTCCCGCTGTTTTAGGGTATTTAAAATGAAGATTAACATTTTTCACATAAATTACTTATCAACATATTAACTTTGCAGCAGAATTCGACCCAGTGTGTGATCTTGAATTCTCTTTCTTCTCTGTATTCGTGAGGCAACTTCTTTAAGATGTTCAAAATGGCGGATGTGTGTTGAAAAGTGAAAACTCTTGAACGTACCGTTTGTGTGGAGTAGGCTTGTTCTCATTTCATTTTCACTTATAAAAGGCCTAAACCTCAAATACCTTTTCTTTACATAAAGTACATAAATGACTGTGGATATACTGTAGTGACAACACATACATATTATACACTGTATTATGTGGTATCCAACCATACCCCACCACCTTAATGTAGTTCAGTGTGTAAAGATTAGCAAGCCCGTGACAAAGTATTCTGGTGCCATAAACAAATAAGGCAAAATCCTGGTTCTAAGGTAATGCCACAGCCCGGTGTTTTTTTTTTATTTGCTTTGCAGCTCTACTTTTTTGATGGAAATAAATTTTTTATTTTTCTGTCTATGGACTTGTATGATGCCTTTTTTTGCAAACTGAAGTGTGGTTTTCCTTGGTACCATCTTCTGCTATCTATGACTTTTTGATCGCTTTTTATTCCTATTTTTGGGGAGGCCGAGTGACCAAAAAAAACACATTTTTGGCACTGCGTATTTATTTTCTGTAGTTCACCCTGTGGGATATATAAGGTTATATGTTAATGGAACAGACTTTTACAGACATGACGGTACCACTTATATTCAACTTTTTTATTCCTTTTCTTTGTTTATTTGCAAGTTTGGGAAAGGGGGGTGTTTAAAACTTTTAAAACAAATTTATTTTTTAATTTTTGTAAAAAAAAATTTTGTAATTACATTTTTTACCTTTGGGGTACTTAACCATAATGGAGCATAAACTCTTGTACACTACTGTGGCAGGGTATAATAGAGGCAGTAAGACAGCTAGCCTGGGAACCATTCAGGAGGTAGGAGGCAGTGTCACCCTCCTATGTGACACTGTATAACATATATATACTGTGACAGAGGGGAGTTCTGTATGGGGGGAATGCAGCTCCCCCAATACACTTCTATGAAAGTTCGTAGTATAGCCGAGCACAGTTCAGCTTCAATTTGTGGAGTTCTGGCCTCAGATCCAAAAGTTACGAATGGATAAACTCTTTTAACTACTTTGAGGAGTAGTGCAGTCACAGGACAGGAAAAAGGTGGGATGGACCAGAAAGATGACAGGGAGCTGCCATGTGAGTGACCAACTAGAGGCAAAAAAAGTATAGAAAGAGAGGCAAAAATTGAAAGACAGACCGTAGGAGACATGTAGAGTCATTTACAGTAACTGTAGGGTGGGCCCTAAAAATAAACTCCACCAGTGGACCCAGAAAGAGCTCAAATGGTGGGCCCCTAGAATCAACTCCACCTGTGGGCCCTAGGGACCCCAGTCCAACACCGCTTGCTCAGGTGACCACCACAACAGTGAATACAGCCCTGATCTAACACAGAAGTGAACTAATCCATGACAGCAGGGACTCACAGGAAATGTCTTCTCCTCGAAGTTGTTCTTTTTCCCTTTCTTCTCCATTCGCTTCAGACTGCAGTGACGACTTCTCCCAGCCATAACTCGTCCCTGAAGAATTAAACACACAAACATCTTAAAATTATCACTTTTCTAGCACTTCCCTAACAATTCATACCTCTGGTGTGGGCTACCCCCATTAAGTAAGTAGGTAGTAATGATGTCCACCGTTAAGTAGGTAGATATATAGACTCTCAGTAGGAAGATATATTGGCCCACTGTAGGTAGGTAAAGTAGATAGGTATATATGCCCCCTGTAGATAGGTATGCAGAAAGAATGCAGGAAACCGCTACAATATCCACCGCTGATGAGTTTAAAAAATCTTGATGCTTTATTAATTCTTCATTAAAAAATACAAGTATAGACAAGCCAATGAAACACCCATGCATGGAGGAGCGTATACTAATGACGGCTTATGGGAAAAACAGCTGACGCGTTTCGAAAGAAACCTTTCTTAGTCGTAGCTGGCTACAACCAGCTCTATCCTACACACGAGCATTATGTTTAAGAGGTGAGCGGACTTATTTATATATATTTTTTATATACCCTGTATATAGGTAGGTATATATGCCCCCTGTAGGTAGTTAACTATATAGGCCCTGGTAGGTAGATACAGAGCGCACTGTAGGTAGCTAGGTATACAGCTCCCTGTAGGTAGGTAGTATACAGCCCCTTGTATGTAGGTACACAGCCTCCTGTGGGTATATATGCCCTCTGTAGAATAATATGCCCCCTGTAAGGTAACAAGCCCCATGTAGAATAATATGCCCCCTAAAAGATAATATGTCCCCAGTAGAATAATATTCCCACAGTAGAATAATATGCTCCCTGCAGAATAATATGACCCCTGTACGGTAATAAGCCCATTGTAGAATAACATGCCCCCTGTAAGGTAATATGCCCCCAGTAGAATAGTAAGCCTCTAAATAACATACGGCTGCAGGCTCTCTGACTAGAAAAAAAATGTAAAAAACACTACTAACCTCTCCGCGCTCCCCCACCGGGGACCTCGCTTCTGGAGCTTGTTTCCAGTGTGAGCGCATGATGTCATCATGCTGCTTACACTGGGATATTGCTCCTGGGATCTCCTAGGTCTACAGGCTTTTGTTCTAGGGGATACAGTGGCGCTATAGAAGCAATAACTGTATTGCGCCCCCTGCGCTGCGTGCCGTCCATAAAATAAAGTTCCCCCTGAGTGTTCAGTCCTAAAGTGCAGTGGACTGAGCGAAAAATAAGTAAGAGTGGTGGTGTGTCACTTACACACTTACCAACACATGACAAATATGTGAGTGCAAGGGGTTAACCTATCTCTGCTCACTCACTCTTCCATTCACCTTATACTTAGGTTGCAAGTTGATCATAAATATAACTCCAACACGGTCTCCATGCCCCAGATGTATGCTGCCACCACCTACCTAATAGGAATAATAGGTCTCTAACACCCACACACTGCTCGCCAACAGTCACAGGGCTAAACACACAAACACTACTTTCCAGCAGTATTTACACACTCTATATAAAAGAAAATTAGATTGGCACCAAGCAGTCCCATTCAAATGGATTCAAAGTTATATAAGCACCAAGCAGTCCCATTCAAATGGAATCAAAGCAGTCCCATTCAAATAAACTCAAAGTTCTGACATCTGGGGAAACTATGCCAGAAATGTCAATGGTGGTGCTCAGCAAATAGTAGAGAAGTATCCATATAGTCCAAATAGAAGAAAAACATTTGCGGCATCACCAGTCCTTCTTCAATTAATTTTATTCCATAAAAAGAGAGCAGACAACCGGGATAGACATTACAACCTGGCCCACTGCCGTTTCGCCTTGAGAAAATGTGGGCACACGCGAAATGGCTGTCTTTTTATGGAATAAAATTAATCGAAGAAGGACTGGTGAGTGCCGCAAACCTTGTTCTACTTAGTTACACACTCTACCAAAGGCTATGGCTTTAGAGCATACAAGGTTCAAATCTATTAGGGCGCATCCCCACGGTAATGGACAAATACCAGTCGGTTTATCTGACCGGTATTTGTCCGGTTTGTGTGCCGCGAGGGGGGCGGCTTTCCTCCGCGATGAGCAGAGAAAAGCCCTCCCCCTTTACATTTATATGCACATATTCCGTAAGAAAACCGGACGGAAGAATGTGCATGTAGAACGTATCATGGGCGGCCCCATTGTGCTCGTTTACGGACATGCCCTAAATGTTTTGATAAACAAAAAGTTCAGTGCTTACAAAGGATATAAGACAAGAGAAAACAAAGACATAAACAAAGCAACAGTTATGAAATAAAAGAACAGAAAATACCTATCACTTACAAGAGGCTCTTCTGCTCCTAGGCGCTAGGAGGAATATGTGAGACACGGCTCAGACTTTGACTGAACTCCACACTGTGAGCGTCTTAAAATCAGGGCAGAAATAGCAGTGCCCCTGTCTGATTATAGAAAGTATGTGGAGTATGTGATGTTGATAGTTGTTGATATAAGTCAAGTTGAGTGGATAGTGTTAAAGGAACGCTCACCTGTGTTCCCTGTGAACAGTGGCTTGTTACCATCACATGTGCCCAGTAAACATCAAGCTTTACTAAGCCAGTTAGGGTGCTTTCATACAGCGCAGTTCTGGTGCAGTTAAACTGCCTTTATTACCAGCAAGCTTCCTTCAGTTGTCTAAATTGTTCAGAAAGGTTTTTCAAGTAAGTAATCAATGACTGTGATTGAAGTCTTGTGGATTACAGATACACTAAGTGATTACTCACTTCCCAAATAGTTTAGGAAAGTAAAAAAGAGTGCTGGTAACAAAGACAGTTTAATTGCATGTCAATTCTTTCAAAGACGGAGCCGAGCTGCGCTATGGAAACACGCAGCGGCGATCTATCATGTGAACGCCGCTGCGTCTACCTCACAGCCCACAGTGATAAAGTCACTGCTAATTGTTTAGATCCATCTCTGGGTCCGTCCTGTCGGTTCCCGAGGCGGATCCAAAAGTGCTTGTAACACGGAGTGAAAACTCCATGTGAACAAGCCCTTAGTATGACCCATAAGCACACTTTAAAGTGAACTAAAACTATTATGCTTGTTGTGCCACTATCAATTAAAATATAAGGCATCTGTTAAACTGTTACGGTTTGCAATCCATTCTTCATAATGGAATCCATTGACCATTTAAACAGTAGCCTTCATAGACAGGATCTTTTTGGATATTTTTTGATCCTTGTACAAATATAGCCTGGGAATTTAGCTTGCATTCTTTCATGAGGAGAATTATATGGGCATATTATGACTGATTGTAATAATATAGGCAAGTACATTAAAATTCTATTTTTGAATTCAGAAGCCCACGTATAGCAAGGGCTATTTTGATGTAGTTATCCAGTATTATTGATCTTTAACTACCTAAACTACTAATGACTGCTGTATGAAATGCTCAGAGGATCAACTGTAACTCATTTCTCTGAGAGCTTTCTGACTAGATCCATTAAAAAGCTCCACAATCTTTAAAATTGAAGCATAGGCACTGGAGGTTGCTTAACTTCCCAGTTTACATCATTCTATAAAGGACAACAATGAACTATATCGGCTACATACTGTACTGGGAGTCAAAACAGATACTATGTACATTTTTGGAATCAAGCCATTTAAAACTATTTATAGTAGTCTTAGCTGTACAGCCACCATATATCACATTGAGGTAGCAACTCTACTGTACTGTTCATCTCTTTTGCTTCTTGAATAAATGAGTGAGAAAGCCAGACTACAAGAACAATTAAATAGATTTGTCTCTTTATTGTAGCTTTTAATGAAATATTTGAAGATGTGACAACTTGTAAGCCTTTGTTGGACTGTCCTGGCACCGACAAGTAGATTCTGTGGGGGGCAAAAATACTGCATTGGTCAGCCAAGTTCACTGATTTTATAAAGTTTTTATGGAAACATTTGGGCTGAAGATGGGTCTAGGAAGTAATGCTGGAAGATCGTACAATCTTACAATAATAAACCTATTTTACTTACTAGATTTGTTCAGTAATAGTTTGATACCCATTGGAGAGCTATTTTCTTGCTACTGAATTACTATTTTGAAGCTTTTACTTTGACTCCTGGAGGTTTAAGTCTATTGTAATGAGACTCAACTAACCTAAAATGCAACAGGAGAACCCCACCCCCTAGAGGGCCCCTGAGCAAGGTAGTACTTTTTAACTGTATATGCATTCTTGGGACAACCATACAAGTAAAAGCTGTGGCTGAGCAGGGAGCAGAGGACTTCCTGCTCCACTAATTACTTTTGTAGGCCCGATACTTGAGGCCTACATGAGATTGGGAGGAGAGTCCCAATATAGGTGGGATGATGATTTCACTGCATCCTGTCTTTGATACTGTATGTTACAATAGGCGGAGTGTCCTGACGCAGGTGGCATAATAATATCACCCTATCACGCTGCCTGCACTGGACAGCAGGCAGAGATAAGTTTTATTTACTTCATTACTTATTAGAAAGGGGGCACTACTGAGCATAACAGAGGCTACTTACCTACTTAATGAGGGTCTGTTTACCTACCTAATGTGAGGTCTACCTATTTACTTAGTGGAGGTTTGGTCTGTATCTGTGAACTGAAGACTGGGGGTCGGAACTGTATAGGCGGCAGAGGCAGAAAGAGCAAAAAAGTATAAGGCAAGAGGCATGTGCAGGTTGTGTGGTAACGTACATCAGTTGTAGAGTAAGCCTCCAGAATCAACTCCTCTGGTGGACCTTAGACACCCCAGTGCGACACTGACTGCAATATAAAAAAATGCACTAATAAAGTCATCACATGTAAGAATATCATATGCATCAAAGGTGCATCAGTATGCATAAAGCTATACTCTTTAACATCACAGGAAAAATACATAATTGTTCTCCTGCAGTGTTCAAGCTGAGAGCACTAGTTACCAGTAAATGTATACATATAAAACAAAATAAAAAGGGTCTTACACCAGAGAAAATGGAAAAGACTTGAAAAAAAGGATAAAAATGCAATGAGATGGAAGAGTAGAACAGAGAGGAGCGAGTGTTTGTCAATATAGTAGTTTGGTTTGATTTCTATCCAACTGGTTATGGTATAACACAATGTGGGGCCTATGTTATCTCTTGTAGAATGAAATAAGAAGCTAAATACATCAGTCGGCCTATGCAGTGATCTGTTGCTGGCATGTTCACTATGAACAGTGTTGGAGAATAATTCCTTTTGTCCCACTGAACAGTGAAGAGAAGCCTCAGAATATGCACCTGCTTTATTTGTAAGGACTTTTTGGTGATAAATAAACTACGTCAACAAAATTATTACTTTTGGCCATTTTTGCCATAACATTTGGTAGCAAGTTCGTAAGTGTTCATGGCATCCACACTACAGACTACCATGCATTTAGTTTTGCTTACATGGATGCTTGCTTTAATCTTTTTTTAGCTGAAATAGAAATAGTTCTAATGGTGTCCCTGAGTCAACCACGGCGTGCAGTCTTGACAGGTGTTTTCTTTGTCACCTGAATAATGACTTCCTTCACTCCTAAATAAAAATAGGTCTCAGCTCTACTTTTAATCATTTTGTTGACTTGTTTTCCTTGATAGACATTTAGTGCTATTCATTTGTGTCTGTGCCTCTACTATTTCAGCTATGTTAATGTGTCTATCAACCTTTTGTGTCCATGTAAAAGACTTTTATGATTCAACCTCAAGTCCTTTATTTAAGAGCTTTCTGCAGTTCCCTTTTTGTCTGTGTCAGCAACCAGCTTGACAAATGGAATTTATTAGCTGCATAGTACCTGTAACTTTGGTATAATTAATTACAGAAAGATTGGACTTAGGTCTGCCTTTGTATTTTAAGATTTTTTTTTCTCCAATGCATTTATCCTCACCCCTTTTCATGGGCACTGCTTAACTCTCTCTTTGCTGGAGTACTATGCCAGAAACGACTCTGAGTATAAACCTTCAGTAGCGTGTATCTTAACAGAAGGTCAAGTGTAAAGAGCCTTCAGGGCACAGACATTTTTTTGATTGTTCCTTGCAGTGCCAAGGCTTTTGTAGCTCATTTTTCTAAAAGGAGTTTGTAGAGGTTAAATATGTAGTTTTGCACGGAATGTCAAAGATATCCCTCATTTGTATTATAGACAGCTTGTGCGGTCTTCATAGTAGTTAAAGGACCCCTTTGTGCAAAAACCTAAAATTTCTAAAACTATGAAGTTAATGTATATAATGTAAATATTTTCTGCCTGTTATATCAATTTATAAGTATTATCAATCTAATGTCTGATACAATTAAAAACATGGAAAGTATTGAATGCAGCCAGTTAGGGAAGTGGATGTAGGGGGTTCAGGGGTAGCAATCGTTTCTGATCCCTGGTGAGACATAAGACACCAGAATCATAACTAGTATGTGGTACATTGAGGGCTAAGAGCTTCGAGTCACAACTCTGTGGAGAGTAATATTATGATTGACCTTTTATGCTAATTCACGGGCACACATAAATTGTTAAGTATTTTATTTAAAAAACGTAATATTTACCAGTGAATTACAATTAATGACATTTAGGAAGACATGTATGGAACGAGGCGGGTCAAAGTGCATTTTTGCATCTATTTTTCAGTGTGAAATGCGCCTGAATGTATTAAAGTGGTTTTTCTGCTCATAAATGCTGTCTAAAGTTCATCGCGCCTCGTCTGTGTGTTAGGTGCATTATGGAACTTAGGCGCATTAGTAATGCAACTTACATGTATAAAGGATATAGATAAGATGGAAATAAAAGAAACGTCATTAGAATAACAGGTCAGTGAATAGAAACTATGGTACTGATCTTGCTTGGTGGACCACAGGTCCCAGCAATACCTGTGCTGTGCTGGCTCTTACTGTATGTAGAATAAAGGGTGAGAGCCGCAAAAATACATTTCACATTTAATGTAGTAAAGATAAAAAAAAATAAAATCTGAACATCATCAGTGGGTTATTTAATGTAAAATTACTTTTAGATTCTATTAATTTTAAATACATTTTATAGGAGATATTTTTATATTTTTGGAATATTATATATATAAAACTTTTTAGTGAAAACATTTTTTATTAAGATTAAATAATTACATTTTATAAAGTTTGATAATTATCATAAATTACTTTTTATTATTGTACTGGTGTAAGTTGAGAAATAACGGACATTTTTTTTCCCTAATAGCAAATCCAGCTCCACTGCGACTCCTCAGACTCAGGCAGACCACATTGGAATAGGTCTGTCTGCCCGAGCAGTAATGCGCATAGTTTTGCAGAACCAAATTCATATATGTGTCTAATATTACATGTGTTGCGACACGCCCCCAGAACGCCCCCTTATGTTAGGTGCATTAGAAACTGTCGAGTCTTATGAACAATGCGTCTAACACATTTGTTTGGTGCATTAGACATCGTAGCCAGCTCACGTTGGTACATTTTACGGCAGAAAAGAGTGAAAAACCCGATCATACATGTTGCCCTTAGTAGAGTTGTGTTGATAGGCCTCAGTCAATGTGAAGCTTTCAAACAGACGTTGTGCTGGATTTTTCATTTAGTGGAGATACAAGGGTAGTGCTGAAGGGGGTATCAGAGCTTGATTGACTGGTAGATATCAAAGTATGGTTATTTTTAAAGTAAGGAAATTGATATATCTCTAAATCAATGGACCTCAACTAGGGAACCATATTTGATATGCAAAACCTTGCTATGTGGTTGTCCTAGAAGTCTTAAAATGTGACCATATGAGCTGGCAATTGACATTATAACATAAATGTGACAGTCACTAGTGTTAAATTAATTATAATGTTTCTATCAGCAAATGTTTAAAATGCCATTATTGTTTCTCCACTTTGTTTAAAATGTTTCTCACTTATAAGTTGAATTTAGTTCTTTAAATAATCTACAGCACAATGATAGGTCACATGATATACCTGTAGTCATAGCATGCATCTCTTATAGAGTATTATCTAGATTTATGACTCACAGTAATGTACATAGAGGTTATTATGCTGATATTGTTGTGCCCTTGTCATACCAAAACATGTTATTACAATGTCAAATGATGACATATTGTCATATCAGAAGAGCCATTGTATGTTCCCATTGACGTCATTCGACCCCATAAACTATCTTAAAGCAAAGTTGTGTTGAAAATATGAATGTGTTATATGAAATTGATTGGCCTGCTAATGACCAATTTGTCCAAATACCAGAAAAATATATCATCCACCTGATGTTTTAGGCAATAATCAGTACTTTGCAGCAAGAGTCTTACCACCAAAGAAGGGCCTAATGACTGCTAAATGCATTTTAGCGGTTTGTAACAGTTAGTGATGACTGTGTTATTACATCTGAAAAATAAATAGAATATATGAGAAAAAGAAACTGAGTACAAGAGACAAGGAGAACTACAGAATAAAAACCATGACAATTTAAACCTTTATGGTGGTTTCATACATAGGATTTACAAAAAAAACCAAAAAAAAAAAACACTGTCGTTTTTAAGTGGATTAAAAAGGAATGTACTGTATAAAAAAGAATTTAGTTTGCTTTCCTAATAGATCCACTTCTGCATCAAATACAGTACTATACTGTACTGTACTATAGTTTTGTTTTGTTTTTTCTCTACAAAACATTGGGGTAGATTTATCAATCCTAAAACTTAGACAGTGCACATTTAGATCAGGCAGTCTGAGAATGTGCCAAGTTTATTGTAAAGCTCATTTTGGGGTATTTAAGTCTTGCCCTACATGCACACCTCTATCCTAGCAAGGCCATTCATCTAAGTGAGTCAAAAATGTCTAAAACACCCTAATCACTGTGTCTAAAATTAGATGTGCCAACTACACCACAATGCACTAAATTCTGACACATTTTACGACACAATGGTAAATCTACTCTGCTGTGTGTGAAACCAACTTTATATTTATTGAATTCATTACCTTCTTTTAGTGGTCAGGGTTGAGACAAGCATCATATCCGGTTTTGTTATGGTGCTCAGCAGTTATTTTCACCCCATCCTGGAAATTTTAATTTTCTTTCTTTTAGTACCATAATAATACCCTTTAAAAATAAAAACAAGTTATACGCACCTCTAAATTTACAGAAAAAAACACAAAAAATGGGACATTAATTACTCAAAAACATAGCATAAGGCCATACTCACAGCTTAATGAATACTGAGCCCATTAGGAGGCAACACAGGCCCCTATGCTACTTGGGAAACATAAACAGGTGCAGCTAATTGCTGAGCAGTAGCTCGCACACCCCTCCACTAGGGGAACAATTAGATGATAAAAATCTGCACATTGAATTGATACCTATTCACACCAGTATGCAGAAAAGCCACAGTATGATACATTGGCCACAGTACGCAAGCTATTTTGCATTTGTGCAATCTCCCCATGTATTATACTGTGGCTTTTCTGCATACTGGTGTGAAGAGGTATCATGTCAATGTGCAGTTTTTTATCATCTAATTGTTCCTCTAGTGGAGGGGTGTGCGAGCGACTGCTTACACTCTCCTCTCCTCTCATTTATGTTCCAACGCTGTGCCTCGCTGACTCCCAGTCTTCTTTCTTCTTCCAGAAATGAACGTCATCGCTGCAGCTGCTGATTGGCTGCAACAGTCACTTGCCACTGCATGACGTCACAGTTCGGATGTGAGTTGCCCAACTGGTAATGTTAGGCAGTGGCAGCCAGTCACCTCTCCCTTCACCTCCATTCCAGCACTGCACCACCCTCACCCACCACTGGTCTAATGTTTTCTTCATTTATGCTGGAAAGTTACCACTGCCACTGCTGATTGGTTGCACCAATCATCCGTAACGTCAACATTCGGAGGTGAGCTACTTGACCGTGAAGTCGGGTAGTGGCACATGTCCTTTGCAGCCAATCAGTGGTTGCAGTGATGATGTTTCTTTCTGGAAGAAGAAAGAAGAGAGCAAAAGAACAGCAGCGGATGAGGACTGCATGGTGCTGGAACAGAGGTGAGAATAAGGTTATATTTTGAAAAGAGCCCTATTTTGGTAATGAAAAAAATTAATTAGACAACTTCTTTAAGGATAAGTTCACACTGCTAATTTAAACTCTGATTTTTCAGCTCCCAAATCAGCTTCAAATACTCGTCTGAAAAATGGCTCATATGGAGAAGTTTTTAGATGAGACTATTATGAGCTTTTTTCATGTGGTTTTCAGTGCTGTTTCCTTTCTGAAATTCCCATAAAAATTGCTTGCCAGGACAGTCAAAAACATTGCCAAATCACAGTAAAAAATGTGCAAAACTTGTGGACAAGGTTTTGACATTTTACTTATGGAATTCAAGAATTGATGTGTCACTTATTATTCAGTGCTGGAAGCAGCACTGAAAATAAGTGAGTAAAATGCTCATAAATAGGACTATGACACATCTTTACAGAGGGATCAATTAAAATGAACTGGGGTCATTTTTTTAGACTGGTTTGGGGCAGAATCCACACCAAAACCTTGTCCAAAACTTCGTCCACAAGTGTAACGTGTTTTTGACACTGTTTTTGACTGCCGTAGTCCACATTAGTGGCATTTTAATTCTTTAGGTGCTTCCATGAGTAAAATGCCTGTGGAAATCAAAGTAGAGCTTGAAAACCTCGTCCACGAGTGTTGCCTGTTTTTTATGCTGTTTTGAAACTGTTTTTGTCTGCCCAGGTAAGTTATGTGTATGGATCTTTCAGAAAGAAAACAGCGCTGAAACCCACGTTGAAAACCTAAAAAAAAATACTGCATATGAGGCGTTTGTCAGACAAGTATTTCAGGCTGATTGGGTTGCTGAAAAATCAGCATCCAAATGAGCCATGTGAACTTGCCCATAACTGCTTAAGAGAACGAAGGAATATACATTTGCATATAAACTGAATCACAAACGTGAAAAAAGGCAGCAGACTCACCACTTCACAGTCTCTCAGATGCACCTGTTCATTCCTGATTGTGGCAGCTAGCATCCAAACGCACGATCCTTCGGCTCACGGCTCAGAGCCCATAGACAGTGCACAAACAGAAGAAATTAGAAGGCCAGCGTATCGGTGCAAATAATCCAAGCTGCTTTAGTCCTTGTACAAAAACATGCAGAGGGTACACAGATATCCACCAATGCATTTCGGGCTGTTTCTTCGGCCCTTGCTCACGGTGACCGTGAGCAAGGGCCGAAGAAACAGCCCGAAACGCGTTGGTGATATCTGTGTACCCTCTGCATGTTTTTGTACAAGGAATAAAGCAGCTTGGATTATTTGCACCGATACGCTGGCCTTCTAATTTCTTCTGTTTGTGCACTGAATATACATTTGCCAATTCAGATTTTTTAGTTTCAGCATATTTCAACTCATAGCATCAAGATCTGAAAGCTCTAGGATAATTATCATGTGCCACCGGTTTGACAAATAACTATTCCCTTTACCATGAATTAGCAAATATCAGTCATCAGCAAACGTGATAGCAAGGGCTGAGAAATAAAGTAGATAATACATTGTTACCTTGGATGCATGTGACATATCCTACTGCTTCTTTATAGTAAAGAAAATGTTTTAGTGATAGAGAGACTGTTGTCGGGTTGTCATTTTCTACACAATTAACATCCTGTATGTCTTACATCTTTAAGCATATTGTATTATTATGCCTAATCAAGTTTATGCCATCATTACACAATGTTATAGCACAAAATAAAGAACATATTAGCATGCAACAGTAATTTTGTGGACACTTTCAAGATGCTGAAAATGATTTCTGTATTGATATTTTAATAATTTAGACTACAGATTCATGTTACTGACTCCATTGATAGCCCCACCAAAATTGTTCTACTGCTATGTCTCACCTAAAACATAGTAAGATGATAAATGCCTTGGTTATTCCTCACCTTTCATGGCTTGAAGTTCATCAACTCCTTGCTTAACGGTCTCCCCCTCTGTAAACTCTCCCCTCTCTAATCTGTCCTGAATGCAGCAGCCAGGCTTGTCTTTCTTTCCAGCCGCTATACTGATGCCTCTACCCTGTGTCAATCACTGCACTGGTTGCCCATCCAGTACAGAATACAACATAAACTCATCACTCTCACCCATAAAGCTCTCCACAGTGCTGCACCCCCCCTACATCTCCTCCCTCATCTCTGTCTACCACCCTACCCGGTCTCTCCGTTCTGCTGCTGATATCAGGTTACACTCATCAATCATCCGAACCCACCATGCCCGTCTCTAAGATTTCACACGTGCGGTACCAGTTCTCTGGAGCATACTACCGCGGGTGATCAAGCACACTCAGAACTCTCATAGTTTTAAGAGGGCCCTGGGAACACATTTTCTCAGTCTGGCCTACCAAGATCCCTAATTGCTCACCCCTACCTGCTATCAAACACATCTGTCACTCCCTACACTAGGGCACTCAAAGGCACTTATCTGTATATAGATGTATGGTTGGGATGGCAGGTTCACCCAACTTTTATGTAAACCACCCCATATTTATATAACATGACTGGACCATTGTAAACTTAGCACTTCTTGACCCTTCGTCTCACCCATACACACTAATAGATTGTAAGCTCTCGCGAGCAGGGCCCTCACACCTTGTGTCTCATCTGTAAGTACTTTTAATGTGTAATGTCTGTACGTATACCCTATAAATTGTAAAGTGCTGCGGAAAATGTTGGCGCTATATAAATAAAGATTAATTATTATTATTATCAAGCAGAGCTATAATACCACATAACACTTGTGGACAGGTGTAGCACCGCTAAGGAAACAAAATAGCCATGCTCTTGTATTGTGGACAGCTCCTTTAAGTAAGGCCGAATTGATAACATATTTGATTGTTTGGATTGTAACAATCCTCTGGAGGATATTTTGGGTCAAGTACTTTATACACAATGTACCATAAAAAGAGAGTGCGGTCCTCACCTAGTGCCTGAAGGAGGTGCTCATCCTGGCACGTATAAAGAGCAGTATAGAACAGGTGGTATCATACGATAGTGTAGAGGCGCTACTGGACCGGCAATCACTGCATGCACTTAAAACTTAAGTATAATGTTCATGATAACTGGCTGCATCTTCCAGCATCACATTGGCCGCAGATCACAGTGTCCTGGTGACATTGTATGTGAACGTGTTTTTAGGGATATAATGTTACAGAAAGACTTGTCATGTTGAAAATTGTTTCCTCCAAGACATTGCACTTGAAGGACACTGTGAAAAGGTAATTCACCTCACATGTGCTCAATAAACCAAAAGTGTCTGATCAGAACGGAAGGAACTACTGGTCAGTAAGTAATTATGATTTGCCTCACTCTGTACATATGCAAGATAGCACATTGTCCGTGCTCCTAGACGATTATAGGTTTTATACTATGTATGTGTTGCATGTGTTATATAGTATGCGTGTGTGTACAACATGTATGGGTATATGTGTTTTATGTATTCCTTGTTTTAAAGAATTCCACAGAAGTAAGCCATCATCTCCATAGCAACCCCATTTTATCACATTTTTGGAACTTGTTGCGGTATCCGTTGGATACTGTGAAAACAGATACCAGGGCAAGTCAGATGAACATAAAGGAATATAGCAACTCCTGATCTAGAGATACATTTAGGTGGGTAGTGGGATGTTTTCACTTCAAACTACATGCCATTTTCTATGATGTATAGTAACAGACAGGGTCACTGCTGTACATCTATTGTGTAGAGAGCAGGAGGAAGCAGGCACACACAGGGTTTAAACCAGGGAGCTCGGACACAGACACCAGAGTCCCCCCTCCCCCCCCCCTCTACTACAGAAGCATTCTGTGCGGAGGGGCTTCTGCTCCTACCCGTCTTCAAAGGTGATGAGTCATTAGACCGACAGCCAGTAAGTAAGGATCAAAGGTCAGCTGCTATAGAGATTTGAGAAGCGGATGGAGTAATACTAACAGCGCTAGCTCAAAATCAGTAGGACATTTGTAATGAACATATATTGCAAAGCTGCTTGTTTTTTAAAGATCTTTAAATTAAAACCCAATCATTGTAGCGAGACAACCCCTTTAAGTATAATGTTCATGATAACTGGCTGCATCTTCCAGTCAATCACATTGGCCGCAGATCAGCAGTGTCTGTGACATTGTATGGTGAACGTGTTTTTTAGATATAATGTTACAGGAAAGACATTTGTATGTTGAAAATATTGTTTCCCAAGACCATTGTAACTTGAAGGACCACTGTGAGAAAGGGTTATAGCTTTCACACTCACATGTGCTCAATAAACCAAAATGTGTCTGATCAGAAACGGAAGGTAAACTACATGGTCAGTAAGTAATTATGATTTGCCTCACTCCTGTACATAATGCAAGATAGCAGATTGTCCTGTGCTCCTTATGACGTATTATATGTTTTATACCTATGTATGTGTTGCATGTGTTATATAGTATGCGTGATGTGTACAACATGTCTGGTATATGTGTTTTATATGTATCTTGTTTTAAAGAATCCACAGAAGTAAGCCTCATCTCCACTAAAACCCCATTCTTATCACATTTTTGGACCTTGTTGCTGGTATCCGTTGGGATACTGTGAAAACAGATACCAGGGCAAGGTCATGATGACATATAGGTATCTATAGGCCAAACTCTCTATTTCCTAGAGATATAAGTTTTAGGTGGCAGACACATTAGCATGGTATGTCTTTTTTCACTTTCCATCCTACTTCAAGTTTTGTTTCCATTTTCTCTGTACACTGTATGGTAGAGTTAAAGGGGTTGTCTCACTACATTGATTTATCTTACCTCAGTCCTGTTTTCTTGGTTTCACTTTGTATTCAAAGGCGTGTTTACTGGCTTCCACTAAGTTGCAGTAGAAGTCAGGTCTGTAGCTATAGCAACCAGTGCTGGCAGCCTAACAGGATAGATCAAACAGGTCTGTAGCTATAGCAACCTGAGGAGCTGATGCAGCCCATACAAGAGGGGATATCTAGGAATAGGTAGGACATATATTGCAAAGTGACTTGTTTTTGCAAGATCTTTAACATAAAAAGCAATCCTTGTAGTGAGACAACCCCTTTAATGTTAACATTAAAAAGTATATCTTATTCTGCCAAAAACAAGCTAAATGTTGAATGATCTTGGAAGTGGCCACACGGTTTACGTCAAACATTTAGATAGGACTATATGATAATATATATTTTGAATGATCAGATTCAGGAATCCTAATGTAAATTCATACTTCTGTATTTAGGCAATTAGTTTAATAGTTATTTAGTAATCAGT
Organism: Phyllomedusa bahiana; assembly: GCA_025379985.1. Lineage (NCBI taxonomy): Eukaryota > Metazoa > Chordata > Amphibia > Anura > Hylidae > Phyllomedusa > Phyllomedusa bahiana. The sequence continues at coordinate 85,212 of JAODAL010000654.1, forward strand.
CACCCATAAACAGCAGGTTGGAGCCTACTTACGGATTATAAAGGAAAATGGAGAGCGCTGTAAAGGATTAAATTAAAGGTATATTCCATATCATTGGTTTTTGTAAGTAAAGGTAAATGAACGTTGTTTTATTTCAAAGATAGAGCAGTTTATCTCTCCTGCTTGTTTACAGACAGTTACTTAACACCACTCTCTGCTCTAGCATTGGTGGCCTGGCTTCTGTCATCACTATTCTACTGTGTCTCTTTACCAGAAAGGGCTTGGGTGGCTGGGTTCATGGTAGCACATTTTCATATATACATTTGGACATGAACTGGGGATTGACAGGTGAAACAGTTCAGTTCTGGAATAGGGTTCTGTCAGAACAGTTCCTACCAATGATAGTTGTGATGATCCTCTAGGATGAAGTAATCAGCTTCATATTTTCCTAATGCTTCTTTGAGTTGTTGCCATAGCAGTACCAGAAGTCTGCACATTCAGGTCAGTCTCATGGTGTCATTGGAGCACAGTTGGCCCGAATTAGCAATCAAGCTAAAGGACATACCCCCTGACATACCCCCTGAGAGACAGAAAAGCAGGCTAGGAGATGTGAAGGAAAACTGGGAGATGGAGAAACCACTGTAATATTTACATGACATTGCTATGATTGTTCTTAAGAGTATAAGGCCTGGTTCACATCAGCGAAAGAGGCTCAGTTCAGAGCTTCTATCACAAACTCTGTTAGGAATGACTCATATTGCGCTATTTTTTTTCTGTAAAAATGACGGACACCATGCACAATGTTGGAAACCTGACGGACCTCATTGTAGACCTCATTGGAGCCTGTCAGGTGCCATTGGTATCTATTGTAAAACAGGTCTAGTCCCACCTCTGTAACAAAGGATCAGAATGGAACCGCCTTTGCAGATGTGAATCAATCTTGAAGGGGTTGTTTCACTACATTGATTCGTCCTATATTCTTGGTTTCATTTTGAATTCAGGGGCATGTTTACTGGCTTCCACTAGGCTGCAGAAGAAGCCAGGTCTGTAGCTATAGCAACCAGTGATGGCAGCCTATCAGGAGAGATCAATCAGGTCTGTAGCTATAGCAACCTGAGGAGTTGATGCAGCCCATACAAGAGGGGATATCTCAGAATAGGTAGGATACTGTTAATGGACATATGTTGCAAAGTGACTTTTTTGCAAGATCTTTAACATAAAAAGCAATCCTAGTAGTGAGACAAGGATTGTAGTGAGACTTATTTAGCCGTCTAGTGCGATGAGTGTTTGATAAAAAAAAAACAATGTAGTAATTGAATGTATGAAAAATATAAAAAAAAATTAAACATCAAATATTTTAAATGAAATATTTACACACAAATAAAAAATTAAGCTACATTTCTTGAATTTAAAAGGCTGTGTGCCTGGAAGCACATAAAACCCATTTCAGGGATAACAATATTTCATTTCTTCTCTTTTTATAGTTTATAGCATAATTAAATGAAAGGCAATGGCTAAAGTAATTCTCTATTCACCTGGTGAGTTCAAAGTCCAGTTTCTTTCTTACAATCACTTTTTGTTTTGCCAGCTTCCATATTGTTTGTTGAGTAGGTTCAGGAGCGAAAGGAGCCTGTTCTGTGACTACCCATTGCTTTCCCTTCTCGACCAAAAAAAAAGGCTGTTATAGGACAGAACTTTTATCTATTACATGATCTTATAAATCACACCAACTAAACATGTGGTATGTATAGAATAAATCACTTAACAAGGATCAAAATCAGTTCACCATTATGCCGCATGGTTTTTGCAATACGGGACAGAAAAACTTGAGGTTGTTTTCCTTCATTAAGATATTGGGGGCCCTAACCCGGCCAAAAAGGAAACAATGCTTGTCTAGGGGGAGGGCCAATAAGTTTGGGGCCCACTTTTTCCCCCCGCGGTTTGCGACGGGGAAAAAGCTCGGGAATCCATGTTTCTTTATGAAGCCAGTGATTCCTATTCCCGGAGGATTGGGCCCCTATAAGGGCAAACCCCGCAAATTTTTGCCCGCAAACGCCCCCAAAAAACCGTGTAACGAGGCCTAAGAGTTCTGTATAGTGCCAGGGGATTTTTGTGTTTTGAGGCTCATTGGAGAAACTTTTGTTATTTCAAATATAAGAGTGGGTCTTTCAGACTTAAATCACCTAACCAGCAACCATCCTTAGGCTATGTTCACAGAGGAAAATTTCGACACACATTTTGCATCATATTTGTGCTCTAATACGAGCGAGATGCGCGCCGAAATGACGGTAATCCATAGTTCTCTAAGAGAACTATGGATTGCATCTCCTCTCCCCGGGCGTACACTACGATCGTATTGTACGCGCAGGGAGATAAGTGAAATGTCAGTTACTTGTGGCGAATATGCGCCGCGAGTAATGGCAGTCTGTGGGGCCGGCGGGCTGCTGCCCCCTCGCGTTGCGGGAGTACGTGCCGATCAGCGCGACTCGCAAACACCCAGCATAATTTCGGGGCGTACTGTACGTCCCGCACTTACGCCGTGTCAACATAGCCTTAAAATGTCCCACAAATATAAAGAAACATCTGCCTGTTTTGCTTTGTTTTTAGGTCTGTAGTAAATAGGAGTGATGAAAAAAATGGTCAGCTCAGCATTAAAGCACTGACAATACTAACGTGCCTCTAACAGTAAATTAATGGGGGTTTCCCATCTCTTTATTTTAGGTCTGTGACCAGCTCGTAGCTGTCATGAGTGGCACCACATCCCACACTTTGGGCCGCAGTGCACTTGTGCTTCTGCTCCTTATTTACCTCTCCGTGCTCCTGCTTTCCTGTGGATCTCTGCCTGCTTGGCTCATTGAATTTTAAAGGGCCAGCACGCTGGTAACTGGCTAATTGCTGGGCTCTGACCCTATATCCTCTGGCGATTTCCCGGGTTCCATGCCAGATCTATTGTGCCTCGTGCCTTAGAGAAGCATTACATAGAGTTCCTGTCTTGTTGTGTTTTAGACCTTTGCCTCCGTCCACTGACCACGTTTACCTGTTTCCTGCCTTGACCTTTCTGTCTGTTCATGACTGCAAATTTGCTTGCCGATTTTGTACCACACTGCACCCGACTGCCACTGCAAGCATGTCGCGTCAGGAGGTAGCGACCTGGGTATCTCACGCCGCAGGAGTTCAACCTGCCTTGCCACAGGCTCTGGTGAAAACTGGGAGGCACCTTAGACTCTGCTCCTTGACATGGCTTACACCACCGCTTAAAAACCTACAAACAAATTGGGCAAATAGATACCAACGACAGGTAAAAATCATGTAGCACCATAACAAACGAAAAAATTGTTCCACAAAAAATTATAAAATATATATAATCTTTATTTAAATACATACATATGCAGAATCAAAATTAATAATATGATACATAAGCACCCAATCTTGAAAACTGCTACCACCCTCCAAAACACAAAGGTCTGCAAGCATATAATAGTGGCTAGGCTAAGACAATAAATCTAGAGTAATTAGACATATCAAAAGATGTATATCCACAAATAATAACAGGGACCAGTGTATGGAGAGGAGCAGAAACTCCAACGCACGTTTCGCTTAGCGCTTCTTCAAGGGGAATGGTGGTCCATAGGATCTACATCCTAGCTGTCATAACAGTAGCTCTCTAAGATTCAGCCTCAGAAAACAGGCAAATGGCCGGGCTTATGTAGTTCTCCCCATTAATTTTTATATCAGTTCTGAATACAGCTGAATGAATAGAACTTAGCAAAAGTAACGTACTAGATAAGTCTAGAAGAAAAACACAGGTCCACAGATTCTTCTCCATGTTCCTGATGAAGGAGTTTCATCCGAAACTTTGTTGTTTGAATTTCCATATTTTCTTACATTTATGAATTATACGGACCCAATTTAGAAATATTCGCTGATTTACCAATATTGTGATCCTATATTAATAAAATAATCATATGAGTTCAAACGTATTCTGGACTCTGGAATGTGGTTTCTCTTGTGAGTCCTGGATGTAAGGAAGCAGTGATCAGCCCCTTGAAATGTGCATCCATCAGACTGTCATAACCTTTACAGCATCATGCATCTTGCATTTCGAATTACCGTTGTGGCAACAATCTCAATATTATGTTAAACATCGCATTTTAATTCCATGTGAGCAGTGTGTTTAGGTGTGATCGATGCATGTTGTCCATTATAACACAGAGTTCACAAAGCTCTTGCTAACAGTGATCAGTATAATTATTCTTCAGATGTTTTTTTATAGCAGCATGTGTCCAGACTTTATATTGAACTACCCAGTATTTTCTGGGAGAAATTAAATCTGAAAATAGACAGCATCATTTACTGAAATAGCTGGTGACACATTCGCAGCAGGAATTACCGATGATGCTTTTTAATATTGTCACAATAGCCATGTTTTGTTGCATCCCCAGTTGAATTAAAATCATTGTTAAAAAAGAGCTACTGCAACATCACAAACATGGCTGATGTTTGATGTGCTCTATAGATCTCAGCATGTGTTCTCTGTCATGCACTCTGGTTCTTTCTTTCCCTTTTATTTTTATTTAAAGCATGGACTCATTATCCTTTAAGCTGGCTGATATTCTACAAGTGCTGGATATTCTGTTTATGATAAAGGTGAAATATTGCATTACTGGGAAATTAATTCTGAAAGTATATAAAACTCAGGAAAGGCAAAAAAGTAATTTACTTAACAAAGGTTGTTGTTATAGATTAGGGACATCAAACTCCTTTTTACCACATCAATATTATAGTTGCCCTTGAAGGGCCGTTGGGGGACGTTGATGGGTGGCTAGGTTGCCATCGTCTATGAGTTGCTTCACAGAGCGGGGTGGAGATGAGCATCTGAACTCCAAATCCAAGATGATACCTGCTCCCTGTGCTGGCGCTGACGCCACTGCCAGGTGTTGGGAAAGTGGAAAGCCGCCAATCCGACTGCGTCCAGACCTTGTCCTTACCTGCTCAGTGTGTCTGTGCTCTGGCGGGCCACATAAAATGATGTGGTGGGCCGGAGTCAGCCCTCAGGCCTTGAGTTTGACATGTGTTGTAGATTATTTGCTTTTCTGGCTAACTGCAAGCTCAGGAGTTGCCTGTGAAACCATGTAACCATGAAACTACCCAATGTATTATCTTTCTTGTGTCATTTTCTGCATCCATTAAATTTCCTGGCAGAACCAAATAAAGGACAACTGTAGGGCATCTTCACGTATGCCTCAGTGCCTTGGTTTGAAGCCTGCTTCAAAAACTGAGGCAAATCATTGCAAAAAGGATGTGACTAACAAAGATAAAAAAAAATAACAGGTGTGATTACACATGTCATCAAAGCAGACTTTTGGAGAAGTCATTTTTAAAATATTGCTGAAGACAATGTAATAGTTGCAAATCCTTAACCTTCACAGTTTTTGATCTGTCTCACAATGTCTCTTATGTGTGTAAGGGCACATTTTGACACGCATTTCGTGGCGTATTTGCGCTCTAATACGAGTGAGATGCGCGCCGAAATTACGGTAGTCCATAGTTCTCATAGAGAACTATGGATTACACCTCCTCTTCCCGCTCATACAATATGATCGTGTGAACATAGCCTAATTCACCTAAGGGTCTTTCACATGGAGCGTTTTAGGTGTCTCTTTTGATGCGTTTTTTGTGCAGAAATGTACAGCATTAACTGCTGTGCCTTTCTGCACAAAAACACATCCAAAAACACATCAAAAATGCACCAAAAAAAGCTCAGTGTGAAAGCATCCTAAACCTCTCCCTTCTAATCAAATTAAAGGGCTGCACTGTGATTGGCTGGCTGACATTTCATTAAGCCTGTGGGGATACGCTCCCAGACAGGAAACGCCCCGGCCACACCCTCTGCGCTGTGATTGGCTGCCTGCATACTCTGTGTTAACTCCCTTCTAGAGCTGTCAAAACTCGATAGTGAAACCAAGGCCTGCAGCCTCAATTACTCCTTCCCCGCTCTAGGGTGACTGAATCTGACTAATTACTGGATGTGTAACTCACAGATCCCATCATATAACACAGTGTTACAGCCCTCTGTTCTCGCTTCATCTAACACATATAACACCTTCATGCCTGATAACAGGGGGAGGCGGCAGTGTGCATCAGTTCATCAGTCTCCTGCTGGAACAGGGGGGGAGGGAGGGGGCAGTGTTCTTCCTCACATGGTTCCATCAGTTCAGGCTGTGTATATAAACTGGCATATAGCACAGTCATACAGTCTGCTTGCTGGAACAGAGGGGGAGAAGGGGCCCTGCAGTGTGGCATATCTCACATGTCTCCTCAGTTCAGGGCTGTGTGAAAACTTATATAGCACAGTCCTACAGTCCGCTGCCTGGAAACAGAGGGGGAGAAGGGGGGGGGTGCAGTGTGCTTCGTCACATGTGTTTCCTCGGTTCAGGCTGTGTGTGGAACTGCATATAGCACAGCAGGGAGCTTGTGGAGCCTGAAGGTTGCAGACATAAGAAGCATGCAGGAGGCTACAGAGCTGTTATATCCAGACAACCTTCTGCATCCCCTGCTTCATACAAAGTGATGATGTCACAGTTCTTCAGTGAGGAGAGACACGCCTCCTGGGAGAAGAGGACACTCCTGCTGAGAAGAGGAGACAACGCCCTGATTTCAAACTCAATATAGAGAATCAGGTAAGAGCACGAACAGTTCAAACGATAACACCCCTTTAACATCTGACTATGTGCGGGGCAATGTCTCTGACACCTGTTCATCTCCCTTTTGCAGTGATCATTGTACAAGTACATTTAGTCAATGTCCCCAAGCCAAATGGCTCTAAACCCTGTTGCTGTTTGGTGTTATAATGTTTTATTATAAAATATGTTTTTAAGGGTTACAATTAGAATATATTTTTGTACTAATGTGCATTATTAGTATAAACCTATCCCGTTTAATACCGAACTGATTGTCCAAATGTAAAACTTAGGAGAGGATGCATTTCAGTGTAACTTCTTGCATATGGTGTGGGGTTCTGCTGTATATCACTATTTGTAAGGTGTAAGTTGTGTTGGGAATGAATAATAAAGATATGTCCCCATGAACTTACCCAGGAAGCAACCCTCAGTGAGGGAATTTATAAAAAATAATGGTATATTTCACCAATTGGATTTGGTAATATTTTCTGCATATGTCTCTGGGAACAACAAAAGATACTGTCTGTTTTTTTTTCCCTCCTTTTTATTACTACAGCTTTTTTGCACAATTTATAAGTATGTGTGTATGTTCTTTATTGTTTTATTTTTGTAACACTTATGTACTGTACGTTCGTATATTACAGCCCTCAACAACCTAAGCATCTCAGCAGAATATAATGTGCTTCTTGTACATGTTACATTTCAGCTAAAGTGCAATTACTGCAGTGAGTGAGGCCGAGTTCATACTGTGCTGTGATCCCGTTCGGGACCTCTTTTGATGGTATCCGTCAGGACACCTGAAGAAGGCATCCAAATGGATTCTACGATGAATCCACTGGAAACAATGCTGCAAATGTAGTCACTTTTGGACTATGTTTACCCTATTTCCTAAACATGTATGCTTTCTGTGCCGGACAAAATAGCTTGACTACATTTGCACTGTTTGCACTGTTCTTTGTTCTTCTCTATTAATCCATTGAAAGATTCATCAGAATACCTTTTTGAGATATTTCAACAGATACCATCAATGGAGCCTGAACGGGACCACAGTGAAGTGTAAACCCAGCCTAGTTGTATATTAGCTGTTGGGACAGCATTATTGTTCATGGGTGTTTAGACTGTTTAGGGTACTTGCCTTAACTAAGGGGAAAGTATGAGACTTAGCTGTGAACTGGCATTATATCTTGCCCTATAAAAGAGGGGTAGAGACCTCCTTAAACCGTAGATTTCCCCTCATGGATTTGGGGTTTAAAAAAATGGTTAGTAAAATTATTGCCTTTGGTTTAGTTTTTTGGGGCAACTTTGATGAAATTTTTTTGGCAAAGTCAATGTTAGGAGTTAACACTGTCCCTTTTGGGCTGTTCATGCCTTCTGGTCTATCCTCAGTCTGAGATTGGAGCACAACCAATAAGTGTTCTGAACCTGCATCCAATCAATGACTGAGGTGGGTGAGTTTTCCCTTTACCTGTGATTGCATTTAGTGTCCTCCATTTTGCTATATTATTATCTGTGCTATATTGTTATATTTTACTAGTTTCTGACTCTGGCCTGTTTCTTGGTTACTCAATTTTAGTGAATTTAGATGTGCTCTATTACCCTTTTGCCTGTTTCGGGGGTTTGCTTCAGCAGCAATTTCAGTCAAGGGAATTGCTCACATCACAATTCCATAACAGACAAAAGTGGAGCCAATAAGAAGGAAAAGTATAAGTCTTTCCTTTATAATTCGCTTTCCTTTTCAATCCAGTTCTGGCTAAAATAAAATGATTTATAACTACATCAAAAACTGCATGTGGGATCATTGCCACACATAGAATCAACACATAGAATTTTTTAGACAATACCACAGCAGGTTCTTTGAGCCAAAGCCAAAAGGGGCTCCTGCAGGGAGAAGAAGTGTAAGTCCTTTTTTTTATATTTCTCATGCCCTTGGGGCCACTCCTAGCACTGGCTCAAAAAACTGAAGTGGCTGTTTTAAAAAAAACAAAAAAACGAGCCATGTGTGAAACCACCCTACCAACACTTCTTTAGGTCAAAAATCCTGTGGCAAGATGTGACTTTTAAGTCTACAACAAATTATAAAACAGGCAATGTGCGTGGAGTTTTTGACTTTTTTCCTGGATTTTTTTTACAACATACAGTAGCATTTTTGGGTACAGGTTTTTATGGTATCTTCTACAGAGGCTTTTCTATGGGACTTGAAAACTACTAAAACAGAATATTTGTGTGAACCTTATCTTAACGACCATAGGGCAGGGCTTTTCATTTTGCAGCAGCACAGCTTTGGTTTTGAATTTGAGTAAAAACTTTTTTTTTTAAATTTTTAAAAAAGTTTTTGTCATCTTACGATACAGATTGGCTATTACCCAGGCAAAATTTTTGTTGACAATATGGAAATAAGGTGATGTTTGCAGCCCCTCTTTCCAAAACCCAATATACACTGCGAGATGACATTTTCAAAAGTCCATAAAATCCCTGGTGATAAGTGTACTTTGAGTTACACAGAGCCTAAAAACAAATTGTTGTCTTAAACGTTTTCTTGCCATGTACTAGAAGAATGGGTGGAGTTATAATTAATTTTTGTTCTTATTAATAAGTGAACCAAATGCAATTTATAGTGTTTACAATATTACACTACAAATGAATGTATTTGGTCTAACTAAAATACCAATAGATATGTTAATTACTACTGAGTTTTGTGTGTAAAATCAAATCAATTTAACTTCATCCTTGTGTCTATAAATCTTACAGCAAATATATGATTTTCTTGTTTTATATACGTTATTTATATTTTTAATATATATATAAATTTTTTTATATTATATTTTTTAAAATTTTATTATAATATAATGCAATAGAAAAAAATTGTAGCATTACATGCATGGTGCTATGCTGCTTTATTTACCATTAGACAACTACACCATTGGATGAAATTAAAGGGAATATTGTAAATTAGAAATATACAGCAGCTTTCTACCATGTCTGGTTTTGAAAATTAGCAAGATTCATGTAACATAGCCTTGTTTTACTGCGAGACAAAGTCCATGAATGAGGTTTGGTTAACATCTGCATTGGAGGTTCCGTTCTGCACCTCCATCGCATGTTCCATTTTTTCTTTCTAAACAACAGCACCACAGTTGAAACCCAACGGACCCATTGTAATCAACAGGATCTGTTGGGTGCCCTTAGAGTCCACTGTGAAATTGTTCCTAATGTGCATGTTTTCATCTCTGTGACGGAAGTTTCCGAATGGAGCCTCCGAAGCAGATATGAACCAAGCCTAAGAGTGGCACTGCTTCTAAAAGGAAGCAGCCTTGTTTTTCTAATGTAAATATTCTTAATCAAAAAAAAAATCTGAAGCCCTGTTTCAATGTTGCCGTTTTGAAGAGACTGCTAATCTTTCTCAGCTTGCAAACCACGTACCCCAAAAAGATGAAGTTTGGGTTTCAAAAAAGTGTCACCAAAAAAAAAATTAAAGGTCTAACAAATACTGAAATTGTACTTTTCCGTTCAAGAAGACTCCTGACATTTCTCATGATTTATATAATAGATAAACCCGGCTTCTGTAATTTTCTCTACAGAAGAAAACATGGATCAACAAGAAAAATCATAAAACTTGGCTTATTCGTTAAAGCACGCATTCACAATAAACTGTAGGCATGGGCTAAGGTGCTATAGTTGAAGAAGACAAAGATATCCATGGCTTCATTAGTTTAGGCTCAGCTCTCTACAATTCATCAGGGCATATATTAATACCATGATATTGTCCAATAGAAGAATATAGTAAGGGACTGCATAATGACCCAAGGTGCTGATAAAGTGATATAATATCACTGAGTGTTCTTTCTTTTATGTCCTGGTCTATCACCAAATAAAGTTCAGATTCAGTATCATTGGAACAAACTGGATTGTTGCATTAGGTGTGGTGATCCAAATAAATGGGAGGTAGTACTTAATTTTAGTATGCTAAGGCAGGATATTATTTTTGCACTTAAATATGTTAAAAGATAAATCATGCCTATAACATAATTTGCCTTGAAATCTATTGGCCATGGAGTGCTGCATCTTAGAGGCTTTCTTTTAACTAAGCAGTTAGAAAGGGAGGCTGCATTTTAATTGAATGTAGTGATTGTATAAGGACAGCTTCTTTTCTTATGCTCCCCTACCATGATATATGTTTACGCCATGGTGCCATTAAAAAAGGCATTTCATAATGTACTTGTATGTAAATTTTTATGAAGGGGTCAAAAGATCACTACATGCAATGTTTATACTCTGTGACATACCTACTACTTGGCTTGTGGTGGTGCATGACATAGGTATTCAGACAACACTGAAGAGGAAATACAAGGCCAAATGAACTGTCCCATTAAGTGCTGTACTAGGCCTAACACAGTGTATTAGTGTTGCCTAGTGTGCTCCTTTAGTATTTAAAACTAAGGCTACATATCTTGGGTTAAGTTCTAGATATGGAACTTGTTCGGAAATACACACAAACGGTTGTTGCAAGGTGTTGTGCACATTGCAGACAAAACATGTTTTTTCTGATTGACCTTTCTAAGGAATAATGCATTGCACATATTTTGCAACCAAATCTTCTTATCTGCCTCTAAATTTTTGATTCTTAGCCTCTGTCTCAGACCTTTTACAACATACTAATGCTCGAATTCTCCTACCCATGAAGAGGTGAATTCACAAGGTCTGGTCTCCTTCTAGCCTCCAACTTTATCAACCTCAAAATTAAGCAGCTTATAAACACTATGCAGTCTTTATTATCTTCAGTCTTTTTTCATGTCCAAATCTGTCTAGCTTTGCAACATATCTCCTTTCGTGACATCCCCCCTTCACTACTACAAACCACCATTAATTATCCCCCACTTTGAACATCATGATTTATATCTATCTCAAACTGAATCTTTTAAAGACTGAGTTACTTGTGATTCCACTATCTATCAGCCTGTTTAAACCTTATAGTCTCACTTCATGGTGTGGTATTCTTATAACTCCTAGCTATCTTGATGTATTTCTCTTGTTTCTTGAAAACTCAAGTCATCTGCTCATCGAAAACATATATCCCGATATCTTTTTCTTACTGTGAAAAAATCCAAAACTCTTTGTTACTCTGATTCACTTTCCGCCAGATTACTGTAACTTCTTACAAATTGGTACTTCCACCTCCAATCTATCCTGTATGGAGCATCTAGAATCATGTTCCTGTTCTACTGCTATACCGATGCCTCTGTCCTGTGCCAGTCACTTTAGAATACAATTTAAACTTTGAACTTTGGCCCAAAAATCTTTGTACAGTGCTCCCCTATTTCTTCCCACTCATCGCTGTCTACCACCTTTACCATTCTGTGCATTCTGCCAATGATCTAAGACAAACCTCCTTCAAAAGCTCTCTTCCTCTCACTCCTGTTTCTAATATGTTTCTCCTTCTGTACCAGTTTACTAGAATGGAAACCCCAGCCAGTCAGATTAAGCGCTAAAATCCACAATTTTAAATTTGCCCTGAGAACACATCTTTTCAGACTGATCTATCTTGTTTTATAGATTGAGTTAGGCTTGGACTGGCCCACAGGGGAACATTGGAAAACCCTTGGTAGACTCCTGAGCATGGCATGGTGTTTCAAACTACATAAACACCTTCAGAGAGGCAAAAGGCAGAGAGAAAGAGGAAAAAAACAATAGGCAGAGCATAAGAGGAATGTACAGTAGCTGTAGGATGTGTCATCAGAACCACCTCCACTGGTGGGCCCCAAAATCAACTGCACAGGTGGGCCCCAGAATGAAATTCCACTAGTGAGTCCTTGGCACCACTGGATTGAATCCTGTTCTTCTATGACCATTACTGCACAAGACCTTTCAGTCCATTATTCAACAGTATGCCCCACGCTCCTTGCACAATAATCTGCTGCTGCTACTGCTACTAGTACTATTACCATTGCTACTACTAATAATAATAATACAATGGCCAAAAAGACAAATATATAGAGGTGTGCATAATCAGCAAAGAAGGTGCACATATAATTCAAATGTGATGTATAGCAGCAAATAATCCTTTGAATGTCTAAGTCACAGAGATTAATATCTTAATATTACATAATGCCTTAGTCTTTGTTGTGCTTGTAAATACATTATGTAAATTGTTAGTTACACATTCATTCCAATGCATAGTATTTTCCATTAATATTTAATACCGATAGTCAGATGAAACATTTATTTTTTGAGCACATTAATGTTAGAATAATTTTTCGTGGAATTGATGATCTTTTTTACATTCAGTTGGAAAGATTTTAATATTAATGTCAGAATTACAAATGCCAGATAGAATAAAATATTCTTCTAATGAATACTGTATCTCCTGATGAATACTAATTTAATATGCATTTCTTTTGTCATCTATTTGTTCATAATATATCTGGAGACCTCAGTATGAAACAGTTGTTCAGTATGATGTAAATGACTGTAGTAAGCTACATCTCATGATTCATGTGGCAGGTGTAGACTTTACATTATAATGGAGCCTATAGTAACAGTCTTGACAGTGATCTACATATACCTATATATATATACATATATAATATATATATATTATATATATATATATAAATTTTATATATATATATATATATATATATATATATACAGTTGAAACCAGAAGTTTACATACACTATATAAAAATACACATATGCATGTTTTTCTCACTTTCTGGCATGAAATCAGAATAAACCTTACCCGTTTTAGGTCAATTATGATTACCATACATTTCATTAGTATTTAGTAGCATTGCCATTAAACTGTATGACTTGGATCAAACGTTTTGGATATCCTTCCACAAGCTTCTCACAATAGTTGGTAGGAATTTTTGCCCATTCCACCTGACAGAACTGGTGTAACTGAGCCATGTTTGTAGGTCACCTTACTCACACTTGCCTTTTCAGCTTGGCCCATAAATTTTCAATAAGATTGAGATCAGGGCTTTATGATTGCCACTCAAAAACACTGACTTAAGCCACCTTGTAACCAGTTAGGCAGTATGTTTCCGGTCATTGTCCATTTGGGAGACCAATTCCTCCCAAGCTTCAACTTCTTGGCTGATGTCCTGAGATGTTGCTTCAGCATTGTCACATAATCTTCTTTCCTTATGATGCCATCTATTTTGTGAAGTGCACCAGTCCCTCCTGCAGCAAAACAACCCCACAACATGATGCTGCCATCCCTGTGTTTCACAGTTGGGATGTAGGTCTTTGTTGCTGTGTACCTATGTGCATTTGCAAACATTAAATCTATCCTAAATAGGTTTTATTTTGGAGTAATGACTTCTTCCTGGCAGAGTGGCCTTTCAGCCCATTTTGATACAGTACTCGTTTCACTGTGTATATTGATACAATCTTACCAGCTTTCTATAGCATCTTCACAAGGTCTTTCACTTTTGTTCTTGGGTTGATAGGCACATATCGGACCAAAGCACGTTCATCTCTGAGATACAGAACCTGTCTCCTTCCTGAATGGTATGATGGCTGGACTTTCCCATCTTGTTTGTACTTGCGTACAATTGTTTGTACAGAACGAGGCACCGTCAAGTATCTGAAAATTGCACCCAAGGATGATCTAGACTTGCACAAGTCCACAATTCTCTTCCTGATATCTTGGCTGACTTCTTTAGATTTTCCCATCATGTTACACGCAGACGCAGTGTGTTTCTGGTGTGCAATTAAAATACATCCACAGGTGTGTCTCTAATTAACTCAGAAAACTCATTACCTATAAACCTATCAGAAGTGTCCAAAGACATGATATCATCATATGGGCTGTCCCAAATTGTTTAAAGACATAATAATTCTAGTGTATGTAAACTTTAGACTTTGCAGAAAGTAATAAAAATGCCTTAAAATTTTTCTCTCTTTCATTATTCTGGCATTTGGCAAATATAAATAATTTAGTTAATCCAAATTGACCTAAAACGGGTAAGGTTTATTCTGATTTCATATCAGATAGTGAGAAAAACATGAACATGTGTCTTTTTTTATAGTGTATGTAAACTTCTGGTTTCACCTGTGTGTGTGTGTATATATGTATAAACATACAACTATGGGCCTTATGTATGAAAACTGTCTAGGTCTGAAACTCTTTGTTGCCCATAGCCCATATAAGAATAAAATAACATGTATCTATTTGTGGTTTTAATAAATATATATACAGTATATATTTTATTTAAACCACAAATAGATAGATCAGAGCATCCCTTTCATTTCATATAGTGCTCTGGAAAAGTGAAAGGGGCACTCTGATTGGTTGACAGTAGAGAGTTATCATACATGAGGCCATATATACAAATACATATGTATATAAAAAATATGTATGTATATATAGCTATTCATAGTATATATAATGAATGTTGTGATGAGTTCTAGCTAGTATGCTCAGCACACAGTATCTTCTATATAAAGACATGCTGACACTATAAAATTAAGATAAGCCAAAATCACAAGTCAATTCACTTATATCCATGCTCTGCTAAAAGTCCAGTAAATATTGTAATTATCAATGCAGTTTGTTATTTTGACCCATGAATGAATACTGAGATAAAATTGTATCACATCTGCTGTGTTTTATACTTTTTCTTTATATCAATAGATTCAACAGCAAATGTATGCATTTGTATGTATCTTCAGTTGCAAATGTGTTGGATATACTGTATATTGAATACATCTAATAAATGATCAACTATATTTTGCTCCCTCAGCTCTGTATTCTACAGAGTATTGTTGATCTGAACCGTTCGGAAAATGGTTAGTTCGGCACGAACTTTACGTTTTTCCGACCCCGAGCCGAACCAAATTTTTTACCGCAAGTTCGGTAAAAAGTTTGGATTCAGCACAGACGTTCGGCGCCTTTTTCAGCTGCTTACTTCAGTTTTGGCGGCCAGCCAATGAGTGCAGAGCACAGAGGGGGGGGGGGTCGAAAACGTCACCAGTGAGGGTGTAGGGATCTCATTGGCTGCTAAAATCACATGACCGTATTATGTGTATGTCACTGTATTTCCTGTTGAATGCCATTTCCACCTTATTCTCTGTAGTGAACACACTGCTGTCTGTGTCTGCTGGTTTGTCAGCAGGCAGAAATACCATTAAATAGCAATTTAACACAGGAAAAGCTGCTAGTTAGATTACTCGGGTGAGAGGGGGGTAAGCTAGCTTAGGGAATTATACATAGCTATAGTTAGGGGGTTATGGAGTTTTCTATAGATATTCCACAGAAAAAAATCTGTTTATAATCTATATGCCCATTGCAAAGTATAGGCATTTAAGACCACTTGATTTGCTGTGAGGGTTCTTCCATGTGCCCCCATTTCATCAATATTGCATAGAAAAAATTTGTTTGTAATCCTTTTTGCCTGTTGCAAAGTATAGGCATTTAAGAACACTGTTGATTTGCTGTCTTTGGAGTACAGTTCTTCAATAAGAGACTGTGAACAAATCTTGACCTTTTTAATATTTATCCTAGTTGTCCTAGTCACAAAAATCTTCTTTTAAATAGTCATTTCTTCTTGTGAATTTTATTGAGTGTCCAAAAGGTCCTTTTTGATGCTTTTGGGGTCATGCTGCTTTTAAGACAGCGATAGTCAATGTCCTATTTCCAAAAGTCTTGTTTCAAATAATCATTTCTTCTTGCTAATTTTATTGTGAGTGTCCATAAGGTCATTTTTGCTGGTTTTGGCGTCAGGCCACTGTAAAAGACACCGTTAGTAAAGGTCCTATTTAAAAAAACTTATTTCACATACTCATTTCTTCTTGCTCATTTTATTCTCAGTGTCCATAAGGTCATTTTTACTGGTTTTGGGGTCAGGCTACTAGAAAAGGGGTGCCATGGATGCCAATAGGGCAGTACTCCTGTCAGTGGCCCTAATCAAAAATGGTAGGCATTTAAGAACACTGTTGATTTGCTGTCTTTGGAGTACAGTTCTTCAATAAGAGACTGTGAGCAAATCATGACCTTTTTAATATTTATCCTAGTTATCGTAGTAAAAAAAATCTTGTTTTAAATAGTCATTTCTTCTTGCAAATTTTATTGAGTGTCTGAAAGGTCATTTTTGATGCTTTTGGGGTCATGCTGCTGTAAAGACAGCGATAGTCAATGTCCTATTCCCAAAAGTCTTGTTTCAAATAATCATTTCTTCTTGCTAATTTTACTTTGAGTGTCCATAAGGTCATTTTTGCTGAATTTGGGGTCAGGCCACTGTAAAAGACACCATTAGTAAAGGTCCTATTAAAAAAGCTTATTTCACATACTCATTTCTTCTTGCTAATTTTATTCTGAGTGTCCATAAGGTCATTTTTACTGGTTTTGGGGTCAGCCTACTAGAAAAGGGGTGCCATGGGGGCCAACAGGGCAGTACTCCTGTCAGTGGCTCTAATCAAAAAGGAGCCCTGTGATATGTTAAAAATTGGAACTAGTAATGAGTGGGGGCCCCATTTGAGTTAGCTGCATGGGGCCCTGAAACGGTTAATAGATGACAGACGGCAGCCCTGTCTACCGCTGAACCCCCTATAACTATGGCATTACCAGCTGAACCTCCGTGTTCCCTGTTGGGATGTTCTTGCTGCCATCACATATATGACATTTTCTTGGGCCTTGGTGCAAAAAGTGGTAGGGGGCTCCTGCCAGTTACCATTTGCTATTTCCAATACCGGTGTCTTCTTATGTGTCAAAGCTGCTAGCGCTGCACCTCTTATGGCTATGCTGTCCTCATCTTTTCAGTTAGCCATTAAAAGGAATGAATTATTGAACTTCGAACCGAACTTCTCAAAATTCGAGGTTCTACTCGAACTCAAACTTTTTCGCTCATCTCTACTACAGAGGAAGGGCTTGGGACAACCTTACAGTGGTTATCATGAAAAATAATAACAAGGTTTTAGCTAAGCTAGGTATTAGAAATGTAAGGACTATAACTTCTGATTTAGCACAGTTTATATTTGGAACACATGCTGCTCGGGTAAATCAAGAATAAATTGACAAGGCTAAGGTCTAATCTGCATCACATGACAGACCACAATAGAGCCTAACAAGCCTCATTGACTTATAATTTTGTTGGGGTTAATTTTTTAATGCCAGCACTATTTTATTTTTATTTTTTTTAGTGGGGGCAGGAAGTTTATCGCAGCTTCCAATAGGATAATGCTGTATGTAACATATTTTTTCTTTAATTGATTACACACCCAGTGTGTTGAGTGGACTGCAATAGTCTGCTCAGACTCCAGTCCTCTTATGGAATATCTTTAGTATGTGATTGACCATTGTAGGGCTAAATGTGTAGTCTTAAAAATCTTCAGATTTTGCAAGACTGAAATATTTCAACATGATCTAAAACATCTATAGAAGATTTCACAGCACATTTTTGAAGAATTCATGATAATTAGGTTCAAGTGCTTTGGTTAAGGAGGAATCTTGCCCAGCTGTACCTAATAAACTAACCACAGGGTGTATGCAGCATTTACTTTATGCTTGTTGGATGAAGGATGAAGAGGAGTCATATCCTCAAAACACTTTGTATATTTGCTTTTACGAGATAAAATAAAACTTAACCTGACAGTGTTGACTTTTTCATTCGTAGCCCCATTTATGATGTCTACATTGAACAAAGTTAATCTTGTTGGAGGACATTTATTTTTCACAAATTTCAAAGTATTTGCAAAGAAAAAATGGTCGACTGGATTCTTTTGTCTGTTATCTAAAGAATCTGATCTTGACTTCTGGTATTTTTCACAAACACTTTTTGTCTACAGGTTTGTGTTACAAAGTATTTTACAGTCTCATCCAACACATCTGTTTTTTTCTTTTTATCTTTTGTCCTTTTTTTATAACTCCTAGTTACATTTTTAGCTCATGACATCCTTAATTTTAATTAATTACGTACCAGCAATATATTACTAAAATTTCCTGAAATACATTATTACTTTCTTATTTTAATTCCTTTTTGATACTTTTAATTTTATAATTTGGTAAGTTGCCTGATCTGAGCTAAATAGGAGCAGTAGGTACAATTCAAGGTTACATTGTGGATTGAAGCTGTTACATTTACACTATTTCTTATTGAATTATGGTACTATTTCTAAGTTCGGATAATGGAGACTTTTTATTAATTATCTCCTAATGTACAAGTGCTATATGCATTAGTAATTTTATTATGATAGCAATTAAGCCACTTAAATCTTTCCTGATTTTTCTGGTGTGTGCCATCTTCTTAACTGAATTATAGTTAGGGCACTAGTGGCACTTTTCTGTCAAGATGATTTGACCCATCTATCTAGGAGAATTCTCCTAATGAGCTTGGATGTGATCTCATTTTTATAATGCTGTCACCATTAAATAATAGTACACAAGTCACAATATAAAGGAAATACCAGCATTAAGGTCCTTAACAGCGCAGCCAGGTCCTAGTTACTTTTCTTGTAAGTATCAAGTTCTTGTTATTCAGATATTTAAAATGAGGATTTCATGATAACCCTAAGACATTAATTTTAAATTTGAGGGATATATGCACCGTACAAGATATAGGTAGTGTTTAGAAGATAAAAATGTGGAAAATAATTACATTTAGCCCCAATCCAAGTCATATAATACATTGTGATTATTTATTTCTTATAAATAGGATTAAACTAGGAAAACTTGATGTTAGTATGAGACTGTTAATAGTAGCCTCACATACCAGCTGCTCTAAAATAAACAGAAGTCACAAGCAATGGTGTAACTAGCCTTCATGGGGCACTGTAAAAAATGACAGGAAACTCAAACAGCAGCATAAGTAGGACAGAAAGTTCTTGTACCTGAGTAGGCCCCTCAACCTCTGGGCTCCATAGCAGCTGCTATAGTTGCACCTATGGTGACCTGGCCCTCCTGGGATATTTAAATATAGACCTAAATAAAATAGACTTTAATTATTTTTTCAGAGTGGAAATAGGGCCACAAAGTGAAGTGTTTCCCAGTACTCCTTTTGATGGTATACAATGATCTTTATCTATAAAAGTCATGTAAGACATAATGATTATTTATTGAGTAATGGTTAGTAAAAAATACAAAGGGTTCATTGGTGTTAGTAACTGAGGTTTTTTTTTTTTTTTTCATAATAACATTTTTATTCCGAGGTATTCTAGGACAAAATACAATGGAAAAATAACACAGGATCTAAGAAATACAAATTGTGCGAGAAACATTTGTTTTATAAAATAAATATAAAGATAAATAATGAGCATGCTAGAGAACATACAAAGGTTGTGTGCAGTTTTAGCTAAACTGACTGTAGGTCTGCAAGGATTAAAAGGGTTGTCCACCTCATTTAAAAATCATACTATCAGTACCTGGGGTCCAGTAAAATAAAACAGCTTATACTCACCTTTCTCAAGGTCCCCAGATCCAGAGGCGCATCTCCCTAGTCCTTTGTTGACATTCCATCACTTCTGAACGGAGACGTCACCGCCACAGCTGCTGATTGGAGCTGTTTAATTCCAAATAGTAATGTAAATTCGTGGTGCGTGACTGAGAGGCTACAGTGGTGACATCCCCGTTCGGAAGTGGCAGAATAAGTATAAGTATAAGTTGTTTTATCTTACTCAGCCTCAGGAGCTGTTCTGATTTTTAAAGGCGGTGGACAACCCTTTTAATAAAGCCAGTCTCCAAAACAAGCCCTAGAACAAAATCCAGACCATTTACTTTCACAGTATGAGTTGATTGAATTAAAAGACCCACTCTTTAATAGAATGAGCTGTCGGGGGCTTCTGACGCTTAAGGATCACTGTGCAAGTTACAGAAAGAAAACGTCTTAAGAGGCCTTTCTTAATAACTGAAATAAGTCCAGGTATGAAAGAAGAGCAACTTGGGAGCAACCCAACACTGTGCTCGCAATAATCTGGCTATAGATGTGAAAAACCTTGCCCCAAAATAGTCTAAGCCTTGAACAACCCCAGCAATTATATAAAGTAGAACCCGCTTCAGGTTGCACCACCATTTCATTAAGGACCAGAATCTTATGGAGTACTATAGGTAGTATATATCAATTAGATAAACTTTTGTATTTTTTTTTCTGAGCAGAGCATGCTATTGGCTATCGTATATATCAAAGTAAACATCTTGGGCAACATGTACGTATGGGGCTGTATAAGAAGTCTGGCGTCTTTTCAGCTCGAAAACTGGCGCAGCCCTGTTCGCTAGATTTTTAATCAGATGCACTCCAAAATTAGGCGCATTACAAAGCACCCGCAGCACTTTGTAATGTGCCTTAGATTGGGGTGTGTGCTAGAGATGTGACGCACTACAACCGTACGAATCTGCACATTTATGACTTTAGAACGGCAAATCCAGAAGCATTACTGCTGGAACAGGTAGAGCACTTTAAAAGTGGTTTATCTGAGCCAGAAGTATCGCTTTGTAGCTAGAAAGCGCTAAATATATGACCCGCAGTTGAACAGGTTCATAGATTCAGGCGCATTCTGCGCTACTAATGCGCGCAATAAAATTGGCGCCTGGGCGGCAAAAATCAAACATGTCACCCCTTGTGCTAGTCTTTATCTTAAGCCTCATCACTAGTTTACACTCCCACAACCCAGTAAAGTACGAAAGACCTTGCAAAAGCAGATTTAGTAAAATGTGATAGTTTTCGGTGGTGACTGCCAGAAGTTCCTCAAAGGAGTGTCTTTTTCTAATGAATGCAAGATGATCTGGAATATAATTCACAAATGACCAGAGGGGAACATAAGAAAATTGTGGAAAATTTCTATCCTGGCAGAAATTACCTCAAAAGGATCAATATCACCAGAAAGTGAGACTAGTTGACAGAGGTGAAGTCTATCAGATGCAACCCAGCAAAGAAAGTGTGGAAAAACCATATTATAAGAAGTGGGTTAAAGGATCAGGAGAAGACAAACCTCCCACCTAGTTACTTGCAGTTGTTGCATCACAACATACTAACGTTTCAAGAATCAACACATTGGTGGAAATTTGTAAAAACATATATCAATTAGATGGGAAAGTTGGAAACTTTTATCCACTAGACATTCACATATGTTTTAGCTATGTAGTAAACAGCTTCGCCCATAACCAAATGATATTATCTACAGTACAATAAAGTACAAAGGGAGGAAGAGGTTAAAAGACATAACGACACACAAGGTCAGCAGTTGGATGCAAATCAATATGCAATTCAACTTGCTTGTCAATGAAAGACTATAGCCAGGGTGGGGGATTCTGAATAGGTACTCAATTAAATTCAAAGTAATAATATTCTTAAGGACAGGGGGTCAAGAACGGTCAGAATTAAGTCCATTTGGTCTCTTTTAATCTTAGTCCCTGTCAAGATGTTTTTGTTTCAATAAATGGCTACAGGAGGTTATATGTACATGGGCCAGTCACACAGTGAATATTATGATTAATCCTTTTTTTATACAGTGTGCATGTTAACAGAATAAATTATTTGTTCATTTTGGTTATATATGTAGCTGTTTCTGTTTTTTTCCCCTCACTAATGACCATTTTATTATTGTTAGTTAATTGTACAAAAACAAATTGTAGTGATTTATACCTCATTATTAACACTTTGATTTATAAATCATTATTAAGAATTTTCCAGAGTTCTGAATCACGTGATTTTGTCTCTCACTTAAAGGGGTGTTCTCATTATAGACTTTGATGGCATTTCACTAGGATATGCCATCAAGACTGACAGGTATGGGTCCCATAGGTCTCAGGAATGGGCCCCTGAAAGTTACAGAGCAGACTAGAGATCTGGTCACGCTTCGTACAGCTCTCCATTCTGTTGTATGGGAGTTCGAAGAACAGGTGGCACGTATCCGAGATAGGTGTGGATCCTAAAAGTGGGACCTACACCTATCAGACAATGATGGCATATGCTAACAATATGCCATCAAAGTCTATGGTAGGAACATACCTTTAATGACTGAGATATTTACTCCTTTAGGAAGTGATACACAAATTATACAAAAAAATTACATTTAACCACATCTTACCAACATTTGACAACATTTTATGTTATAATCGTTAAGGGTGTGTGGAGGCTGTACTTGCTCCATATCCCGCAGGTAACGACTGTTAGTTCAAGCTGGAACCTGCCGCTAAAGACTGTGATTGGATAGAATTCCCATTCTGGACTTTTTACCAAAATTAAAAAGTTAAACATCATTGGTACTGCCCAGTCTGTGAAAGTCCGACCTATAAGAATATAATAACATTTATCCCATGCAGTAATTGCCGTAAAAAAGAAAAATACCCAATGCCAAAATGCATGTTTTTGGTAGCTTTACGTCCACCAACAATTGGAATAAAAAGTTGTCAAAAAGTTGCATGTTTTCCAAAGTGGTACCAATAACAACTATGCCTCAGCCCATAAAAAATGAGCCCTCACTAGGTACATAAATATGAAAATAAAAAAAGTTATTGGTTTCAGTGCTAATTAAATGTAAATGTAAAAAAATATATATTTTTAAAAAGATTAAAACATAATGAAAATTCAAAAAATGTTATGTCACCAGAATCATTGTGATCTGCAAACTATAGATAATATGTCATTTATACTGCACAGGGAACTCCATAAAACTAAACCTCAACTGTTTTTCACATTGCACCCCACAAACTACAGACTAAAGCGTAATTTTCAATGATGTTAATTTTAATATAATTCAAACTATACCCAATGCCATATAGGAAACAAATCTAATTCATAACGCAAAAAAAAGATTAAAGTAAGGGACAGTATATATATATATATATATTATATATAATATATATATATATATATATATATATATATATATATATTTATATTTTAATATATATATATATATATAAATATATATTTTATATATATATATATATATATATATATATATATTATATATATAATGTCTGTGTACAAATATCCGTTGTGTGAATATATGTACAGTTTACACCATAAGTTTACATAAACTACGGTATATAAAAAGACACATATGCATGTTTCTCTCACTATCTGGCCTGGAATCAAAATAAACCTTACCTGTTTTAGGTCAGTTAGGATTACCAAAATTATTTATACTTGCCAAATGCCAGAATCATGAGAGAGTGATTTTTTTAAGACATTTTTATTACCTTCTGCAAAGTCAAAAGTTTTGGTGGCATTGCCCTTAAACTGTATGACTTCGGTAAAAGATTTTGGATATCCTTCTACAAGCTTCTCACAATAGTTTGTAGGAGTTTTGAACATTCCTCCTGACAGAACTAGTGCAACTGAGCCATGTTTGAAGATCTCCTTGCTTACACCTGCCTTTTCGGCTTTGCCCATAAATTTTGAATAGGATTGAGGTCAGGGCATTGTAATGGCCACTCAAAAACATTGACTTGGTTATACTTAAGCCACTTTGTAACCAGTTTGGCAGTATGCTTCTGGTCATTGTCCTTTTGGAAGACCCATTTCTACTAAAGCTTTAACTTCCTGGCTGATGTCTTGAGATGTTACTTCAGTAGTGGCATATAATCTTCTTTCACCATGATGCCATCTATTTTGTGAAGTGCACCAGTCCCTCCTGCAGCAAAACAACCCCATAACATGATGCTGCCACCCCCCTGTTTCGTAGTTTGGATGGTGTTCTTAAGCTTCCGAGTGTCTCCCTTTTTCCTCCGATAGTTATTATGGCCAAACAGTTCAAATTAGGACATGTCTCCAAGAGTGTAGGTCTTGTTCCTGTGTGTATTTGCAAACATTAATCTGGCTTTATATGTTTCTTTTGGAGAAATGGCTTCTTCCTGGCAGAGTGGCCTTTCAGCTCATGTCGATACAGTACTTGTTTCACTGTGGATAATGACACAATCTTACCAGCTTCCTACAGCATCTTCACAAGGTCTTATGCTTTTGTTCTTTGGTTGATATGCACATGTTGGACCAAAGCACATTCACCTCCGAGACACAGAACCCATCTCCTTTCTGAGAGGTATGACGTCTGGACATTCCCATCTTGTTTGTACTTGCCTATAATTGTTTGTACAGATAAACAAGGCACCTTCAGGTGAAATTGCACTGAAGGATGATGCAGACTTGAGCAAGTCCACAATTGTCTTTTTGATATCTTGGCTGATTTCTTTAGACTTTCCCATGATGTTACACACAGAAGCAGTGTGTTTGGTGTGAATTAAAATACATCTACAGATGTGTCTCTAATTAACTCAGATGTTGCCAAAAAAAACAGAACAAAATCAGAAGCTTTCAAAGACATGACATCATGATATATATGATCTGTCCCAAATAGTTTAAAGGCACTGTAATCCTAGTGTATGTAAACTTTTGACTTTGCAGAAAGTAATAAGAATGCCTTAAAAATTATTTCTCTCTTATTATTATTATTCTGGCATTTGGCAAATATAAATAATTTTGGTACTCCTAACTGACCTAAAACGGGTAAAGTTTATTCTGATTTTATGTCAGATAGTGAGAAAAACATTCAAATGGGGCATTTTTATACATTGTATGTAAACTTCTGGTTTCAACTGTATATACTATATATATATATATATATATATAATATATATATATATATATATATATATATAATTATATATAATAACATATATATATGTATATTTATATATATACATTTATATATATATAAATATATATACATATATATATATATATATATATATATATGTATGTATATATATGGATATATATGGATATATATTATATATATAATATATATATATATATATATATATTTATATTATATATATGGCAACCCCACCCTTCAGAGGCTCTCCCTGTTATACCCAAATTTAAAGGTCAGTTGCGGACAAAATACCCAATGTATGGAAGAATTGCACATCAAAGAAAACGCCTGTATAGAAAAATGCCCACAAAACGTACAGCTAAGTAGTCTGCAAAATTGTGAGCTCCCTTGTAACAACAAAAAGGTTGCCATGTGTGACATCTTTGGGAGTGCCTGAGTCGCACTTCTACACCGAATTATGGGATCTCTCATTTATTTATTCATTTTCTTATCTGTTATTGTTAGAAAAATATTTTTGCCCAATAACATATTTACTACAGCTCATCATTGATACAGGGAAACGTGTCAGATAGGTCACCATTTTGTCACCATTTGTAGTTTGCATTTCTGTGATTTTTTTAAATTTAGGCTAAACATAAACGCATTATGTTACCATTAAAAAGTACAAGCTGTCTAGCAAAAAAAAAAGCTTTTATAAGACTATATAGATGGGAAAATTAAAAAAAAAAGGGTTTTTGCTCTTGGTACACAACGTAAAGAAAAATCCCTGCAGGGGGAAGGGATTAAATTATACAATGAATACACTTTATTGGTTCATACCAGAGTAAGTGTTACATGTTTTACGCATCACTTTTCATAGCTTGAGGGCACTGTTTGCTAAAAAGGGGGATCTAAAATCTTGCCACCCCTTGAGTTTGTAATAAAGACTTAGGTTATTGCATCATGCCTAGTACTCAGCTAGTTCCACCGTTCTGCACCTGGTTAACCCCTTTAGTTTCATTACTATTCAGATGTGGATATAATCAAGTGTGTTTCTATAACAACAGCTACCATCCTCTCGCTGTATTAAAGAAGAGGTCAGTAGTAAATGACACTTGCTCGATTGCAAGGACACAGTGTTTGAAGACTGCAGTTGGTATCACACACTATCTGCTCTTCTGATTTTACTCAATTTGTTTTATTCCGTAGATAGCAAGTCTGACCTGGAAGGGGGCCTTGGTCTGAACGAAACTTGTACTTCCTTATCAAACCAGACCTCAGCGCGGGCTACTCCACAGCAGTATGCGTCCTCAGCACTGTATCCATCTCTCGTGAAAACATTCAAGAACTCAAAATCAAGTCTTAAATGTGATGTAGTGTTTGGAAATAAATGAGTAATTCATAACTTCATGCAAGTAGCAGAAGTCAGCACTGTGTGATAACTTTGAAAGTGCTGTATATTTTTTGGATAGTGGGAACCGAATTTTCATAGTTCATCATGGAGCTAGATAGTAAAATGCAACAGATCTTCTGTCCTACAGCACTGTTTTGATTAACAGATAAATCATGTCATGAGCAGGGATTCTCTTGATGATATCCTTGTACTTTGAAACTGATCCCAGTCCTTGGATGTATTACAGATTCATTGCTATCCTGAGAATTGAAACCTACACACCATCCAATACCAAATGACTGAATTTAAAGCACGGGTCTCTTGGAATATGATTTAGAACCGAAAATAAAAGCAGTATTCTTTAATGTAACACCGTACCCTCTCTCCAGTCTAGATGATATTTTGTAACATTTAAAACTTGTATATACACAGCTTCTGTAACAGCAAGTAAAGCTAGGTAACAATACATTCTGGCTAAATGTGCTGTATGATAGAAAGCCTGTGAATTAAAAGAAAGTTCAAGGCAACATTTAAAAGATCATGGCGACATTTACTATCGATCATCCCGATGTACTGCTATATGCCGGTAGTCCCACATAAAACAGCCGGCTAAGTGCTTTCTATATAGATGCCTGCATCTTTATGTACAGATTACTTGTGACCAAACAAAAGTTATGTGATTGATGGGTGAAATAGTTGATGGATATGCTCTAAGGGGCACTTGAATTTGAATAGGGGCACATTGCAGTTTGACGATGGAGTCAATGTAGGACATATATGAATCAGCTGTGTAGTCATACTTTATTGCCATATTATATAGATATTTTAATCTCCATTATGGATAAATGAATAGACTTCTACTGCTGGCATTCTACTTGGGCTATCTGAAAAGTAATATAGCTAGCCACACCTCACTTTAATGTAATGTGATGGTGTACATACACTTTTCTTTAGTTATAACTACTGCAAAAGCATCTGCTGAAGGATATCCATGTCATTAGTGATGTCAAGTTAGCAGTGTGTGATGGTGTTAGATGATGAAAATGTGGGGTGGTATAGAGAGCACTTTAACTGGTGTAATGGGAAAAAATATACTGAGGTCAGATTACGAGATCATGGGCGATCAAGCATCCACAGAAGATCATCCAAGGTGCACAGCACATACTTACCAATGCAAGAAATATTATATTTGATGGAGGAACTCCATCTTCACACTTAACTGTAGCCATTTGGTTGGAAAACCTTGGCTTTAGTCATATTTTCTCTTTCCCATGATTAATTTTCAGACAACAAAAAAAAAAACATGGCTTAAGAAAGGTATAGTGGGAACAGGTTCAAAGTTCAAATTTAGGCCACTGTTTTTGGAATCATTGCCTTATCCTTTAAGAAGGTCAAAATGGTTTGAATAATAGGGACATTTTCTTCCCTACTTTTGATATATCCCTTGGAAAACAATTAGGATCAGAGGGTTATTATTACAAATAATGTAAAGTAACTATAAGAACTCTTCAAAAATATATTTCTGATTTATGTATAATGTAATGATGTTTTTAGATTTGTTCATTTTCATCTATAGGATAAGTTTTAGTGCTTTTCAGTGACAGTTCAGCGAAGTTCATCAAAGTTTCACTTATGTTTGTTGGGATGGGTGCCTCTACATTGTTCACTGATGCTTATTTGACCGTTAAAAGAAAAAGATTTTTATAGATAAACTTAAAGAAAAGTAAGTAGGTGTCACATATTCTGTTCATGAGGGAAGGTGTATTCCACAGACAGGTGTGCTGAGAAATATAACTCCATCACTCTACTCAATGGCTAAGTGGGTCAGGCCAAAGCTAAGCTTGTCATTAAGCATTAAAGGGTGTGAGATCACAATGTTCATATTATCTATGGTTGTACATATTACTGCAGGTAAACCTACTGGGCTTCCTTTAAATATGGAATTTTAAATATGTCCCTTCCTTCACTTCCAATAACAACCACTAAACTGAGTGTATCTGCAAATGTCTCTCATACATTACAGTGGCAGTGGGGAATCTTGTAATGATTTAAACATAATGGGAAGGCATCAGAGGGTATAGTTTTAAAAATATTGAACTGCAAAGTTTCCTTATTCTTCAGGAATAAAAGACTACGTTACAAATGAATACATCCTAAGGACCTGCTAAACCTGCCGATGCTCCACACTTTACATTAAGAACATAGCAGCATTGAGGAGCAATGGAATAGGCTCACTCGCTGAGTCTGTTCTAAACCTGGTAGATGTTACCTTTCCAAAAAATTGGAATAAAACATTATTAAAAAGACACATATATTCCAAAATGGTACCAATAAAAACTACACTTGACCAAAAAAGAGACCTAATACAGGTCTGTAGACAGAAAAATGCATTATTGTTCTCAGAAAATTGCAGTACAAAGCAAATTATTTAACAAAAATATATTTTAAAACCAGTAACACATAAAAAAAGCTATACAGATTAGATATGGCTAGAACTGTACCAACCTGCAGAATAAAATATCATGTAATTTATACCACATTGTAAACTCAACCCCCTTAAAAAATTGCGCAGTTGCTTTTGTTATCCTGATTCACCTCGCAAATAATTTATTATCAGGTTCCAAATATTGTATGGGGAATTAAAAAATACAATTGTTCTCACAAAGAAAAAGCCTTTGTACTGCTTTGACGATGGAAACATAAAAATCGTTATGACTCTAGGTACACTATGATAAAAAAATGGAAAAATTAAGATCCAAAAAAAGCTGGGGGTTAAATACAGTCAGTTATCACAATGCACACGGTAGTTGAATAGGAAATGAGTCCCTGCTCCTGAAAAATGTTTTCGTTGAGTTGAACTCACTATATTTCACTATATTCATAAAGGGACCTGTCCCCTTTGTAAAGGCAAATGTTTTTTTTTTTAAATTCTGTATGTTTGAAATTATTATATTTTTTCTGTAAAGGTTAAATTAATATGTTCGGGTCATTTTTTTCATATCCTCTTTTGTTTGATGTCTATTGTCTCTGCTGTAAAGTACTACAGTCTTCTTTTTTATGTTATGTGTAATTCAAGGGCAGTTTTTTGAAATCACGTAGAACTGCCATTTTCATTTTCTATCTTGTTTGTTCTTCTAAAATGAATAAGCTACAGATCAGGCATCATATAGCATCTACCAAACAAAATCTGTATGGTAAATTTATTTTCTTACGGTATCTAATGGTCTAAAAATCCCACTAGCCTAATACTTATTCATTTAACAATCTCATTTTCCCATGATTATTCACTTTTCAGGCAGAAAATCTAACAGTTCTATGGTGCAGGTAAACTCAATAGGCTGTGTAATATTATTAGATAAATGTTTTATTTTCCATTTTTGAGCAGATCAGAAAATCAGCAATCTGGAAAATCTAAAAGTCCAGCCTCTTCTAATTCTCTTCAATGACTGTAAGTTCAAAGCTGACAAACCCATCAAATTTGGCAAATTTGATAATGACTCGGTGAAATCACGACCCAAAATCTCTTTACTAGCAAATTAAATTGTTAACACCTCTCTCTACTCTCTGGCTGCTAAAGCCTCTAACCAGTTTATCTTCTTTGATACATTATTCTCAAATAAGTCCTTACCTTCATATTGTAAGCGATGTAGCGGTAATTCAGAAGAGCATTTATATTCGCTGTAGATTGACACACATTCCTGCAATGATAGGCATTACACCATGGAAATATTTCAGCCATAGGAGTAAAAGTTATCTGTATGGAATTCCTTTCATACAGACCTATTGCCACTGCAGGGGAATTTATTAAAGGTGTTTTCCCACCTTGCTGTTTTACAGAACCACAGTCAGCTTCAGACACTTCCTGGTAAGGCTGTGGGTGGGTCTATGGCAGTGATTGGCATATCAGCTCTGCTAAGCCTAGCTGATAGAGTGACATAAGTGCTGGAGGTTTGTAAATAGCAGTGTACAAGGGTACAGAGCTCTAAGGGGGCGTTCACATTGCACAGTGCAAATACCGGTGGGAAACCTGTTTTGCGGCCGTGCAGACGGCCACAGAGGGACGGTTTTTCTCCGCGGTTTTCAGAGAGAAGCCCTCCCCCTTCGTATTAACATATTCATATTCCGCCCGAAAACTGGGCCGAAGAATGAACAAGTTGAATGTTTTTCGGACCGACGGCAGTCTGAAGAACCATCCGGCGGAAAATCCGTGCTGTGGGGACTGCTGCACGATTTTCCATAGAGGTCCTCTTTAAAAGTTGACACCCGATTTACAGACCGTTTTCAAAACCGAAAACCATCTGTTAAACTGGATGAAAACCCGTGCAGTGGGGACAAGCCCAAAGGCTTAAATATTGTCCTTAACTTAGGTAAATAAAACTTATATGCTAGACCATGGGTGTCAAACTGCGGCCCTCCAGCTGTTGGGAAACTACAACTCCCATCATGCATCTATATAATCTATAACAGTGGGATGATGGGAGTTGTAGTTTCCCAACAGCTGGAGGGCCGCAGTTTGACACCTGTGTGCTAGACACAAGACTCAACAGAGAGTCACTATGGTCTGACTGGCTGACTGATGGCTGCTTGGAGCAATGAGAGATAAGGGAGAGCTGATAGAGTTGTGGGGAAAGGTGGTTGGTAACCAGAGAAATGTGTACTCTAAGAGAAGATAAAAATATTCTTTATCTCTTGAACAAAACAGAATTAACACAGTAATGTATTTGGTAATAGTCTTCGACTACCTTTCCCTACATGTTCCCTACATGTGGTTAGAAAATCCCTTTAAGGGTTTATTCACAAGTTGCGGTTTTGTGAAAAACACCTTTGTTCTTACAGCAGGCTTGTTTTCAAGCATTTTTTTTTCTATTTCGCAAAAAACGACAGCACCCAAATGTTAGTATGTATGAAACATACCACATGTGTAGTTTTTAAATTTTGAAGCCTGAATAAAAAATATTACTTTTGATGCCTCCTTTGTAACTAAAAAATGCCATGTAATATCAAAGTGTGAAGACAGTCTAAGAGGTTAATTAATCAGTGCTGTAAGGTTGTATATAATGTAAAATAAGTATAAATGTGATATGGATTATTCAGTAAGCAAGCCAAATTTATTCTAATAAAATTCACTGTGAAACATATCCTTTTCGCACCTATCCTTCATTTTTCATGTATTTATACTAGTTTCAGTACTATCGGCTCATCCCAATCACTTCTAAAGCTTTAGTACTCATTTTTCAATCACATCTGCCGGCACCTGTGATTTAACACAGTTCTGCTGCTCATAGGAAGACACCACTTATTAACCATAAGCCAATATGTACAAGTACACCTGAATCAATGAAGCACACTATCCTCACATATTACATAGCAAATGTGCCAGAAAATAAATAGGCCAAGAATAGCTTGTAGCTATGAGTGAAAAACCCAAAACGTATCTGTAAGGAAGAAAAAAAATGATATTCTAGCAGTGTGAAGAATTAAACACTTTAAACCATGTCTCTTTACATATTTGTAAAGATAAAGAGCCCTGCAAGGCAAGACTTGGCGAGTTAATTTATAAGAATAAAGTGTGTCAGGCCAGAAAATTGAGGTTAGAGTTTTGCTTTGTTATCCAAACTTTCAGGCTATCGATAGTGGAACACGCTTCGGCCTTTTTCCGGCATTTAGCGCTCTTGGGCTCGACGTGGGAAAACCTACAGCACACTCATTTATTTCCAGATCATGTATCCAGCTGCTTTGGGTAGTAAAATGCATAAAGACTTTAGTAATAAGCTTGCAATACTGAGGAAGTAATATATGACTGCTGCATTCTATGTGCATACATTACACTAGAGCTCTTAAGCAGGATAATTACAGTGTACTCATAATAAAGTGATATAAAGCTATTGTAATAACATACACTTTTTTACAAGGCTTAATCCAATAAAATATGATCTCAGTATACTTGGGCTGAATGAATATATTGGTGGTTTAAAGTCCTTGAATATATTGGTGGTTTAAAAGTCCTTTGTATCTTTATGGTAGCTAAAGTATGGACAGATTTTCTTTTCCTTCGCCATTCACATTTAGTATGCCAGTATTTTATTCTATTAGCATACAGTGGAACCACGTAGATAAAAAGCAGGTAAAAATCACATCTGACAATATGTGGGCCATGTAAACTAATCTCAATGATAAAACATTGGGGGACATGAATGAACGGGATTGTGACAGTTTTCTGGTGTGATTTGCGGCAAAAAAGCTGCCCATGTACAAAATATTTTTAAAAGGTCTCTCACCAAAAACTGCTGCACGTTCGCCATCCTCAACAGTTTTGTCAGCACCAATTACAAGGGGGCGTGTCGCATGACATTCAAAAGATTAGACACATTTCTGATTGTGTCTCGACTGAATGTAGCGCCACTTTTATTAGCACATAAATGTGTCTCACAATGGGACATATTTGTAAAGTGCTTTGAGACACTTTCATATGTACTGAAGAATGCTGCACCAACTTACTGGGAAGTATGACTGTGGAGGTGGCACCACTTTTCATACATGTCCCCCATTGGATTTAGCAAAATGGTTGATAATTTGGCTTTATGTAGTATGATATTTTTTGCATGTAGCATGGATACCATGCTAATCTCTATAGAATGTACACACTTGGGGCCTCATGTATGAAAACTGTCTAGGTGTAATACTTTTTGTTGCCTATAGTAACTAATCAGAGCTCCCCTTTCATTTCATATAGTGCTATGAAAAAATGAAAGGGTGCTCTGAGTGTTTGCTACGGGCAACAAAGAAACTCTTACACCTAGACAGTTTTCATACATGAGGCCTAGGTCCATAATTTAGGAAATTAAGTACATCCCACAGAATTGCATTCTGCTATGCAATACACATACCTCCCAACTTTTAGAGATTGCAAAGAGGTACACATCAGGCCACACCTCTAACCACGCCCAAACACATGACATCATACTAAGACACACCTCTAACCACGACCATACACATACATGCCAACTTTTTAGACAGCCAAAAAGGGACACATTCTCAGGATTGCATTGTGTCCAATGATGAAATATTAAATAAATTGTTCTGTAATATACAGGTACTAAGCCATCAGATACTTTTTAAAGCAAGATAGTCAGTTTATTGACGCAAATCTTTTTCTCAAATGAAAAAGAGGGACATTTATAGATCAAAGAGGGACAGAGGGACAAGGGTTAAAAATAGGCACAGTCCCTCCAAAATAGGGACAGCTGGGAGGTATGAATACATACCCTAGGGACACATGACATGCTATTGTGCCATGGTGTTCCTAAGAAAACATGGAACAGGCTCTGGAGATGTGCATACATGGTGGGTTCTAGCTCTTAATTACAGCTGTTGATAGAAAAATAACAGAAAGTAATGGCTCTTGAAAGGCAGGAATGAAAAAAATAAATAAAAAATAGGCCAGTCATTAAAGGTTAATGTTTGTGTGTATTCAGTTATCAGTAGTGTTACACTTCAGTTGTCAGTTGGGAAAATTTGGCCAGACCCAAATTTTGGCAGGTCATCAGCAGCCTGCAGGAAAATCGGGAAACAATAAGGAGCATGTCTCATACACTTCCTTTTTCCTGTATGGCTGTCAGATTTACAACTGATTGACAGAATCCAAAGCGCAACACTAGTTGACTAAATAAAATAGTAAGGATATGTCCCCACGGCACGGTTTTTCAGACGGTTTTCGGTTTTGAAAGCCATCTGTAAACCGGCTGTCAAACTTTATCACAGACCTCTAAGGAAAATCTGTGCAGTGGTTCCCCCTTCACAAATTTTCCGCTGGACGTTTTTTTAGACCACCGGCGGGCAGAACATGAACAGGTCAATGTGAAGGGGGAGGGCTTTTCTCCGCAAACCGCGAAGAAAAGCCTCCCCCTACGGCCGTGTACACTGCCCCAAAAATACCGACCGGTATTTGCTCTGTGCCATGTAAATGGCCCCTAAATGTTAAGAGAATATGTATTATTCGGCTCACCTATTCTTGGAGCCTGTGTCCTGACATCTCTTTTACAACTATAACATGAATTCACCAGAAAATAGAAATTGTCCAGCAGTCGATGACTGTAGAAATCACTTTGTTATTTCTTTTATTTTATTAAAGATGTGAAATTACAAAAGCAATGACAACAGTGTAAAAACCTCAGCCTACATACTTAGACCCCATTCAGATTCTTATTCAAAGCTAAAGACAAAATGATCATTATGTATTAAGTATTAAGTAGCCACTTGTTCCAGACCTTTTTCACACTTGTTATTTAATAAGCACTCATGAAATATATAAAGCTATAACAATTTCTCTTAAAAAAAACAAAAACCACTGGCAAGTCTATTGACCTTTCAATGGCAATGAGATGGAGACCAGAGAAATCTTTACCCTGAGCTGTAGATGTGTCTGGAAACATTAGAAAGGTTTCTTTCTCCAGAATGCACTGTGCCATATATTTGTTTCCCAGTTTCTTGATGTCCAACACGTACAGCTCATATATAGATGTTTAACTTCACTATGATATCATCTATCCTTAGATAACAATAAAAGCCATTGAAAAACATTGATAAAGGTGAGATGAGTTTTTCTGTTATCTTTCATATTTATCTGTATGATTTCTTACATATTTGACACTGTAAAAAATAATCCACAGAGCGCAATACTGCAGTTAAAAAGAGAATCAGTTTGTATTTATTAAAAGGGGTTTTCTCACGATGTTGTTTCACATAGTCACAGGCAGCTTCAGACTTACTCTGCTTGGTCAGACTGTGAATGGTTCTATAGCAGCGATTAGCATATTAAGCTCCTCTATAACTAGCTGAGCATTACGGTTCCATAAGTGCAGGAGATTTAGGGCTGACTATCACATATTCTGTCATGTGCACTAATGATTGTTATATTATACCATAAATGATTATGACTTGTGTACTAACCGAAACTTAATAATAATTAAAGGTGTATTCTAACTAACAAATTAACCAATTATAGTGTGATTAATAATGAAGAGGTGTTGCTTAAATAATGTTTACATTGTTTGTCCAATAAAGACATACTGTTTATTTGCATGTGATACCTTAAAAAAGAAGTTATAAAAACTCATGCACAGCTTTAAATAAACAAGAAAGACTGCACCGACATTTTGGATATGTCTTTTCTTTCTTCAATGATGTATATGCATATACACTTCTGGGTTCATTTTAATTTAGATACCGCACAACAAGGTTGGGAGGACCTTGGAGCCTCCTTATCAACATCTACGAATCCACATGCTCCATTTTTGTAACTTGCCACTGACACACTAGTTATAAATAGTTATAGAGGAGTGTATAATATGACAACATGAATGAAAGTGTTATGCGGCAAACACATAACACTCAAAATTGGTGCAAACTTTGTGTGGCAGTTTCGCACCAAACTTTGGTGCATTAAAATGTGTCCTTAGGAAAATTCATAGATGTCGCCCTTAATCTGTATTAAACAAAGATATACAGCTCCAAGGAGTGAAAACCATTGCTTTTCAAAGATAATCAACCTAATCATGACCAGGGCAATATCAAAATAGCAATGTATTTGGTAAAAGTCTTAATTTACCTTTTCCTACATGTTGAAAGCTAATCATTGTTGTGAGAAAACCCCTTTAAACATACTCTGAATCTATGTAATTTTATGTACAAATTTGTGAAATACACATCTATTGCAGTCACATTAAAACTGTGCAATTCAACCAGGTTCTCATGGTTCGTCTCTGTTAAATTAAACTTGGTAAAATAGTCAAAGTAATATGGAAGAACTTTTGGTAGTAAATTTACAATAGTTTTTTAAAAAATATCTCAATGTACTGTCCTCCACAAACGATGGTAGTTGTAAACAACCTTTCAACAACTTAAACATTCGAGGGATCATTAGTAAATACCTACTATTGTGTGCATTGCTCTTAAGATGTTAAAGAAATAAAGTCATCATTTTTTACAATCATCTGGTGCCACTCAAGTGTTATTTTCTGGTGAAAGCATGACCAAAATGATGGTTGAGATGAGGCAGTAGAAAATATTTTGCCAGCTGTGAGAGTCACAGTGAATCAGAGTTATTTGCATTATGGGAAATCAATGCTGTATAGAAGATTTACTCATTTTTTCATTGTGCATTTGAAAACTATATAGGACTCAAGGACACTTCTCACTGTCATTTTAGACAGAGGTATTCATTTAATATAATCTCATGGACCTCTTAAATACAGTCATATGTTATGCCATCCCTTTTTGGGCTTGATTGCCCAGACCCTATTAATCCACTCATCCTGAGAATAAGAGGGCTACAGCCCTGTTCCTTTATAGGCCACGTCCTTGATGACTTC
The DNA here is from genome assembly GCA_025379985.1 of Phyllomedusa bahiana. Taxonomy (NCBI): domain Eukaryota; kingdom Metazoa; phylum Chordata; class Amphibia; order Anura; family Hylidae; genus Phyllomedusa; species Phyllomedusa bahiana. The sequence goes on from JAODAL010000654.1 coordinate 122,162, forward strand.
AATTTCAGGATGGTACGTGCCCTAGCAGTTTGATTTTAACTCATCAGAAAATGATTGCATATCATATTACTGTGCTTTAACTTTCCATCATGGGAAATCTACTTTAATGCACTGTTTGTCATAGGCCCATTGGATTATATTGCATGTGAACCCTGTCTAGTTCACATTTTAGAGTTAGAAAACTCCTACGACTTTCACTTAATCAAAGAACAATGTTTATCCCTTTCAACATTTTATCTACTGTACATTTGTCAATTTTGTTCTGTTCAACTCTTTGCATCAGAGGGATAGATGGCCATTAGCAGCATAACTTTTTTCATTTCATAATCCCAGTGCTTTAAAATATATGTTCTCTAAAATATCAGTTTCGTGTGGATTATCCATCTGTTTACCCTTTAAACTAAGCTTTTTTATCCAAGGTTCATAATGTCCATGGAAAACTAGTAGGATTTGCTGATGTGGCTTAGAGGTTTTAACAAGTTGGAAGGTGAGATATGTTAGTGTGGGTACTGGCTACTCAATGCATACAGGACAATCTATAGAGTATCTATATCTACAGATACTAAACTGGTTCTGTTATTCTTATGATACATTTGAAAGAGACGACGTAAAGTCATTAGAATATGAGGAGATCGGTGTGAAGGTGATTGCTAGAGGTCATTGTAAACCAGAAAGTAACAGAATTTAAGTGTTTAATTAAAAGGGTTCACTGGATTACAAAACTGATGTTCAAATACTCTATTAGGATTCAGTGTTAATTGATGGCAATGTTCAGGATCTCCATCTATCTACCAGAGAAAAATGCACCTACAACAAGTGTTTCTGCTTCTGGTGGAATCAGCATATCTACCTGTTAAAGGGGTTGTCTATTAGTTTTAGAAAAAAGGTCTACTCATAGGGAGGGCTTTAAAGAAGATACAAAACCTTAAAGGGGTTGTCTCACTACATTGATTTATCTTACCTCAGTCCTGTTTTCTTGGTTTCATTTTGAATCCAGGGGCGTGTTTACTGCCTTCTACTAGGCTGCAGTAGAAACCAGGTCTGTAGCTATAGCGACCAGTGCTGGCAGCCTATCAGGATAGATCAAACAGGTCTGTAGCTATAGCAACCTGAGGAGCTGATGCAGCCCATACAAGAGGGGATATCTAGGAATAGATAGGACACTGTTAATGGACACATATTGCAAAGTGACTTGTTTTGCAAGATCTTTAAAATAAAAAGCAATCCATGTTGTGAGACAACTCCTTTAACTCACCTGTGAGTCCTGTTCCACTCTAGCACTGCCACTGTTCCCAGTACATCCTGTAAATGACATTACATTCACTGGTCATGTTACACTGCAGCCCGTTACTGGCCTTAGTGGTCTCTACCTGCATAAATGGCATGTGACCACTGAGGCCAATGATAAGCTGCAACATCATGTGACCGATGAATGTCACTTGCGGTAAGCACTGGGAGCAGCAGTGACTCTGGAGCAGAGAAAGTTTAACATGCGAGTTACGTTTTTTTCTTTTTTTAAGTCCTCCCATCCAGAAGTCACTATTTTTAACCTAAGTCACAACTACTTTAAAAACATTGATTTTAATGAATTATCTTTAACTTCCCCTGTTGTGGTGCTGCAGGGGAACGGAGTACTTACTACAAGATTCCCCATAAAATGTACCTGATCACTCAAGATCCCCATAGCAAGACGCCATAGGCGACATGTGTGAACGTTGGTGCTGACAGGCCAGTTCTAAATTACTTAAAGGCAGTGAAGAATGCGCCAGAATGTATGAACCGGTTCTTCTGCAGTCCATACATAAAGGCGCATTCTAGTGCCAATACAACAAGTTTGGCTCAGGCAATACCTTTAACCTGGTCTGGCTGTTCTAACTGTTCTGCACCAAGATTTGGTGTCAAAGAATCATAAATGTGTCTAATTATACGAATATGGTGCGACACGCCCCTAGAACGCCCCTAAACTGTGCCGCACTAAAAAGTGTCTTTGCTGCATTACAAGGGAACTTATCGTGCCAAAGTTTAGAGTGCACCTGTTCATACATTCTTTTTAACCCAAAGTAGACCAGAAAACTGGCGCAGCCCCATTCATACATGTCGGACCATGTTACCAGTTAATGTCAATAAACCCTATTAACATAAGCAGATAAGTCATTTTAGTATGTATAGCATTTTTTATGTTACTTTACTTGGTTGTAAGCACTTGATCATCAATGTGAAGTCGTTTTGGTACAGTTTGTCGTGATAAAATGAAAATGTGATTTTTTTTTTTTAAGTGAAAATTGCTATTTCATAGGATTAAGGCTCAGTTAACACTGTGTTTGTGCTTTATCTTCAGCATGTATTTCATTCAGGAAATCTCCCAATGTACACACTTAACATGTCTTAACATTGCCAGATAAAGGTTAAAAGAGTGTCCTTTGGCCTGTAAGACTGTATAGCTAAAAAAAAAAAAAAAAATGAAATAACATAGTGGACAAAACTATTTCATTCCTCAGTGTTCAATATATATATTTTTTAAATGTACGTAGTTTACGAATTGATCCTTCAAGTGATGGCAGAAGCTGTCTGGACATCTATTAAACAAATATCTTGCAAAGGAAGCTCCAGTGATATCTCTCTTACTATATGCAGACAGTTACGTCTCTAGATTAGACTGCAAATCTGAGAGGCCAGGAGCCGCACTGCCATATCCTCTTACATATGTTTTTGTTTTTTTTTACCAATTACCATAGCTGCTCCATGTTTTGCCTTATCTGAGACGGTGCAAGCAATCTTAGGGGCGTGACATATAAAAACTTTCCATTCATTAGATGCTGCTGTTTGCAGAAGGGGTTTCAACACTGTTCACAAGCAGAGATACACGTGGCAAAAATAATAGCCTCTGTATGTCTGTGCATCTGGTAAATCTAAAGAGGGGGCATGTAGATGGATGTGGAAATACATTTAGAAGGCGTTTGATGTAGGGGAGCCCCCTTCTTTCCAGTGAATCTCCTTTCAGTTAAGGGTTTTCTCACCATGCTGTATCATAATGTCACAGGCAGCTTTAGACTTGCACTGCCTCGTTAGGCTGCTTGTAGTTCTATAGCAGTGATCAGCATAGTTAGCTCTGCTAAAACTAGTTGAGTGTTACAAAGACATAAGTGCAGGAAATGTAATCTGTGCTAAACAAAACTACAAGTGCTCCGAGAAAACAGTTGCTTATCTGTAAACAATCTAATCTTGTTAGAGATAAAGGCTCTGCTCCATCCAATCATGGTGACGTCACTGCCTGCTCTTTGTCTAATCAGGAAGGGAAAGCAGAATGTTAATCAGAGAAATTTATGTCCTGACCAAGGCAAAACTTTATATAAGAATAGTCACATAAATTTAAAGACTATACCCCAAATACTTAAGCACCATTCACAGGTCTCCGTACCTGTATATATCAAGTCCAATAATATATCAAATGGGCTTCTCCTTAAGACTTTACAAACTTTTATTATAATTTCCTTAAAACAACATCAATTAGTCAACGTATACACATAAATAGAAGTAAGGGGTACTTAGCAGCATTTCGATGAAAACATTGTTCGGTCCAAGAGACGTTTTGGAGAGACTCCTCCCCTTTCTCAAGCAGCTTGAGATAAGAAAGGGGAGGAGTCTCTCTGAAACGTCGCTGCGTGCACAGACACGAGCTGCCCGATCTCCCGGCGTCTCCAAAGAAAACTCCTGCCGGAGCTAGAAATAGCGGACCTTTGAGTCTCTCGGACCGAACGATGTTTTCATCGCAATACTGCTAAGTACCCCTTACTTCTATTTATGTGTATATGTTGACTAATTGATGTCGTTTTAAGGAAATTATAATAAAAGTTTGTAAAGTCTTAAGGAGAAGCCCATTTGATATATTATTGGACCTGAACAAGGCAAAATTCATAGAGTAATGCATTTAGAACAAGTCTTCATTTACTGTTCACTTTATGTTGAAAGCTAATCTTTGTAGTGAGAAAACCCCTTTAACAGAAAAAGCTAGATAAGTGAGAAGGATACATTTTCCAGCTGGAGCATAAAACAAAAAGGTGGTAAGCACAGGAGATCCACATGTATGAGCTGCACCTGCTTGTTGAAGGACAACAGTATGAAGGGGTTTGATGAAGCAATTGCCCCCAGATACAGGGAGAGTCAGATGGAGACAAGAGGAGCAGTTTCAAAGTTTACCTATTATTTGCATTTCCACTGTTACACGGGCTGAAGAGGGAGAGCTTGGTTAGCTGCTATAGAGAGGGAGAGGGGATGAATTAGCAGTGTTTCCTACATTACACCTCTACAGCAGCATGTGATGTAGTATTCCATCAAAGATAAATGTCAAGAATTAGCCTAAGATACTAAACATTTACTGGCAACAGTGTCAGTAGACTCAGAAGAAAGCGCACACTGTATGTATATCTTAAAAGCTGTAAAATAAACTCATTAATCATTTGTTAAAGGGTAATTTCTGTCTCCTAACTTCCAGGTTAGGATATTGGCATGGCCAAGCCATAAAGTTGATGTAGCTGTGCTTGCAACTATTCTGCTCTATGGGAGTACAGCAGAGCAAGTGTGCTGGACTGAACTGAATGATGAGTGCCGAGCATGCACTGCCACCTCTCCTTTGTACACGGGAGGGTTCGGGGGGGCCTATTTTAAACCCATAGGTGGGGGACCCAAAAAGGTGAGAAAACCTATCAAAAATCAAAACATCCCAGGGCCCATATCCTACTAATTTGCCTTTTTATGTCAAAGGTTGAAAACACCCCTTTAAAGTATCAAAATTGTTTACGGGGAAATTTCCCTGAATTAAAAAAAATTTACTTTACATCTTTGTTTTTTATTTTGGGCCTTGTTTTCCATGGCTGGGGAAACTTGGAATATTTTAATTCTGCTGATGCCTTTGCATCCCTGAATTTCTATAGTGCTGATTCCAGAGACATGAAGATAGAGTCAGCTTTGAGATACCAATATAAAGGGGTTTTATTTTTGGTTTTAAGTGGGGGTTTTTGGGATGAATATAATCATTGACTTCTAACCCCTCTCTTAGTCCTCAGAAACAAACTATTTCCTAAACGCAAGGTAAATTTGCAATCCCATTACCTCTCGGGCACTTTTAAATGAAAAAAATTCCCCCGAAAAAAAAAAATTTATTATTCAGGTTATCTTCATCATTTTATGCATGTTTTTCACTGTGCTTAGTCAACACGAGAAGCTTTTGTTTTGCAGTAGCTGAGAGGGAGAGTAAACTGTTTTCACATTTATGTCTTTAGACAGTTGTTTAATTATACACTTCTTACTGAAACTTCAATTTGTACAGTGATTTGTTCTTTATTTTTTGTTGACCCACATGAAAAAAAAATTTTTTATTTTTATCTGCTCCATCTCTTCTCTTGCGGGGTATTGCGGGATATTTGGGGTTTTTAAACATTAGCGATCCCGTGGGCCCAAGGGCAAATGGCAACAGGCGGGGAGAAAATTTCTTTGCCTGCATTAGGCTCTGTATATTGGAAATACTGTATATCTACAGTAATACATTCTGTTATTAACCAAAGAGTTGTCAGAAGTGATACTCAAGTCAGGGATGCCTTCATTCCCGGGCCCAGAAATATCTGAAAAATCAGCCACTTACTAGTAAGAAATATTGCTGGAATGGAAACTCTGTTTGGGGTTTTACATGGGTTTTTTAAACCCCAAAAAAGTTAAAAAAAAATTGTATTCAGGACATCCTAAACCTGAAATTTTTCTCTAAACCTAACCATAGCTGTTACTGAAACCCTTACAATGAGTAAGGGTTACAGATATTGAAGGAGTTTTAGGTGGTTAACTTACCAGTACAATGATGCTATGCTTCCATTGTTCAATTCAGCGCCCTGTCCCAACGTAATCTTTAGGCCCAATTCTATGTTGGCTGAAAGTGACATTGGATGTGAATTCTGATGTCACTTCTGGTTATCATAACATTGGGCCTATGTTAAAGTAACTGGAAGTAACAGTGGACGCAATGTCCAACTTACTGTCGGTTACCGTAACGTTGGGCTGATGATGAAGTAATTAAAAGGGATAACAGATGGGGCAGCCGACCAAATGTTGGGCTTCATTCGCAGCAATACATCACCAGACCAGTAAATGAACCCCCTAAAACAACTCCAAAAACTGTAACCCTACTAAAGCATAGGTCCAATGTTACAGTAACTAGAAGTCAGGGTTAGGGTTATTTAAGTGGTTTTAGGGGGTTAACTTACCGGTCTGGTCACACAAAGTTGCCATTGCAGTCTTATTTTCAATATGATGTCCCGTCCAATATCAATTTCAATTACTTCATTACTTCATCTTAGCCCATAGTTACGGTCAATTCTTTGGACTATTTAAAAAAATAAAATAAAATCGGGAAGACCCAAACCAAAGTGGTTGAATTTGACTTTGACTTGAATCCAAGGTTTAACACTATCAATAAGTCAGAATTAATGGCTCATTGGTAAAATCTTGCAGGTCACACTTTTTCCAGAGTCATATTGTGTACTGCTGACTCATGTGGATTTTCTTGTAGACACTACTGTGGACATCGCAGTGTAAGATAAAATAAAAACAACATACTCACCTCTCCCGGCACGCCATGGGTAACAAGTCTTTATTTTTCTGCTTTTCTCTGAAACTTCTGTTCCCAGTGATGATGTCTCAACCTATCTGACTCCATCCCTGTGAGTGGCTGCAGTGGTTACATGGGGTGTAACGTTATTGCTATAGATATGTAGGTAGTACAAAACAAAATCCACAACTTTTTGGTTTTGCTGTTTATTTGTCTTCCCAATTGAACTCAATAAGAAAAATCTACAGCAAATCTATGACATTTCACCTATTTAAAGCAGTGAATTTCTTTGCAGACTTTAGGTGAAGTTTTTCAACAGCATGTGACTGTGATTTTCAATCTCATTAACTTCTTTAATAGTCTATGGATATTCCCCACATGATTCCCGCTGTGGAAAATCTGTTCCGTGTGAACATATGCTTTAGTGCCGTAGACACATGACAAGGTCACAAAACTGCAGTGCCATTGCATTAGGATTTTATTAAGAAAGAAATAGCAGAAATTTGGAAACAATGGGCCCCATTTATCAAATTTGTCCAAAAGTAAAACTTCAACCAGAATGCAGCTTTGTTTTTTCAGAGCAGTGTAAAATATAAAATTTGTGCATTGATTGGTTGCTGTGGGGAACAAAGACAGTTTTGCTGTTAGAAAGCCTTGATATATGCAGCCCATTGTGTGTTGGTCTACGGGTGAATCTTCATAAAACTATACATTTCTCCAGGAAGAGGTTAATCTTTCGGATATTAGAAAACTCTTCAACGTATCCAGATGGAAAGCAGTCCGGTTTTAGTGGATGTCATTTGGAACTGCCGTGTTGTATATAAGCTAGCTGTGAATCAGTGTAGCAACTACTTAGCCTAAGAGCTTGAACTTTAGGCCTTGGTCATAGATTTCTACAGAACCATAGGGTGACATGTGTGAACGGGTCTGTGCCAGAATTCTGGCCTCAAAAAGCTGTAGTAGACCAGTTCTATAGATGTATGAACAGGTGCACTCCAAACTTTGGCGCGATAACTGCCTCGGTACCGCGCCAAAGACACTTTTTAGCGCACCAAAGTTTTGGGACATTCTGGGGGCGTCGCACCACATTAGTAGAAGTAGACACATTTATGATTCTATGACACCAAAACTTTGACGCAGAACAGTTAGAACAGCCAGACCAAGTTAAAGGTGGTGCCCGAGCCTGAGTTGTCGTATTGGCACTAGACTGTCCCTGTATGTATAAACTGCAGAACAGGTTCATACATTCTGGTGCAATCTACACTGCCTTAAAGCGATTAGAACTGGTCTATCAGTGCCAGAATTCATACATGTTGCCCATAATGTCCTTTGTAAAGCGCCATGTGCTAGTATATCAGAGGCACACAGAGACTTCATTGGTGGCTGCATTATAGGGACATTTATAAGCAGCTCTTTTGGAGTCACCCTTCCATTTCAATCTTGATATTTATAGTGGTTTTAGTTACTGATCCTTAAACTTTAATCTTTCTCAAATCATTTATACTTCATTCAGTACTAAATTATTTATATCCTCAATGCCCTCTGTGATAAGATAAGCATCTAGCATAATTTGTATTTTATCATTGTAGTTTGACTATTATAAATATTATGAACCTTTCTTATAAGTTATTTAAAAATGTGGCCCCTGCTTCGAGCTTTGAAGCTCGCAGTTCATTCCACTGTGGCTACCAGCAATGCTATTGCAGTCCTCCCTGCCAGGGTTTGTTTACTAGGCTGCAGCAATGATGTGTTATATACCCACGGCACTGCTGCAGCCATTCACAGGCCTCAAGACTACATGGCAAATGACCGCTGAGGCAAGTGTTTGGCTTTAAACTGGTGGTCTTTAAAGCACGCTCCTTAAAGTTGATGAAGACAGTACTGACTTGAAAGCCTGTGAAGATTTGTGTGCATTGTGATCACACCTTGGTCCATAATGTGACCACCATATGTGAATCAAGGGCCACATGTATGAAAATTGTGTAGGTCTAAAACTTTCTTTGTTGTCCATAGCAACCAATCAGATCTCCCCTCTCATTTCGTATAGTGCCCTGAAAAAAATAAAAGGGGAGCTCTGATTGGTTGCTATGGGCAACAAAGGCAGTCTTAACCCTAGACAGTTTTCATACATTTGGCCCCCAGTGTTAAACCAGTGTTCAGAGGTTACACTCATTGCCTTGGGTCAAGGTATTTTCCTTTCTGGCTCTGTTGTCCAACGTTATGGTGCTTTTAAACCTGATTCTATTATTGACCTTAGCTTTGTACCTGACATCATTCCTGGTTATCTCCTCAGATATAAAATCGCATACCTGTATTAGCCTCTTTGTTATTGCCTCGGCTATATTCTTGACCCTGCTCTGTATAGGCTACTTAATTGTTTGCAGACATCTGTAGTTTATCTTCTGATTCTGACCTGTGCTACATCCTGTGACATCACTTATATGCTGTGCCCTTGTTACTTGCAGTCAAGTCCTCAATGACCTGAGAATTTACCCTTAGATTAGGATGCATTTTTACAGAGAAACACCTTTTTATGTAGGCTCTGGAGAAATATAAGTGATTACACTGGAGTTACATTTAGTGACTCACAGGAGACGCCTCTGAAGAGTTGTTCTATTTCCCTTTTTCATCTCCATCTGGCCCAGACGCCATGATGACTTCTACCGTCCACAACTCTTCACTGAAAAATTGACAAAATATACATCTTAGACTCTTCATTTTATCAGCATTTCTCTACAATTTCCTATCTCTATACAAAATCCCCATCTATAGTGCCCCAAATGGTAATAATTACCCCATTTGGGAAATATTTGCCCCTATAGCCAGGTAGTAGCCCACTGTAGCCAGGCTGTAGCCCCCTTTAGCCAAGTAGTTGCCCCTCTAGCCAGGTTACTGCCCTCTGTAGCCAGGTTACTGCCCCCTTTATGCAGTAATATGCCCCCTGTAGCTAGGTTACTGCCCCCTGTAGCCAGTAATATGCTCCTTGTAGTTAGGTTATTAGCCCCCTGTAGCCAGGTGACTGCCTGCCTTAGCCAGTAATATGCCCCACTTAGCCAGGTAATATGCCCCCTTAGCAGGTAATATGCCCCCCTTAGCCGGTAATATGCCCCCTTTAGCCAGTAATATGCCCCCTTAGCCACATAATATGCCCCCATAGCCACATAATATGCCCCCTGTAGCCACATAATATGCCCCCTGTAGCCAGTGAAATGCCCCTCTGTAGCCAGTGATATGCCCCCCTGTAGCCAGTGATATGCCCCTCTGTAGCCAGTGATATGCCCCCCTGTAGCCAGTGATATGCCCTCTGTAGCCAGTGATATGCCCCTCTGTAGCCAGTGATATGCCCCCCTGTAGCCAGTGATATGCCCCTCTGTAGCCAGTGATATGCCCTCTGTAGCCAGTGATATGCCCCCATAGCCACATACTATGCCCCCTGTAGCCAGTGATATACCCCCCATACCTAATAAAAAAAAACTAAAAAAAAAACTACTTACCTCAGCACGGTCCGCGCATCTTGGTCCTGCAGCTTGAGAACGGTGTAAGCAGCATGATGTCCTCCTCCGAGACCTCCTTGGCTGGCAGAGCTGCTGGCTTAGAGGATCCCAGCGTCGCAGATGGGTGATGAAAGCGATACGTCACGCCTCCTGCGATGCTGAGGTGTATGTACAGCTCTTACCAAGCGTCCACCGTCCCGCCTCCTCCCCGACTCTGACTGGGCGGCCGCTGTGAAACGACCGTGCAGTCAGAGATCGGCGGGCGCCGCCCGCACTAAGGAGCGCTCCAGGCCCATGGCAGCAGCCTGGAGCCACCGAGATTCGGGGCACAGGCAGATTTATTCGGAGCTCGTGCCCCAAATGAATCTGCCTGGCGACGCCCCTGGCAGTTGCCCTTCTATGTTTTTTTTCCTTAAGTTCCTCTGATTCTCCACTAATACTGACTCAGAAAAGCGAGTGTTTCTACTACATTTTCTGGAACCTCCATTAATTTCTGCCTGGCTCCCCATGTGTCTTTCCGAAATATGGATAAACAACTTGAATGCACCCATGATTAAGTAGTAATAGACCTAGTTCACACTACAATTCCATGGCTCAGTGGTTAGCACTGTTGCCTTGCAGTACTGGTGTCCTTTGTTCAAACACCACCAAGGACAATACCTGCAAGGTTTTTTTCTTATATTCTACCCATCTCCAAAAACATAAAGATAGGTTAATTTGGATTTTAAACTGTGAGCCCCCAGTGAGAACAGGGATCAATGTGAATAATGACAATGACTGTGGAATATAATGTCACTATATACAGTTTCTCACATAAGTGAGTACATCCCTCACATTTTTGTGTATATTGTATTATATCTTTTCAGGAGACAACACTGAAGATATAACACTTTGACAAAATGTAAAGAATCAAGTGTACAGCTTGTATAATAGTATAAATTTGGTGTGCCCTCAAAGTAACTCAACACACAACTTTAAATGTATAAACTGCTGGCAACAAAAATGAGTACACCCCTAAGTGAAAATGAACAAATCGTGCCCAATTTCCCATTTTCTCTCCACAGTGTCATGTGACTCATAAGTGTTACAAGGTGTCAGGTGTGAATGTTGAGCAGGTTTGTAAAATTTGGTGTTATCGCTCTCACACTCTTTCATACTGGTCACTGGAAGTTCAACATCTGTGGAATAGCCTGCCTGAGGAGCTGGTCACAGCAGGAACTGTAGAGAGTTTCAAGAAAGGCTTAGATACCTACCTGGAACTAAAGAATATTAATGCGTACGTAGCTATGTAAAATTGTGGATCCTGGCTGGTGGAGACTATGGGGTCAGAGATATGGTCTCCACTGGAGCAGATTGGTTCTTACGTTGTAGGTTCCAGGGCATAAACCAGTGGTGAGGCTGGGCTTAAAGTCCTTGTCTCTCTCCCTCACCCACATTTTCCCCACCCTTGGTTGAACTTGATGGACATGTGTCTTCTTTCAACCGTACTAACTATGTAACTAGTTAACATGGCACCTCATGGCAAATAACTATCTGAGGATATGATGCTCTACATAAAGATAGCTTAGTCTATAAGAATATTGCCAACACCTTGAAACTGAGCTGCAGCATGGTGGCCCAGGCCATACAGTGGTTTAACGAGTCAGGTTCCATTCAGAACAGGACTTGCCATGGTCGCCTTAAAAAAATGAGTGCATGTGCTCAGCATCATATCCAGAAATTGTCTTTTCAAAATAGATGTATGAGTGCTTCCAGCTGTGCTGCAGAGATTATGGGGATGAGTGGTCAGCCTGTAAGTGCTCAGACCATACACCTCACTCTGCATCAAATTAATATGTGTGGCTGTCGTCTCAGAAGGAAGCATCTTCTAAAGATGATTCACAAGAAAGCATGCAAAAGTTTGCTGGAGACAAGTAGACTAAGGACATGAATTTCTGGTCTGATGAGATTAAGATAAACTTATTTGGTTCAGATAGCGTCAAGCGTTTGTGGTGGCAAACAAGTGAGGAATATAAAGACAAGCGTTTCTTGCCTACAGTCAATCATAGCAGTAAGTGTCATGGTTTGGGGCTGCATAAGTGCTGCTGGCTGTGGGAAGCTACGGTTCATTGAGGGAACCATGAATTCCAACATGTACTGTGACATACTGAAGCAGAGAATGATCCCCTTGGAGGCAGTATTTCAAATTGATAACAACCCCAAACACACCTTCAAGACGACCATTGCCTTGCTAAAGAAAATGAGGGTGAAGGTGCTGGACTGGCCAAGCATGTCTGCAGACTTAAATCCTATGTAGCATTTGTGGGGCATCCTCAGATGCAAGGTGGAGAAATGCAAGGTCTCTAACATCCACCAGCTCCATGATGTTGTCATGGCGGAGTGGAAGCAGATTCCAGTGGCTGCAACCTGTGAAGCTCTAGTGAACACCATACCCAAGAGTGTTAAGGTAGTCCTGGAGAATAATGGTGGTCACACAAAATATTGACACTTTTGGTAAAATTTTTCCATTTTTACTTAGGGGTGTACTCACTTTTGTTGCCAACAGTTTAGACATTGATGGCTGTGTTTTAAGTTATTTTAAGGGCACAACAAATTTCCATTGTTGTACAAGCTAAATATACACAAGAAAAATCCAAACCTTGAGAGTGTCATGGGTCCGAAAGAGAGCCGGGCCCCCCACATGCCGTACCCCTCTCAAGAGTACATTTAACACCACAAAAACATGAGAGTATAGGGTAAAAATTTATATCTTTATTGAAGCTATACAAAATTTAATAAAAATAGTAAGTGTCCATAAAAATCCAAGACTGTAGGGTGTACAAGGCACACAAAATCACAGGCAGCAGAATAGATATATAACATGATGGTAAAAATAGGTGATAACTATTGTAGCAGTAATAATATAATGAACATTGCTCTCTCTAGTTACAGCCCAGTCCAAAAAACTCTCAGCATAGTGCATAAATGAAGTTGAATAATAAAGGCCAAACACAGAGTTAGAGCAGAAGATAATCACAGCTTACCAAAGTGCGACCCTGTACAACCCGACCCCGACGTACGTTTCGCGCTAAATAGCGCTTCCTCAGGGGGATGTTGTACAAGCTGTACACTGACTCCTTAACATATAATCAGTATTGTCCCAATTTCTTCAGTATTGTCCCATGAAAGATATAATACAATATTAATGAAATGTGAGGGGTGTACTAACGTTTGTGAGATACTGTAAATGAATAAAATACATGTATAGGCTTCTTGTACCACTTCAGGATCAACAGTTGCTTTGGTGCCCTTCTTTTCTATGAATCAAGTGAAATATAGGTAAGCAGCAAATAGATATGGAGCTATATGTCTATTCATTTGCTCAGTCCTTGCTATAATTGCAGGTAATATAGTTTTTGAAGTCCTCCAGAATAATTTTAACTGCAGCTATTACAACTTGTGTGCTGTCATAATTTAAGTAATAGTGTCCATTTTTAGTATTTTGCAGATGTTGCAAAGTATAACTTGACTTTTTGTGTTCCCTATTCATATCTCAAAGCAAAAGCCATTGAAAAGCATTGAAAAGCTTAAAGGGGTTGTCTCACTACAAAGAATAGCATTCAAATTGTAGGGAACACAAAATAAAGACATTTTCCAAATATATTGCTTTGTTCCTCTGTTTTCCCTTAGGAGATACAAGTGAATTTATGACCTCCCTGGCTATTTCAGTTCCCTCAGTAACTGACCTATAAACAATTCTCCCCCTGCTGTTTGTTCAATGAGATAACAGTGAGTGAGGTCATCACACAGGTGCTGGCAGTGTTCTGTGCTGCTCAGCAGTAAAAAGCTTGATTTATGTAAAATAAACAGAACTGTAATTAGGACTTTTGTTTTGGGGATCAGATAAGAAGTCCTGTTAGTAGTTTGAGAAGCTAATCTGATCTAATTAGCATCTGAAAGCACAGCATGGCATGGAGCTGTACAAGCAAGGAGCTTATGCAAATGAGTCAGTCTGAACCAGGAAGTGACAGAGTATTTCATTCATGCATTCTCTGAAACTCTGAAGGGAGACAACTCCTTTAACTTTCTATTATAGCATCTGTCAAGTTTAGTTTTGCTGCATCTGTAACTGAATGTATTTGCATTTATTATGTATTATCCATGTATATTCTTTGTTACACATGGATAGTATAGAACAATGTGGGATACTTCAGTATGTGGGAATACCTGTTTTATTTTTTTATTTAGTTGCAGTGAGACAATAAGTAACACAGCTGTGAAGGTGGATATATTTTCATTCGTAGCTTCATCTTTAAAGAATGCTGTAACTGCTGAAAAGTCATAATATAGATAGCAAAATAATAGAACTGCTCTGAGCTACATATTCTCAGAGGTTTCCTACTATGAATTTGTGGTTATATTTTTAGGAAAGTCAGTAGTTAGCTAATGGGCTTCTCAGTACAGGCTACCATTGAAACCTTTTTATTTTAATGTACTGTATGGTGGTAAAAGCAATCCCTTTCCTTACACACTTGGGTAAAGTGACATACTACACTTTTTAAGAGTCTTAGCATTAAATACAGATTAAAATACCCTTTGTTCTAAAACAGGGTTTTGTATCTGAGATCATGTTTAGAACAGTTATTTTACAGTTAACTAAACCACAAGTTCTCTTTGTGCTGCCAGAGGGAAAACATTAATGTATTTATGCCTTGCCGTTTTACAGCAAAAAGCACTGTGTGTTCAATAACATTAATCTTTTCTTTTTTTTTAATTAAAATTAGTTCTGGGCAGAGTATAATCTAGACATTATAATCTGTTCCAGGATGCCAGATGTTACAATGCAAATTTCTATGTTCTATACCTTATATTGTACCATGTCCTCAAATTAATTGTGCCCTTTATTTCATTTATGATTTCAAAGGCTAAAACGGTGCATTTTATATTTAGAGTTAAAAAGAGGATAGTTATGAAACCTCTTGGCTTTTGCTCATGTCACTTTATTGGTGGAGATACAGGAGTTAGACAAAATAACTAAAACCCTCCTATTTTACATAGTCAATTTGAATTCTTCCGGACCTTCATGCCATCACTGCCAACGCCTTTTTATTCTTAGCCATGTAGCTTATGCTGGTGTTGATAAACTTTATTTCTCATATTGCTCAAAAAATCTGTTCTTTTATGGGTATGATATATCAGGCCTGACAAGGTTCCAAGGAGGAGTCATTGTTGGTGTGCACCTGGTAGAGATATCAGTGATCTGAGTTGCTAAATTGATGGGTATGTCAAGGTCTACTGTTTCCTTGATCACATCTCAGTATGCAAAATATCTGCAGTTAAAAGTAACTGTGATCAAAAGTCTAAGCTTGACATGAATTTGTAACCAAAAAACACAAAACTACAGTCCATTAGATTTCATATCAGTGCCTTTAAACTTGCATTCAACTCTTTAGATTGCAATACAGAAATGAACAGACTACTTAAAGTGTAATAAAAGACTAGTTGAAAAATATACAGGCAGTCCCCGACTTACATCGTTCCGACTTACAACTGACTCCTAGTTACGAATGAGCACTTATGGGGCGTGGCTTAGTGTGGTGACGTCAAACACTGAGTCACGCCCCCATATCATCGAAATGCCGCAAGTCGGGTTGCCATTGACACTCCCTGTTATCAGGCAGTATCATCCCCTCATCCCCAGATGATGAAAAGATTGAAAATCCGTCCGTTGTTGTTTCCTCCTCCCAGCAGTCATTTCTCAGCAGGGCTTCTTGAAGGGGCACGGCTAGCTCATCGGGACACTGATTGGCTGACACTGCCACAGAGTGCATTATGGGAGTTTTAGTCCCTGCATATTACCATCTTAGCCAACAAAGCTAAGATGGGAACAAGCAGGGACTACAGTTACCATAATGCACTCTAGCAATGTCACATGTGCAGCTCATCACCGCCCCGACGACATATCTATGCACACTCAGGAAGCCCTGCTGAGAAATGACTATCACAGGCTTACACCTGCGAGTGAAGTGCTGCTGCCTGGAGGGGCTGAGAAGAGCTCTCTCCAGCACTTAGCATTGGGGAAGGCTGTCTTGTTTGCTCAAGCTGGAGGACCAGTGTTTTGTCTGGTAATCAGTCTATTACTTCTATTAAATTTGAAATTAAAGAGAACCTGTCACATAGTTTTTGCCCCCCTGACTGAGGACAGCACAAGCTAGTATCAGACCTGCTGTTCCCAGCACGGTGCCCCTTATTCTGTAAGATGCAGCAGTTTTCATGTATTTAATGCTCAAATCTGCAGTTTTCAGCCCGAAGAGTCATTCGAAGAGTCCTTCAGAATGTCATTTTTTTTCAAACACGGCCAATCGGAGGCTAGCCCCGCCCACCTCAACTGACAAACCTATTACTTTGAATAGGTAGAAACATGTGAATAACTACCAGTTGGGCGGAGCTAGCCTTTGGTGGGTGGAGCTAACACCTGCTCATGAATAAGATTTATGGGGTAAATGCTCTAAAACTGCTGCATCTTACAGAATAAGGGGCACCGTGCTGGGAACAGCAAGTCTGAGAGTAGCTTGTGCTGCCCTCTGCAAATGGGGCACAACCTATGTGACAAGTTCCCTTTAACTCAACTGCTCATCGGCAGCTTATATATAGACTCATATTGTCAATTGTATGTGAGCATGGATAGCAGGGCAGGGGATTTGGATGTCCTAAGCAAAAAGGGTAAATAGTACCCGTACCCTGTTTTCTGGGAAAAATTTAAATCCCCAGTCCTGACCTGAGGCACGGCGTC
This sequence comes from Phyllomedusa bahiana, assembly GCA_025379985.1. NCBI lineage: Eukaryota > Metazoa > Chordata > Amphibia > Anura > Hylidae > Phyllomedusa > Phyllomedusa bahiana. Next base: position 139,023 of record JAODAL010000654.1, read on the forward strand.
TTCAGCTGCTGTGGGGTGCAGTGTAATGTTTCTGTCCCCACTCTCTCTCAAGCCTCTCCTGTCGCCCCTTACTTTAGGTCTAGTCCCCTCACTTCTCTCTGCACCATTCAGCACCCATGTGTGGAATTCTGGCCCTTGTAGTTGTGGACCTACAAGTGCCAGCATTCCACATCAGCATATGATAAATCCATGTACTAATCAGCACCTATAAAAATCATACATGTGTGGTATGGCATGCGTTCAATTGTAGTTGTGGAACTGCAAGTGCCAGCAAACCACCCCACACATGTATTAAATCTACCTGTATCGACTTACATACAAATTCAACTTAAGAACGAACCTACAGTCCCTAACCCGTATGTAACCCGGGGACTGCCTGTATAGTGTATTTCACAGATATCTGCGGAAACCTGCAAATATTTATTTTCTGTGGAGGCTCTCAAATACAGAAAAGTGATTGCTATACAAAATAATCCATAATAGGGGTGTCAAGTAACTGCTCATCTTCAGTACTAACATAGAATGAAAATTCCTTGTCAACCCAAATTTGCAGTTTACAGAACTTTATAGAACCTTAATTTTGAGCCAACATATCGTTTACCTTTATTATGTCTATGGACATTTTGAAGAAAACCTACCCCTGCATGTTTACGTATTAAATGAACACAGAGTGGTGTATAAGACGTTTAGAACATTTTTAGGGTTTTTTTCCTCATGTTTTGGAGATGTAGCTGTTTAAAGGGGAGGTTAAAGCCCAAAAATCTTATAATGTGATTTTTTTTGCATACATACAGATGTAGCAGAACTAAACAGAACAGATACTGCACCATGATATCACGGCACAGAATGTTATCTCACCTTTTTCAATGCTTTTCAATGGTCTTTGTTTACAGATCAGAGCAGATAACACGAAAAGCCGTGATATCACAGTCAAGCTGTACTCTGCTACATCTGTATAAGAAAAAGAAATGCAGCGCTCAGCCTTATTTAGTCTTGTATGAGGAATGATATTTTTTGCAGTCATATGACAAAAATGAGAGTTACTCATGTGGAAACTAACTAGTAGTACCGCTAATATGGATAGAACCTCAAAGGGGCTCTACATCCTTGTGGGGTCTCCAAATTACCCGAGGATATAAAGGTGCAGCGAGAAAGAGATCACACCAAACACTCAAGCTGGTCTAAGTACACTTTCTGTCTTTATTCACAAAATTGCGGGTTTTTATACTCCTTTGTGTTAGAGAGATAAGAAAGCATCACATGGGCAGAGCTGTTGGTCTGTGATTGGTTACATCCTTATTTGGGGTATACTCCCTTTAGCTAATGGAATGTCTGAACCTTGGATGTAGTCCTGAAGAGAGGCGCCATCTTGGATTATATGGCAGTTATCTTTATAAGCATATGTGGCGGCATTTTTAGAAACACATTAGAGACAAGAGATATACAGGCAGCTTTTACGTGCCATAATACAAAGGCATACGTGTTGTTATACTAACTAATACATTAAAATGGAAACACAAAGGATCACACATATATAACCGTTTTTCCCAACCACGACACCACATACCAGATCAGTCCTGGATTTATTTTTTCTGCCGTCAACTGGGGCTCAGATGTGATTTTTGGCCATTTATGTAATAAGTGGATATCTCTAGCTATTCCACAGATTCACAGCCATAATAGTAAAGAAGACTGGATATTGAACTTATATTTCTTCAGATGGAGAGCTTGCCCTTTGTCTTTCAGGGGAGTTTTTTCATATCTCCCCATAGAGCTCTTCTCATGACTAAATAACTTATTGTAACCTTCTTTTTCTTTATTTAACAAATTTAATCTATCAACCAAATGATTTAGAATTATGGAATGTTTTGCCCGCCAACAATCAAGCTTGCTTGTGGCATGATTAGGGTTCCCATATTTTTCAGGATAAAGAGTTAAGGAATCGCTGGTCTTGAAAAATCATTGGCCTAGAAAACCTTCACAACCCAGTATGCCGTAAAGGGGAAAATGTAATGACAGGTCCTCCCCTCAAGGACTTGTCCCCTTTGGATCACCTGTAGTTTAGGGGAACACAATAACAATTTCCTCTGTATTGCCACCATAAAGGGAATAAAGACATATACATTATATATGGATATCTTTGGGCTGCTTGTGTCGTGAGAAGAATACCTTTTTAATACCCTACAAATATATTATAAAAAGCTCAGATTATTTCCCATAGCCACCACTATGCATCTAATCAAATGTTTTAGTTGTCCAAACACATTTTATACAGAACAGAACTTGTTCTCTTTATTTTGACGCCACTGTTTCTGGCTTTATGTTGCATTTGATCCTGTTAAATAGTTTACAATGTTTTTGTGTACAATAAGAGATAATTATGAAGTCTCCAGTGTTCATCTCAGTGGAGAATCAATTTAAATGAGCTCCTGTTAATGTGACAATGTATATAGACAATGTGAAGAACACTTGACAGTTACTAATTACAGTTTGCAGTCACAGGAACCCCACTGAGAAACAAGGCCAGAATGTGGCTAAATTAGAAAGCTGTGTTGACATGCGGGTTCAATCACTTTAATATGTGACAGTTAAGAAGTCCCACACCGCTTGCACCTTTCTAGATTTAGGCCACTGACATTTTATGAATGCAAGCAGAAGAAATGTCAGTAACAATTATTTTTAACTAATAAGATTGCAACATTATCGAAAAATAAATATTATTATTGCTGAAGTGGAATAAGTTGAAGTAAACATACTTTGGCATAGTATAAAATTTCTCAGTTTCCCTCTAATAAATTCATTTAAGGACCTGTCAGAAATGTTCGTGTTTTCACATGAATATTCAAGGGGGGGCATGACACAATTGTCTTACTGCCACCAATCGGGTGGCCATAATGGTATGATCACATTGCATGGTTTCATTATACAGGTTAGATATCCCGAATTGGAACGCTGCACACTAAACTATAGCTAAGGGACCTCACAGCTCCCAAGGCATATGTCCTTAATTGAGATTATAGTTTGGGGGCTGTTATAAAATGCCTTAAGCATCGTCTTCTGTCTACACAGTCATTGTGTTTGACACGGTTCGTGTAAATACTGACACCTTATTATAGTAAGAAATGTATTTTTACCGCTCTGAAAACATATCATATTGTACTGCATGGAACATTTTATGTTGACATTATTGCCTATTTTTCAAGATCCTTTGAAGGGAGATTAGGGAATCGATTATAAAAAAACGTTAAAAAATCAGTGTATTTTTAGCTGTATTCAATGTAAATGTTTAGGCAATTGAGCCGAATTTCTTTATTGTTATAGTGTTACTCAAATAAGGTTTGGCACAGGTTTGACCAAACTTGAGCTAAAAATTCGAGGTTCAGAAGGTCCCAAACCTCAGTTTTTTCTCTAACCTTATCCCTATACCAAACTTTAAATGTAAACATAACTGAACGTTGGTTAGGGTTGTTAGCCCCTTAAGGACCTTGCGTTTTTTTTTGGTTGACATGTTATTTTTTTGCTCCCCACCTTCCAAGAGCCATAACTTTTTTATTTCTTCACCTACCTAGACAAATGAGGGTTTTTATATTGCGGGACAAGACATGCTTTCTAATGATGTCATTCACCGTACTATAGAATATACTGGGAAACTGACAAAAAATTCTAAGTGGGTCAAATTGTGAGAAAAAATGTACTTGTGCCATGTTTGCGAGTTTTTTTTTAAGGCATTCACTTTTCGTTATATATTTTGTTATGATGTGTCATCTGTATTCTACAAGTTAATACGATTCTGGCAACACCAAACATGAATACTTTTCATTATGTTTTGGTACTGTAAGTAGTGAAACAAAAAACATGGCGGCGATGGAAGCCTTCACAAGGCTTATAGCTGCCATGTTAAGCGATCTGGGCCCCGCGACCGGAGTGAGGAATAGTGCTCAACATCGTTTCTCATTCATTTAGACGCCCCTGGGGCAATCTCTATTTATATAAATATTTATGCTCACAGTACAGTGCCTCAATATGTTCGCTGAATGCAGCAGGAACTGCTGTGCATAGAAGCCAGTGAGCACCAACCCTGGTTTGGTACCATCCACACAATGCTGCACATGCCTATACAGTGCTTTGATGTGTGGGCTGAATGCAGCAGGAGTGCCTGGTCACAAGTGGTAAAACAGGAGCAGCTGAGTCAAATGCATAGATTAGTGTAGCGAGAGATGCTCTCTGTTAGGGTGCTTTCACATGTAGATTCGTTTTTTTAATGCGTTTTTTTGTGTAGAAGTGTTCAGCTTTAATTGCTGTGCCTTTATGCACAAAAAACGCATCCGAAAAACACACCAAAAAACACAGGGTGTGAAAGCACCCTTAGGGTATGTTCACACGGTGTATTGCGGTGCATGTAGTACGCGCTGCAATACGCCGGGTGCTTTGGAAGCACGTGCTGATCAGCGCGTAATTCCAAAGCACGGGGGGGAGGGCGCCGGCCCCCTTGACATCCATTGTTCGCGGCGCATGATCGCCGCGAACAATTGACATGTCAATTCTCCCCCCGCGATCATATTGTACGCGCGAGGGGGGGGGGTGTTGTCACGTAATCCATAGCTCTCTATGAGAGCTATAGATTACCTTAATTGCGGAGTGATCAATGCACAATATGCGGCGAAATACACTGCGAAATACCTGCCAAAATAAGCCATGTGAACATACCCTTACACTGCTGAGGGCAGGGTAAGGTGAACAGTAGAGCATGTTGGAAAGAGATGGCTTCTTCTCCATGGCTTGGTAACACTTACATCATGCTGTACATACCTGTACAGCAATTTGATGTGGGCACTGACTGTGGGTGTCAACTATACAATATGAGCGGCAAGAGTGATAAAATAAAACGACTTTTATTATAACAACATATCCTTAAAATATGTAACGAATAGTGCAAACAAAGTTGCTACTTGCGGTTTTTCAGAGTCCTTAGTAAGCAGTCGGTAAAGTTTCTCAGTATGCAATGGCATGAACTCCAAAGGCGTATAATTTCATCAGGACGCCAAGTAGTGACGTTTCGGGGCGTGGCTTGCCCCTTCCTCAAACACTCTTGCCGCTCATATTGTATAGTTGGCACATAAATACGGGAGCAAGGAGATCCCGTTTAGACAACAGTTATAGCAGTCTGGAGGTAATTAACTAAGTCTACATATCTGCCTTATAAAACTTACTGACTGTGGGTGTAGCAGGAGCTGGTGAATATAGACCATAGTGTGCTCTGCTATATAATCAGTTAGGTGTCAGGTCACCCTCTACGGGCCCAAATATATAAATACCTTAGTGTGTTATGTGGTCATCACCACCACAGTACTTTGGCTTCAAATCAACAGAGGGAATATTATATATGATTATGTATGCCACACCCAGGACTGTGCAGTTCTAGGTGTTGTTTTTTGTATACATGAAGTGTATTGGTTTGTTTTATTTATACACATAAGCAAATAATCAAGAATATACATTCCTAAGATTATCACTAACGGTAGGAGATAGAGCTTTTGTGTCCGGATAGGGCAGTCTTTTATGTGAAAGGTTTTTATCCTATGATAGATCCTCTTTAACACATAGTTGACTTATTAATCAGGTAAAGCACTACTTAGTTGGCTTTGTGCTAAATACATAATGAAATGTTTCCAATTGCCTATTTATTTGGCATTGCAGACTTATAGTCATAAATGTCATTCTTCTTTCAATACCAGTAGTAGACTGTCTGGTTTTCCTTTATCATAGAGATCCATTAGAAAGGGGATGGCAGCCAAAAGAAAGATGGCAGGTATTATGGTATATTAACTGAGAATTTATAGGAACATGTCTGGATAGAATTTATTGCCACTCGAATACTAAAGCATGGCAGTTTTGCATGTGAATACAGAAAATTGAGATGCATGCTTTGTTATAATTTTGGAAGCTAGCAGAGTCTAGAAATCCTGGAATTTTTGTTGTTGTCCGCTATGAGGAACTGAAAATATAACTAGTAAAGTGCATAAATTATTTCAATCAGTAACATTGATTATCTTACCAATGGTTTGAACTTGAAGCTGAGTATTCTTTATTGGTCTTGTGTAGTTTGTAATTGTGTTTGGATTATTCTAAAATGTGCTACATTAAAACCAAGGAAACTGAATATGTGTTTGCAAACATCAAATCTAGTTGTTCATTAGCACTGACTGACATATACGAACCTACGGTATATGAGCCACCAAGGGACAGAAACTAAATTGTGCTGCTGCTCAGCCATCAATCTTATGTCTCTGTAGCAGCTGTGCAGGCTTATGCCCATTTCTTAAGTGTCTAACCTGGCACTGTGGTAAAATAAAGCTCTAGTGTGTGCCATGCTATATCAAGAAATTATATTATACCATATTGTGCTATTTTTTAATTTTTTAATGAATTCGGGTGACGTGTCTAAATTGGATGAGACATCATAATATAGGATAGTCATGACGAAGGAAAGGGATTGAGCTGCCATAGGTTTTCTGCTATTAGCATATTATAGTAAATCAACTTAAAGGGGTTGTCTCGTTCCAGCATTTGACAGCCTTTTATGCTGGTTGCCAAGCAGAGCTTGTGAAATGGAGGGGCGTATTTCTCCTTCCAGCAGGTTGTATCTTCACTCTCTGCAGAGACACCCCACAGTGTGCACGTGAGAATTCATTCTGTGTGAGCTGGGAGAAGGGAGAGGTTCTCAGCTGTCATTGGAATCATTGGAAGTGAAAAGCTAAGTGTAACTCGATAGTGTATATCTAAATTTCACACTCTCTCTACATACTTTGTAATTAGAATGGGCATTTGACATTCAGGACTCTGGGGAAGATGGGTGATTTTTTTTTCTCTGTCTGTCTCTCTCTCTCTCCCACAGTGATATATTGTGTAGATTATTACACCTCTGAACTCTACAGATCTGCATAACAAAACTATATACTTTATCTGTTTGTGTTTAAATGGGACTGCACCTCTGTCTCACAAGTGGTTCACGTGGGACTGCGCATCTGTCTCACAAAAGTTTTTTTTTACGTGAGACTGTACAGTACAGCTGTGCTCTCTCTCTGTATGTAATTTGTGTGGGACTGCACATGTTACATGGGACTGCTAGATAACTAACAACTGGTACAGAGGGAGAAACAATGCGGCCTAAGAAGGCTTATAACCTAGAAGGAAAGAGGAATGAGACAGAAGGGGTTTTCTCACTACAGACATATCTGTAATGATGGGGACAGTAAAAATAAGCACTTTTTCAAGTGGTGGGTATTATCTAAATCATTTAGTATAGCAGCTATTAGCTAATCTGTGTGTGTCTAGAGCTTTTCAGCAGCCAGGGGTTTGGCCACTCCCCCTTAGCTGTGATTGACTGTCTGCACTCTCTGTGCTCACTCCCCTCTGAGCTTTGTGAAACTGACTGCCTGAGCTCCTCTCTGCTTCTCTCCCAGTGATAGCTCTATGTGCAGGTGCTAGCAGTCTGTGTTCTCATTGTCTTCGTCTCACTCCCTTCTGAGCTGTGTGAGACTGCCTTTGCTCCTGTCTGCTTCTCTCCCAGTGATAGCTCTATGTGCAGGTGCTAGCAGTCTGTGTTCTCATTGTCTTCGTCTCACTCCCTTCTGAGCTGTGTGAGACTGCCTTTGCTCCTGTCTGCTTCTCTCCCAGTGATAGCTCAATTTGAAGGATCTGGGCAATTACTCAGTCTCTATTGCCAGATTTACTCCCCCCACCCATATAACACACTCTTATACACTCTGCTCCACCTACCCATATAACACATCCTTATACACTGTGCTCCCCCCACCCATATAATGCACCCTTATACACTCTGCTCCCCCCTACCCATATAACACTGCCTTAAACACTCTGGACCCCTCCTCCATATACACACCCTTATACACTCTGCTCCCCCCACCCATATAATACACCCTTTTCCACCTTGCTCCCTCACCCATATAACACACGCTTGCATTTATCACATTTGTTTCATAATTTTAGGCTGTATTTATAACTGTTTCCACCAATACAGGTTTTCTGGTTACAAGGAACTTGTGGAGGGAGGTTACAGCTCACGAGGCATGAGAACTGACCATTGCAGGAAGTTTGCAGAGCTGTGACATCCATTCTCTCTCACTGCTCACACAGAATGAAGAGGACTCGTGAGTGAGCAGGAGCAGGGAGAAAGTGTGATGACTCACCACTCTTCAGTGAGGAAGGAGCGATCTGCCCCTGGATTTGAAACTCTAAGACAGTGAAACAGATCAGATGCCTGCGAAAGCCTGTACTGAGAAACCCCCCTTAAGTTAGAGATCTATGTAAGGGAGAGGTTATAGAGATGCTTCAACTATATGGAAAGATGAAGTTCCCTTTAAATGCGTGTTTGTCTAATCTATTACACAGCTAATAAGCTTTATCCTTTGCTTATAATTGTTTTTAAATGATTACTTTAAATTAATAAGTGAAATAATTTTATTAACATACAAAACAGATAATTGTAGCTTTTTTTGATTACAAATAAGAAAGTGGTTAATTCAGTAAATGACTGTATTGCCCTTGAGGCTGCTCTAGTCTATATAATTGTTACATATGTTTTTAATAGGATGTGTCAGATTGTCAAGGATTGTTGTGTACCTGTGACAGCTCCATGTAAAACAGTTTAGTGGGGAAAATTTCCCATGAAAACATAAGCTTACCCGGGTTTTTTGTTTTCTATGTCTTTAAACTTAAAAGCTTTGGGAAAAATTTTTCCTTATAATGGACTTGCATCACTTTACATTGCAGGTAATCTGTCAGTGAATGCAGTCTGACCTTTTACTTGGCATGCCTTGTCAATCCCCAAAAATTTTAGGGTTTTTGTTGTAAAACCAAATTATGATTATGCAGTGACATTAGAGATTCTAGTAGCGGCACATCCCGATATTAAATAAAATATGGCATAAAAAATGTCTCCCTTTTATTATAGAGCCAATCTAAATTTGATATAATTAGCTCTGGGAGCCTAGCGAGGTTCCTGCAATTTCTCAAAGAAAGCCAGCGGTCCATTTGGCTAATGAGCATTCCGAGCTGTCTGAATGTTTAAGGGATAAGCTAATGAGAGGGGAAAAGTTTGTTCTCCTTTTTTGTATTCCCTTGTTTTAAAACTAGCACATTTTAGGGCCCCTGAGTTAAAATTTAAAGCCTTTTTAACATGGTATGTTGGGGCCTTACCTCATGCCACGAAATAATTGATTAATTCAGTCCTGGAGAGATTAAATTAGGTACAATACCACTCCCCATAAAATGATTGCTGGAGAGTCAGAAATGCCCCCACTAGCCCGAAAATGTTAATGAGTTAAAGGGCCATAGATAGTTTGGGTAGAGGATGGGTAGAGAGATAGAAAAGATTGGGTTGAAGAGGAGAGAGAGAGGAGAGAGATAGATAGATAATTGATTTGATAGTTGATAATTTGATAGAAAAGATAGATAGAAAGATATGATAGATAATTTATAAATTTGCTAGAGGGTAGAAAGATAATTTCTATTTAAAAAGCCCAGAGGATAGATGGGTGATAGATAGATAGATGAAGATAGTTAGATTTGGTTTGATAGATAGATAGATTGGGTAGTTTGTTGTTTTGAGATAGATAGATAGATATGAGATAGATAATTCTATAAATAGCTAGAGGGTAGATTGATTGATAGATAGATAGATAGATAGAAAAATTTTAAATAGCTTGAGGAAAAGTTTAAATTTTATAAAAAAAAATTAAAAAATCCACAGCACCTCGGGTTTTAAATTTAAAAGTGAAAAATCGGGCTTGATTCACCCCTGCAGAACGTTTCGTCAACAATGGCCTTTTTTTAATTCTATAAATAGCTGAGGATAGACAGATAAAATTTTATAAATTTGTAGTTTGAAAAATTCTATAAATTTGCTAGAGGGGGATAGATAAATAGAAGTTATATAAATAGGGTAGGGATAGATAGATAGGGTAGATAGATAGATAGATAGATAGTTTTTTGTATAAAATTAAAAAGATAGATAGATAGTAGATAGATAGATAAAATAGATAGATAGATAGAAGAAAAATTGATAAATTTGCTAGGGGTAGATAAATTTTTTAATTAGATAAAAAAATAGAGGATAGATTGATAGATAAATTTTATAAATAGATAGATAGATAGATAGATAGATTGATAGATAGATAGAAAAAATTGGGATTTTTTAGCTAGGGGGGTAGAAAAAAAATATATAATTTTTATAAAAAGTGGGGATAGATAGTTTGATAGATAGATAAAATAGTTGGTAATTCTATAAAAAAGTAGGGGGATAGATAGATAGGGAATTTTTATAAATAACTAGGGATAGATAGATTGGTAGATGATAGATGAAAAGGAAAAGTAGATAGATAGATAGAAACGATAGATAGATAGATAGTTTTGATTTGATAGATTAAAATTTGGTACATAGATAGTAGTAGGGTAGATAAAATGATAGATAGATAGATGATAGATAGGGGAAAAGATAATTTTTATAACTAGCTAGAGGGTAGTAGGGTAGATAGTAGATAGATGATAGATAGATGGATGGATGGGAAGGATTTGATAGATAGATAGATAAAAAGATAGGACATACAGATAGGAAAAGGTTTTATAAAAAGATTGTGGATAGATAAAATAGATGATAGATAGATAGGACATAAAAGATAGGGCAGATGGATAAATAGTAGTTTGGGTAGATAGATAGGGTTGGGTAGAAAAGAAAATTGTATTTAAAAAAAAAAGATAAAAAATTTTTTTATAAATAGCTAGGGGTAGATTAAAAATATAAATTTTTATAAAAAAACTAGAGGTTTGATAGATAGATAGATAGATAGGTAATTCTTAAAAGCTAGAGGATAGATAGGTAAATTTTTTAACTAGTTTGAGGATAGATGATAGATTGATAGATAAAATAGTAGATAAAATAATTGTATAAATAAATAGATAGAAAATTGTATAAATAGCTAGAGGTTAGATAAATATATAATTCTATAAAAAGCTAGAGGATAGATAGATAGATAGATAGATAGATAAAATAATTCTTAATAGTAGAGGATAGATTAAAGGGAATTCTATAAATTTGCTAGGGATAGATAAAATAGATGATAGATTGATAGGGTAAAATAGATAGATAGGTAAAATTTTATAACTTGCTAGGGATAGATAGGTTTAAATTTATAACTAGCTAGAGGATAGGTTTGATAGTTTGATAGATTTGATTTGATAGTTTGATAGATAGATAATTGTATAAAAAAATAGATAGAAAAATTTTATAAATAGCTAGAGGGTAGATAAATATATAATTCTATAAAAAGCTAGAGGATAGATAGATAGATAGATAGATAGGTAATTCTATAACTAGCTAGAGGATAGATAGGTAATTCTATAACTAGCTAGAGGATAGATAGATATGAGATAGATAGATAGATATTAGATTGATAGATAGATAGATAGAAAATTTTTATAAAAAAAATAGATAGAAAAAAATTTTAAAAATGCTAGTTGGGGAGTTTTAAAAATTTTAATTCTATAAAAAGCTAGGGATTGATAGTTTGATAGATAGATAGATAGATAGATTTGGTTTAAAATTTTATTTTAAAATAGCTAAAGGATAGATAGGTAATTCTATAAAAAGCTAGAGGATAGGGTAGATAGATTTGATAGGTAATTTTTATAAAATGCTAGGGTAGTAGGTAATTCTATAACTAGCTAGAGGATAGATAGATAGATAGATAGATAGATAGATAGATAGATAGATAGATAATTGTATAAATAAATAGATAGAAAATTGTATAAATAGCTAGAGGGTAGATAAATATATAATTCTATAAAAAGCTAGAGGATAGATAGATAGATACATAGATTTGATAGATAGTTTGATAGGTTTGATGGGAATTCTATTAAATTTGCTAAAAGGATAGATGGTAAATTTTATAAATAGCTAGAGGATAGATAGATAGATAGATAGATAGATAGATAGATAGATAGATAGTTTGATAGGTAGATAGATAGATAGATAGATAGATTTGATAGATAGATAGATAGATAGATAGATAGATAGATATGATAGATAGATAGATAGATAGATAGATAGATATGGGATAGGAGATAGATAATTCTATAACTAGCTAGAGGATAGATAGATAGATAGATAGATAGATAGATAGATAGATAGGTACATAGATAGATAGATAGATAGATAGATAGATAGATAGGTAATTCTATAACTAGCTAGAGGATAGATAGATAGATAGATAGATAGATAGATAGATAGATAGATAGATAGATAGATAGATAGATTATACTACACTGGACTGATGTTCCTTTTTGGGGGCCGGCGTACCCTCATTTCTCTAGGACATGTGTGTGTCCACTTTTGTAAATCCACTTTAAATTGATCTTTACATACACATGTTTTTTTGATCATAGATGATAATTGGTTCTTAATTTAGCTCTATATTAGGCTGTACTCTGCTAGATCTATGGGTTATGATATGTAGGGTTTCATTAAACAAATTCAAGCATAAGGATGTGAGCAACTTTGACAAGGGCCACATTGTGTTAGTTAATACCGGGCCCTGGCGCCTTAGGAGGCCTAAAGGTCCCTCTGTCACATAACAAGACACCAGGAAAATGGCATATTGTAGGAGGGGGCCCTTTAATAGATTTTACATTGGGGCCCTTGAGATTTAAGTTATACCTCTGGGTATAACTTTACAAATGTAATGCAAGGAAAGAAAACTGGTGAACTTGTGATTGGATCAAGGATGCTCAAGGCTCATTTCTGTGTGTAGGGATCTAGCCCTTCTGATGTGAGCCCATAGAAAAGCTACTGTAGTACAGACTACTGAAAAGTGAATGCTGGCAGTGATAGAAAGGTGTCAAAACACACGGTACATCAGTGCCTACTGCCTATGAAGCGGTGTTGCCACCAATCAGTCAGTGTGTTTATGCTCAACCCTGCTCATCACTTAATGTGTCTACAACAGGAGCGTAAACATCTGAACTGTCCCACTGAGGAATGGAAACATGGCCTGGTCTGATGAATTACATTTTCTTTACATCATGTGCATGGCCAGGGCAGTGTGTTGTTTAGCTTGAGAAAAGATGGCACTAAGATATACTATAGGAAGAAGGCAAACAGGAGACAGTATGATGTTCTGCAGTGTTCATGTTGATATTACTTTGACACGTACTACTAAGCTAATGGCAGAGGACTCTTTTAGCACGATAATGCCACATGGCTAAAATTGATTTTTTAAACTAAAATTGATTAAAGGTGTTGGCCTGGCCTCCGAATTTTATTCTAATGAGCGTCTGTGGGTTGTGGAAAAAAAAATAGAAGCATTATTCATGGATGACCCACCTCACAACTTACAGGACTTACAAAATATAGTACTAATGTCTTGGTGCCAGTTACCAAGACATTAAAGTTAAGTTAAAGGTGTTTTACCACAAAGTAAAATTGATGTGGAAAGCTTGCAAATTAAATAATAAACATTTTCACCATTCATCATTATTAAAAATTCTGTACCATTTTTGGTGTAGCTGCTACCATAGTGATCAATAGTGTACAGCTTGTGTCTTGGGAATACAACCAGTGACGAGAGCTCCTCAGTCTTGGCCACACATGCTGAGATATCACCTCTCTTTTCAGGCAGCTACTGTCATTTTCTTCCCAGCTTAGTAATCACACACACTCACTGCTGAGCAAGTATTCAATGCCAGGTGCTGTCATTTTACTTCTGTCTTCTGTAGTCCTTAGTAATTAATCAAACAGTGCAAAGAAAAATAAAACCTCTATCAGGTATGTGTGTTGAGAAAAAAAAATCCATGTTTGGTTTCTGCAGAGATTTAAACCTAGAACGCCTATGCTGAAAGACGGAAGTACTAACTACTCAGCTACATTGTAGCTACTCACAGCTCTTTGCATAAACAGACCTTTATTTGACTAGAGTTAGCACATTGTTGGGAAAGGCATGGTAATGACATGACATGGAGCTCAAACAAATTATACACACCTCTTTTGAACACACTGAAAGCTGAAGCAGGAAAAACCTTAATTTAATATTTTGTTGCACAACTTTTTGAGGCAATCACTGCAAACAAGTGGTTTCTGTAACTCTCAATGAGCCTTTTGCATCGACTGCATGTTTCAGCTCCTTCCATAGATGTTCAATAGGATTTAGATCAGTGGTCATAGAAACCACTTAGAATAGTCCAATGCTTTACTGTTAGCCACTCTTGGATGTTTTTAGCTGTGTGTTTTGAGTTGTTGTCCTGTTGGAGGACCCAGAGTGCTTTGATAGTCTTGAGATTTCATTGTAGCCTGCACAGATTTAAGACAACCTATGTAAAATGCAGCAAAGTATCCCCAAAATATAACCAAACCTCCTTCATATTTTACAGTAGGTGCAATGTTTTTTTCTATAAATGCTTAATTTTAGTACCTATGAACACAGAGCTTATGTGACTTGCCAAAAAGCTCCAGTTTTGTATCTTCTGTCCAAATGATATTCTTGCAGAAGCTTTGTGGCTTGTTAATATGCCTTTTGGCAGAATCCAGTGTAATTTTTTTTATTTGCTTTCAACAAGGGTTTCCTCCTCACTTGTCTTTCAGTAAGTTCACTTTGGCAAACACAGTGATGGATGTTGTGATCTCAAACTGACTTACTTTGACCTTGGAGTTCACCTTTAATCTCTTTGGTAGTTTTTCTTGACCCTTTGTTATCATTTTTATTATTCACCTCTTCAATTTCTCAGCAATTTTTCTCATGGGGCCATGTCGAGGAAAATTGGCTACAGTCCCATAGACCTTAAACTTCTAAATAATATGTTCAACTGTAGTAACATGAATCTTAAGCTGTTTGGAAATGGTCTTATAGCCTTGGCACTCACCCTAATACCAAATAGCACAGTGACTACTTTTTACCCTTTAAATAGGCACACTGACTTATTGCAGATTTAAAGACACTTGTGATCCTTATTACAGGACATACCTTAGTTTAACATGTTCCTATAGTGAAATAATTTTTTTGTATTTAGCTCGAACCACAATTAAAACACAATTCTGATTTATATTAGTTGGTTTTCAGTAAATTCCATCAAAACCAGTAAAAACCATTGTGGGTTTTTCTTTCTTTAATGGAAGGGTACCGACAGTTTTGTCCATGTGCGTGTGTTTGTTTGTGTGGTGTGTGTGTGTGTGTTTATATATATATATATATATATATATTATATATATATATATATATATATATATATTTATATATATATATATACATACACACTAGCGTTCAAAATGTTTGGGTCACCCAGACAATTTTGTGTTTTCCCTATAACTCATACTTTTATTTATCAAATGAGTTGCAAAATGAATAGAAATATAGTCCAGACAATAATGACTTTTATTTGAAATAATAATTTTCTACTTCAAACTTTGCTTTCGGCAGAGAATGCTCCATTTGCGGCAATTACAGCATTGCAGACCTTTGGCATTCTAGCTGTTAATTTGCTGAGGTAATCTGGAGACATTTCACTCCATGCCTCCAGAAGTCCCTCCCACAAGTTGGATTGGCTTGATGGGCACTTTTTGCGTACCATACGGTCAAGCTGCTCCCACAACAGCTCAATGGGGTTGAGATCTGGTGACTGCGCTGGCCACTCCATTACAGATAGAATACCAGCTGCCTGCTTCTTCCCTAAATAGTTCTTGCATAATTTGGAGGTGTGCTTTGGGTCATTGTCCTGTTGTAGGATGAAATTGACTCCAATCAAGCGCTGTTCACAGGGTATGACATAGCGTTGCAAAATGGAGTGATAGCCTTCCTTATTCAAAATCCCTTTTACCTTGTACAAATCTCCCACTTTACCAGCACCAAAGCAACCCCAGACCATCACATAACCTCCACCATGTTTGACAGATGGTGTCAGGCACTCTTCCAGCATCTTCTCAGTGTTTCTGCGTCTCACAAATGTTCTTCTGTGTGATCCAAACACCTCAAACTTCTATACGTCTGTCCATAACACTTTTTTCCAGTCTTCCTCTGTCCAATGTCTGTGTTCTTTAGCCCATATAAATCTTTTCCTTTTATTAGCCAGTCTCAGATATGGCTTTTTCTTTGCCACCCTGAAGGCCAGCATCCTTGGAGTCGCCTCTTCACTGTAGACATTGACACTGGCGTTTTGTGGGTACTATTTAATGAAGCTGCTAGTTGAGGACCTGCAAAGCGTCGATTTCTCAAACTAGAGACTCTAATGTACTTGTCTTGTTGCTCAGTTTTGCAGCGGGGCCTCACACTTCTCTTTCTACTCTGGTTAGAGCCTGTTTGTACTCTCCGCTGAAGAGAGTAGTGCACACCGTTGCAGGAAATCTTCTGTTTCTTGGCAATTTCTCACATGGAATAGCCTTCATTTCTCAGCACAAGAATAGATTGTTGAGTTTCACATGAAAGTTCTCTTTTTCTGGCCATTTTGCGAGTTTAATCGAACCAACAAATCTAATGCTTCAGATTCTCAAATAGCTCAAATGAAGGTCAGTTTTATAGCTTCTCTAATCAGCAAAACTGTTTTCAGCTGTGCTACCATACTTGCACAAGGGTTTTCAAGGGTGTTCAAAATATCCAATCGCTTTCTTACACAGTTAGCAAAGACAATGTACCATTAGAACACTGGAGTGATGGTTGCTGGAAATGGGCCTCTATACACCTAATGTAGATATTGCATTAACAACCAGACGTTTTCAGCTAGAATAGTCATTTACAAGTTTAAGAATGTATAGAATGTATTTCTGATTCATTTAATGTTAGCTTCATTGAAAAAATGGTGCTTTTATTTAAAAAATAAGGAAATATCAATTTATCATATAAGTTAGATAATGATATATGTAAATTAGTACATGTAGTGATTTGCATGTATATGCTTAACACCTAAAGTTTACATACCCTATATAAAAAGACACATATGCATGTTTTTCTCACTATCTGCCATGAAGTCAAAATAAACCTTGCCCGTTTTAGGTCAATTAGGATTACCAAAATTATTTATATTTGCCAAATGCAATATTTACAGTTGAAACTAGAAGTTTACATACACTATGCACAAAAACTGCAGATATACCAAAAAACTCACTCCTTCTAGGTGATATATAATTATTTTTGCCATCAAAAATCTCCAGGTCTCTTTTGGAGCAGAATTTAATTCATATATATATATATATATATATATACACACACACACACACACACATAGAGTGGTGGAGAAAATTTGATCCCCTGCTGAAAATAATATATTTTCATCTATATTTATTTTAATTACCTGTGGTGTCTGTTTGATCACAAGGTACAGTTATGTTTTTATCAAAGCTTTACATCTCGAGGAATAAAAGCTAGCCACTTTCTAAGACTGCTTTTACACAGCCATGTTACCCTGACGGCTCCTAGTTTCTACTACACCAAACCTAAGTTACCACAGGCTTATATGGTGATATAAATCTCATTCTGTAAAACTATGAAAAATACAGGCATTGTGGACCTAATGCAGACAGTAAAATGAACCCATACACAACTGGAATAATACTGTCTAACTAGTAACATTTGTTCCTGAAAATGAAAAAGGATTATTATGAAATCTGAAAGTGCCCCTAATCAGGGCCAAAGTTCTGTGTTCTATAATAGTCTTTTCATGGTCTTTCTATCTTATGTTATCTAGCAAGTAATCACAAAGTTTAGGCCTTATCAAGTAAATATTTCCTTTCTTTGTATTTGTTGTAACCTTTATTATACAATGTTGTACTTGAGTTATGTACTTTTTAGAGAAAGTTTTCTGTTTTATTTTGTACATGACCATGTTTTATGTGCTTGGTATGGAGAAAAAATAAATAATGGATGTCAGCTGTGCCATCATTCAGCAGTGTTGACACATCCATCGATATTTCTCTGTACCCACAGCCTAAATTTTCTCTGGTACTTACCCATTATGTTACAACTGGGACAACCTACACAAGCAAGTTATCCTGCTCCATGGCAGCAAATTTCCTGGTAGACAAACAAATGTTTGTACTTGAACTTAAAGGGATTCTCTGGTTTAGAAAACCTATTTTCATATACCCTGAATTAACACAGTCCAAAGTCTAATGATCAGTTTCATAAAGGATGCATCTATCAGATAGGATTCGTCCAAAGTGAAAAACCATTGGGGAAAAAAAAAAAAATTGAAGCAAAGCCCATAATACTACAAAACAGTTACCAGTATGTTAATATATGTATGAAACCATGTATCTCTTGTCTTCAATAGGGGAAAGGAAGTTACATTTCTAAAAACCCCTTTGTATAGGAACAATTTTAAAGGTTTTGCACTTATTTAAATAGTCTCTGGATAAATATTACATTAACTTGTGTTCAGTTTTATAAATCCTAATGGTTTCGTAGATAAAAGCTTAAAGAGGGCCATGTATGAAAGTGTCACTGCCTTGACAGTCCTACTTCTCAGTAAGTTAGTGAAGCATTCATTAGTAGGGATGAGTTTCACAACACGTTATAAATCTGTGCCATTGTGAGACATATTTAAGAGTGTATGCACCAATATTTGTCTCACTCTAACCACTATGAAATTGGTATAGATTGGTACAACAGTTTTACGCCACATTTTGTTGTGACACATTCATAAATGTGGCATGTCATATGAATCTAGCGCGACATGCCCCCCTAGAGTTGGCGCATACAAAGGTGTTGGGTCTATTGCAGCATGCGTCAAATTTTGGCGTAGGACAGTTCATACACCTGACGGACAGGGGTACTACAGGTTTATGTACTCAAAGCACGCCAAAAAACTGGCGTAGCCTCATACATACATGTCGTCCATAGTCTTTTCATTTTAGCAAATTCTACAATAATTCTTGGGGATTCAGGATTTTTCTCTTCCATGGGCAGAAGAACAAAAACACTTTAATTCAGAAATGTATGAAAAATGGCATCGACTCAACAGTCAAATTTCTCAGTAAGGGAGACATGTATGAAGGAAGGCACTTTGAAAGGAATTATCGCTTCTCATTTTCAGTGTATAATGCATCTGAATATATGAAAGCGGTTTTTGTGCGACGTCTAAAGTTCATCACGCCTTGCCTATGTGTTAGGCGCATTATGGAACATAGGCGCATTAGTAATGTGCCAAACATGTATAAAGGTTATAGATAGGCTGGAAATAGAAGAAAAGTCATTAGGGTAGCATGTCAGTGAATAGAAACTATGATACTGCTCCTGCTTGGTGGACCACAGGTCCCAGCAAGACCTGTTGTGTGCTGGCTCTTGACATATGTAGAATAAAGGGTGAGAGCAGCAAAAATGAATTTCAAATTTAATGTAGTAAAAAAAATTAAAAAATCTGAACATCAGTGGGTTATTTAATTAGTTTTAGATACAATTCATTTTAAATTCATTTTATAGGAGATATTTTTATATTTTTGGGCTATATATTTTTATATTAATTTTATATGATAAATTGTTTTATTAAATTTAAATAATTTAATTTTATATAGTTTGATATTTCTCATAAATGACTTTTTGTTATTGTACTTGTGACTTGTGGTGTAACTTGTGAAATAATGGACATTTTTTGCCCTAACAGCAAATCTAGCTCCACTTCGCCTACTCTGGCTCTGGCAGACCACAGTAAATTAGGTCTGAGTGTTCGAGCAGTTATGCGCCTAGTTTTCCCGACCTTTATTCATATATGTGTCTAATAGATTGTAAGCCCTCGCGGTAGGGTCCTCTCTCGCTCTGTCGTGCCAATTGTCATTCATCACTTATCATTGTACTCGTTTGACTTATGGTATGCATGTAATCCCCTCGAATGTACAGCGCCCTGGAATCAATGGCGCTTTAAAATAAATAATAATAATAATAATATTAGGAGTGTAGTGTGACACGCCCCCAGAACGCCCCCACATATTAGGTGCATTAAAAAATGTTGAGTCTTGCAAACAATGCACCTAACACAGTCGTTTGGCACATTATACATCGCATCCTGCTTACTTTTGATGCATTTTACGCCAGAAAAGAGTAAAAAAACATTTCATACATCTCTCCCTAAGTGCAGCATTCGTCAGTATGTATGAAAGTGTCACATTTATGTGGCAAAACGTGGCGCATACAGTGCATGTGCCAAAATTTATCTCAGCCTCCTCCCTATGATATTGGTATGGATTGGTACGACAGTTTTGCACAACATTTTTTGTCATAAATGTGACGCATCTTTCAAATCTGGCACGACGTACACCTGTGGTTTTGGCGCATACAAAAGTGTCGGGTCTGTCGTGGAATGCGCCAGATTTTGGTATACCATTGTTCATATCATCAGTTGTACGGGGGTTTAACACGTTTTTTGGCTCTAAACACATCAGAAAACTGCCGCAGCCCCATTCCTGCATGTCGATCTAAATTTTTACTTTTATTATATTTTATGTATATATTATGTATATAATTTACATAATTTTTCTGCATCTTACCTGTTTATACATTATGCACTGAGAGTATTTTTCAATATAAATATACACTCAAAAATGTCTGTCAGCCAATGCAACTGGCATCTTCTTATACAAATAATTTCTTACATTAGAGGGACACAGAATCCTGTAAGAAAAAATAGCGGAAACAAGAAAGCCTAACTCTAAACTACTGTGGAATATAAATGATTGAATTACAATGAAATAGTGGACATCGAATGAAACCGGTGAAAGTATAAGATTGTCATTTATAGATTTCTAGAGCTTTTCAGTCTTAAGTAGTCCTACAAAATTGTATATATTCAGTAATATTGGTGCCTGAAGTCTACAGTGACACACTTGTCTGGACTTTGTTGCCCATTTGAGTTCTTTGAAAAAACATGGTTGACCTTAACTGTTCATCCAGAAAAGCTTTAATTGTGTGGGATTGACTGTTATTTTCATGCCAGTGAGAGGATGACAGGCATATATATTTTCCCAGAAAATTTATTGCATTGGCAATGAATCTTATTATGGGTCACATGTTAGTTTATATTAAGATGGGACCACGTATAACTAAACCAATGACCTTTGAAGATAAAAGAAATATCACTCAGTTCCAGACAAATTTATGGTTGTATTCAATAATGCATTTAAATCCATGAGAATACCTATATTATATTACATATTTTAATAGATTCTTAAATTTAAACTCTTTTACAAGCCTCCCCTGCTTTGATGTAGACAGATAACTCTTAATCAAAGGTGCTTGTGCAAAATTATTAGACTAGTAAAGTGCCTGCTTCCTTTTGGGATTCCTGGGCCATAAGACACTTCTGTTGCACTCTCTCATTTCTTAACTAAGTATTAATTTACAGTAGATAACAAGCAGACATGGAAATATCATCTACTAGCTAGAATTTCATGGCCCTGTTTAATGTCTGTTACACAACATAGAGTTTATCAATAAGACACATCACCATAGATAACCATAAAATTGGATCAGACATACTGACTAATCAAAGTTTAGCTTTTGTTCTCAAAACTTTACTGGAGAAATGCTTGGTCACTGAATGCTTATAGTGGGTATAAGACCCTATTCACATTTTGGGGGACATGTATGAACGGGCTTTTCGGCTCTTTTCAGGCGTATACTGCGCCTCACTGTGCCGGCTCCGCTGCTGGACACACTAATGCGATGTTAGGCGCAAGCTTCGCCAATTTGTAATGCGCCTAACATGAAGGGGCGTCTGTGGGCGTTCTGGGGCGGGAAGCACCACAGTCGAAAACTCCGACGCATGTATGAATGCAGGTCTTCAAAGTGAGGCACATTAAAGCTCTGACAGGCAGACCTAGTTCAATGTGGTCTACCTGTGCCGGAGCTAGCAATTATTTTAATGGGGCAAAATGTGCTCTCAGTCTACAGTTACAATAGTACTATAATAAAAATGATTTGTAACGAAAATTAATTAATTAATAAAGATAAATATAAAAGTTGTATAAAAAAGATTTCAATGTATTGAAAAGTCGATCATTTAAAAATAATGGAAATATATGTATAACATCTCAAAAGAAAGAATTATCAGCTATAAAATGTCTTACTTAAACTAATTTGACATTAAATAAGCCACTGATGATGTTGTACTGATGTTAATTTTTTACATTTTTAATACCAACAATTCGAGATGTATTTTTGCTGCTTTCACCTTTTATTCTATTTATTATATACAGCAAGAGCCAGCACAGCACCGGTATTGCTGGGACTTGTGGTCCTCCAAGCAGGATTTCTATTCACTGACATGGTTAATGATTTATCTATTTCCAGCCTGTCTAGAAACTTAATACATGTTAGGCACATTACTTACAGGTGAGGCGCGGGGAACTTTACACAGCATTTATGAGCGCACTTCTGGCACGGACATACATTAGGCGCAGTTTTCATGGAAAAAAATGTGAAACCGGCCACCTCGACGCGCCAATCTTCATACATGTCCCCCTTTATGTTGAGATTCATTTTTGTCAGTTTTATTTTTTTAAAGCCGTTTGTTGATGGGACTTATTTGTAATGTAACGGGATTTAGTAAAGTCATGTATGCTTTATAATATTTTTATATCATATAACTTTTGTGACTTTTCCTCCATTGACAGTTACTTCTCTTTTTTATGAAGCTTCATTGGTGAAAAACCTCATTAATATATTTCAGCATTATATTTAGTGGTGCGCCCTACTACCAATAGGTCTGACTGAACCATAAAGGGGTTGGCTGGTTCTTTTACGAATAAAATATTTAGCTGTAGGTAGCCAGATTAGTTGTCGGTTCCAGTGCTGGGTCTCTCAAGTATTCGGTTTTCAGTCTTCTTCTTCTAAGTGGTAACATCAATAATTGACGCGTCACTTAATTACATCTGAACAGTGATGAGTGGCACATAATGGCTGCAGCCAATCAGCGGCTGCAGCGGTGACATTTTTATCTAGAAGTAGAAGTCTGTAAAAGGAAGACCCGAGAGACCAAGCACTGGAGCTAAGGACTGAAGCAAGTTGAGTATAATTTATTTTTCTTTACTCAGCCACTAGCAGATAAATATTTGATTTTTCAAAGAATTACAGGAGAGTTACTCAAATGTGGCCATATCACTATGAGTAAGATATTTTAGAATTAAAAAAAAAAATAATTAGAAATGATCTAAGCAGGACTAGAAGAGGTAACAGAATTACTAGTAGTAATATGATGATCAGTGAAACTGAAATTACCTAGTGTATCATATTACAGAGGACAGTTAAAAAGTGAATAGAACAGTAAGCCATAAATCACTGTAGATAATGGTCCACTAATAAAACAACTACCCAACTGCTCTAAAATAATGAAGCAACTTACTTTTTTGTTATTGTTTTGTCTTCAAAACCATTTTTATTGCGCTCTATTTGTTATATCACCAAGAGTCATCTGCTAAAAGGATGAAGAGACAGAGTCCTGCCTGTTAGTGTCCTCATTCTACCAATCAAGGAAGAATGAGCATGAAAGCAACTAGGACACTATGATTCTTTACCATTCCTACCCAAGTGACTGCAGATAAGCAAGTTACACACTGTGCACACTGATTTATAATTTCTTTCTCTCCCTTGTGGTGAAATGGTAAATTATATCGTTGTAAACAGTGGCATACTTAGTTTGGATTCACACAGTGTTATTCACTACATCTGAGGTATCAGTCAATGAACCCTGATAAAGGTACCTCAACAGATACTTCAACATAGCTATGAATGGCCCATAGACATCAGTACAACAAAGCTAGTCCTATTTGGACTGTTTTCTCTATCTGCCAATTGTATGCACTTTCTGTCTGGCCTACCATGGATTTGTGTCCTGCTCAAAAAAAATATAACAACAGCAAATGTAATCCAAATAGGACCATGCTTGTTCTATTGAAGTCTATGAGCCAGCCATAGCTATGTAGCGGTAGCCTTCAGGGTAACCTTTTAACATTATCCCGATGGATTCCTTGAACATAAGGAATAGCATCTTCTGAACTTAGCCTTAGAATGGTATTTACAAGCACTGCAGCAACACGCTGTTAGTTTAGTTGCTGAAACTTGATTGACAGTGTACTGTCTTGCTCAACTACAACAGTAGAATGCACAATCTAAATAACTGAATCATTATAAAGACTCATATTCTTTCACTTTTGTGTAGCTAGCCATTTCGATTCAGTTTGCTGTCCAATTTGACCCAAATCTAAGCAATTCTATTTGGGTTGGCCTGAATTGAATTTTGGTGAAAATCACCCAAAAATTTACCCAAGCCCTTAAGTTAGTGAAGGAAGGGATTAGGGTTCTTTATGGGTCAGTTTACTTTCCACAGTGCTCTTGGCTTGTTGTTGCTTTGGTGGAGGTGTCACTTCTGGCCTGACATCACTTCCAGTTATGATAACACATGAATTACCCCTATTTTATGGTTGCAGGAAGTGACTCTGAACCGAGAGTGATGCTGCACCAGAAGGGTTGTGGAGCAATAAGTTAGCCCATAAAAATATAGTTAAGGGTTGAGGTTAGAAATACAGTTAGGGCTCAGGCTAGGACTAAAGAAAACATTCAGGTTCATATCGTTCTAAACCCTAATGTTTTCACACATTGGGTCGAATCAGTATCAGGTACCAGAAATAGAACAGGGGCCTATTCGTAAGTAGTGGATACCCATATAAAAGGGTATTATAACCATAGACTTTGATGGCATATCGCCAGGACATGCCATCAAGTCTAATAGGTGTCCGTTCCAGATGTGGGACCCGCACCTATCCCGGTAACAAGCCCCTGAAAGTCACCACAGCTCTCCATTCAGTTCTATAAGAGTACAGCTGGGCACTGTAACTTTTGTTGTTCCATTTCCAAGATAGGGGTGGATCCCAGATGTGAGACCTGCACCTATCAGACTTTATTGGCATAACTTAGCGATGCCATCAAAGTCTATTTTGGGAATAACCCTTTAAGTGGTATCCTATAAATCAGAAAGCATTCAGAGAAGTTGTTTCTGTTGAAACCTTTTAAATCAATTAGTTGTTTTATGGGGAGTGGAATTGTAACAAAAATCATTTACAGAAACTCAAAGTATCGTGTTTTTATTGGGGTAAAAAAAATAAAGGAAATGTTTTGCTAAGTATAATTTTTGGGCCCTGTAAGAGAGGAGTTGTAGACTGTTACCTTATTTTGACATCTCTAAAGATCACATTTCTGCGTGGGTGATTTGCTGTGTGAGTACTGTATTCGTGCCATATGGAGGTTTGACTTTGTACGTGTTCACACATCGTGTTATGCAAGCAAATGCCAGCTCTTTTCAATTGGAATGGGATTTTCTGTCTGAAATCCATAGAATTTATCAGAAAATCTGTTTATATTATAAATTAACTAGTTCCTTTGCAGAATTCTTGGTGCTGACCCTTAACAGATCTTCTGGTGTAATCTCTATGGAGCACTGAACTTGAGCAAAAATATGGGATTCGTCATTAAATTTACAGGCTTCTTTATCTCTGCGAGTCTAATTATGTGTGCAGAAGACTAATTGATAATGGGATTGTCTTTATTGCGCATAGCTTTCTTTTATTCTAAAAAGAATGGCTTGCTTTGTAAGAAATAATTAAGTTTTATAGTCCTACCTGCACTGAGTCTTTTGTTGAACATCTTATGGTTTTACCAATTCAAATCCTGAGAGCAATTAGAAGAAGCGAACGTATTGTTCCCTAAATCACACACATATTGTCCTATTGCATTTTAACTTGTCATTGCAACAGCTGCTGGGAAAGTACAGCTCTTAATATTTCAATATTGATGGGCCCTGGGTCCCTTCTGTCTCTGTTGCTGTGTTAACATAACAGTAATTGCTAATTCTTGCAAAACATTTAAGTTAAAAAGGTGCAGGCTGGAATGTTCTGTTCAGGTACATTTTTATCACTTGGCTGTAGACGAATGATCCTTTGCAGCCATTAAGTGAGCTGTACAAAGAGAGAATTGCTGAACATAAAAGTCATCCTCTGTTGATTATTGAAGTGACCAACAATTAGTCAAATACACCCAGGAGTTTAATAGAGAAATTTCAAGCTCTGTTTATATTACAAAGCTCACAAACGCTATAATAAAACCTAACAAAGGTGATCGCCTATGTAGCAGGTTTTGGATGTAATTGTACAAAAATTGTTATTAATTCTTTTATGATTGCTGGAATGTCAAGACTGAGCTGCATAAAATAATAAAGCCTTCTGCTCTTCACGGCTTACACTGCTTTTGACCAACACGCTCATACAAAAGTGAAAAGTGAATTTTTTCTCAGTTATCTATACAAAGAATAAAGGGTTACATGTGTAATATGGCTATTATGCTGTTGTTATGTTACTATACAGATACACCAATCGGTAAAATGACTGGTGCATCATATCCTTGATTTTAGCATTTTGGTTATCATAACACATTAAGGGAGACATGTATGAAGGAAGGCGCTTCAAAGTGAATTATTGCGTCTTGTTTTCAGTGTATAATGCACCTGAATGTATGAAAGTGGTTTTTGTGCAATTGTGAATGGTGTCTAAAGTTTATTGCGCCTCGCCTGTGTGCTAGGCGCATTACAAAACTTAGGCGCATTAGTAATGCCCCAAACATGTGCAAAGGTTATAGATAGGCTAGAAATAAAAGAAAAGTCATTAGAATAGCGTGTCAGTGAATAGAAGTTATGGCAGTGATCTTGCTTTGTGGACCTGTGGTGTGCTGGCTCTTGCTGTATGTAGAATAAAGGGTGAGAGCAGCAAAAATAAATTTCAGATTTAATGTAGTAAAAATTTAAAGTGTAAAAATCTGAACAACAAAATCAGTGGGTTATTTAATGTAAAAATAGTTTTAGATTCTATTAATGTTAAATACATTTTATAGGAGATATTTTTATATTTTTGGGATATTATATATTGTATATTATTTTATATGATATCTTTTTTTATTAAATTTACATAATTGAATTTTATAAAGTTTTATAATTATCAGAAATCACTTTTTATTATTTTGCTGGTGTAAGTTAAGAAGTAATGGATATTTTTTGCCCTAACAGCAAATCTAGCTCCACTTCGACTCCTCAGGCTCAGGCAGACCTCATTGAAATAGGTCTGCCTGTTCGAACAGTAATGCACCTAGTTTTGCCGACCGACATTCATATATGTGCCTAATATTACGAGTGTGGTATGACACGCCCCCAGAACGCCCCCTCACGATAGGCGCATTAGAAAATGTCGAGTCTTTTGCATTATACACCACAGCATGCTCACGTTTGCCGCATTTGATGCCAGAAATGTGCGAAAACCCCCTGTCTCCCTTAATGTCAGGTTAACATTTCCTACACTTGTACATTTTTTTAACTGCATTTTTGAAGAATTATGTTTAAATGTAAATATATTTATTGAACCTTTTCATCCAGTGATCATCTTCCGAAACTACATAAGTGAGGAATAAGAAATAATAAAATGATATCATAAGCTCTACATGTATAGTGAAAGATTATAATACAAATGTAGCAAAGCTATCTTGCGGTATAAACATTTATCTCAGTTTTTTCTAGTGCTTTTTAATGTCGTTTGTTGTTCTCTAAGATCAGATAACATGTAAAGCCATTTCACGTTCAATTTAGACTCTACATTTGTATACATTTATTTTAGATATGATCCATATACGTAATTAGATGTAGATAATTATCAGAAACTATAAGAGAACATCAATTATATAAAATTAAACAAGGTTGGGATGTGTAGTGCTAAGCTCATACCACGTTTTAGGATTATGCTCAATGACGCTGTTAAAAAATATGGTCCGCCAAATATACGCCCCATATCTACATAACTGCATGTCTGTTAACTCCCATTATTACATATTTGCATATCAAAATGAGTACTTTTGGCATTCATCTATATAATAATGAAATATGAACAATGTAAACTGTTGTAAAATGCAAAATATATTCCTATGGGTAACAAGTATCGGCAACTAAAACTAAAACCAACATGGCTTCTGCCTTCTGTTAAGAGGGCAATAAACAATAAAAAAAGGCAATTTAAAAAATATAAGTCAGAGGGCTCATCATAAGCCTTTGAAAATTACAGAGAGCTTAATAAAATCTGTAAAAAAGTGATAAAAGCAGCTAAAATTCAAAATGAAAGGCAGGTGGCCAAGGACAGCAAGACTAACCCCAAGAAATTCTTTAAGTATATAAATGCCAAAAAGCCAAAGTCAGAGCAAGTAGGACCCTTAAAAACCTGTGAGGGGGTACTGGTCACTGGGGACCAAGAGAAGGCATAGGTACTAAATAGGTTCTTCAGCTCAGTATATACTATCAATGAGAAAGTAGTTGATGGGGGTGGGCCAAGTGCAGATGTAGGTGGTGCCAGTACTGTTAATACATCATCTGCTATAATTAATTGGCTCAGTGTAGAAAAAGTCAAAGCCAAGTTAAATAAACTGAATGTGAACAAGGCTCCAGGTCCTGATTGTATACACCCAAGAGTTCTTAAAGAGCTCAGGTTGGTTATCTCTGTGCCCCTGCACATGACATTTAGAGATTCCCTGGTGACTGGTATAGTACCAGGAGACTGGCGCAAGGCAAATGTAGTTCCCATCTTCAAAAAAAGGCTCCAAGTCTTGCCCAGGTAATTATAGACCAGTAAGTTTAACATCTGTTGTGGGAAAAATGTTTGAGGGGCTCATAAAGGACTATATACGGAGTATGTTAACAAATACAATTTTATTAGTGATTGGCAGCATGGATTTACGTAGGACAGAAGCTGTCAGACCAATCTGATCTGTTTTTATGAAGAGGTGAGTAGAGGTCTGGATAGCGGGGCAGCTGTGGATATTGTGTTTTTAGACTTTGCAAAGGCCTTTGACACTGTCTGCATAATCGTTTGTTAGGTAAATTAGAATCCATTGGGTTACAGATAACAGTATGTAATTGGATTAAAACTGGCTGTTGGATCGTACTCAGAGAGTGGTGTTAAATGACTCCTACTCGGAGTGGTCCCCGGTTGTGAGTGGTGTGCCTCAGGGCTCAGTATTGGGTCCTCTCTTATTTAATGTATTTATTAATGATATAGTGGAAGGGATCAATAGCACGGTTTTGATTTTTGCAGGTGACACCAAGCTATGCAGGGTAGTGCAATCTATGGAAGATACTCATAAATTGCAAGCAGACCTGGACACACTGAGTGCTTGGGCATCCACTTGGCAAATGGGGTTCAATGTGGATAAATGTAAGGTTCTGCATCTGGGTAGAAACAATCTATAGGCATCATATGTCCTAGGGGGAGAAAAACTTGGAGAATCGCTTGTTGAGAAAGATCTGGGCGTTCTTGTGGATCATAGACTACAGAACAGCATGCAATGTCAATCAGCTGCCTCTAGGGCAAGTAAGATATTAGCGTGTATTAAAAGAGGCATGGACTCGCGGGACAAGGATGTAATTCTACCGCTGTACAAAGCATTGGTGCGACCTCACTTAGAATATGCTGTTCAGTTCTGGGCCCCAGTTTATAGAAGAGATGTAATGGAGCTAGATAGAGAGTACAAAGACGAAAAACCAAACTTATAAGAGGAATGGAGCATCTTAGTTATGAGGAGAGGTTAGTAGAATTGAACTTATTTAGTCTTGAGAAAAGACGGCTTCGGGGGGAGATGATTAATTTATATAAATATATAAATGATCCCTACACAAAGTATGGGGAAAAATTATTTCAAGTGAAGCCCCCTCAAAAGACAAGGGGACATTCCTTCAACTAGAGAAAAAAGGATTCAATCTCCAGAGGAGAAGAGCGTTCTTCACTGCAAGAACTGTGAATCTGTGGAATAGCCGCCTGAGGAGCTGGTCACAGCAGGAACTGTAGAGAGTTTCAAGAAAGGCTTAGATACCTACCTGGAACTAAAGAATATTAATGCGTATGTAGCTATGTAAAATTCTGGATCCTGGCTGCTGGAGGCTCTGGGGTCAAAGATATGGTCTCCACTGGAGCAGATTGGTTCTTGCCTTGTGAGTTCCAGGGCATTAACCAGTGGTGAGGCTGGGCTTAATGTCCTTGTCTCTCTCCCTTCACCCACATTTTCCCCACATATGGTTGAATTATGAATATGGGCCATTTGTTGATGTAAAACTAGTGGTGATTTATAATTTGCAATTTTACTCCTTTTATTTGTACAGTCTTAGATGATCCTTGAAGTAAACTATAGATATCTTCTAACTTTGTCATAATTCAAACTAATCTGTAATTTCCAGATGCAAGGAGGCACTTGGGCAGTAAGCAATACTAGACAACCAGGTTGCTCTCTGGTTGGTTAATATGGGCTATTGCTCCAAGTTTGTCTTGCACTAGTTTTAATTTGTAGATTTCTCTAATTGTTTGTTAGCATACAGTCTGTCAAGAACATGGGGAATGTACATAGATTCGAGCAGAAGTTTCTTTAGTCCATGGACAGTGCCACCAGACCGTGATTTACAAGATCCTTCACTATATTGGTCTTAATATTCATACTGTGTATTCCAGGAGAGCTTCTTTAGCATATCATAAATATGTTTAAAAATGTGATAGTACTTTTGTAACACCACCCAACTCTTTGTAATACGTTATCATCTGGTTATAAATTGCTACAATGAAATACTATGGTTTGTTGTGAATATATTTTTACTTATTTAATAGCAAATTTGATACTTATATATTGTAATTATAAACATCCTTCCAATACTAGTGTTGTATTTTCATCTGTTTACTACATATTAGACGGCTAGACTGAAGTACAACATTTTGGCTGTATATTATAAATTAATAATACTTGGATCTGCCTTTCTGACATGAGTTCAGTTTCAGAACGTGTACTGGGACCTGAACTTGGCATTGGTATTGCAATCCTTGTAAAAGCTGAGGTGACAGCTGGGAAAGCGGACAATATGCCAGATTCCTTCTTTTGACTTGTTCAAGTTAATAAAATGTCACTTACATGGATATATTCCCAAGAAAATGGTGCACTGGGGAGAATTTTCAAATAAGTGTAAATTTAGAAACATAAAGAATATTAAGCAACTGTACACATTAAACAGCAACCTTGGTTGTAGGATCTAGTGATTACAGTGCGAATATTGTTGATATTTATGAAAATCTACATAATTCAGCCATATGTTTTCTCCTGTGGCAAGTATTCTGCCAGTGCTTTCTGTCCTGTAAGGGCTACTGTATAAAAGGCATCTTAAAGGGAGTTTCCTACAAGGGGCAGTTTTGGCTTCTGCTTTCCATACTTAGCCTTCCCAAGAAAGGGTTAGACTATTATAGTCAAATGTTTAAAAGTAACATAGAAAAAAGGTGCGTTAAAAGAAAGAAAGAAATTAAGACACCACAAAACACCATACATGCAGGCTGGAAAGGAAGAAAGGGCAAACAAAAACTCTTTGTCATGAAGTAAACAAAATACTCATTGGAAAACAGCACATTCTGGCATACTCTCACAATTATTCCTGTAGCAGATGCTGCTGTGAGTACTAGGAAACAAAGCTTAGGGTGTGTTCACACAGCGTTTTGCAATCCATCAGTGGTGTCTGTCAGAATACCGTAAAAATAAAGTAACCCGATGGATATTGCGACAGAACTGTGGAGGGGCCATAGAGTGAAACAGAGAAAACCTAGCCTCTTTTGGACAACGTTTTCTGTTTTTCCTGGAGATATACGCTATATGTGCGGAATACAAATGTGGTCTACCATGCTTAATGTCTGGCACATAAAGGTAACACCAATGGAAAATAGAGTAAACATAAGAGACTAAGCAAAGGAAACTAAATTTACTATATTTTCTTCTTTTGGTCCTCTGTGATTTTGGTCATGGTGTCTTTTTTTTTGTAGTATCCAAGCGAAAACAGACGGATGGCAAAATTCAGTTTTCAAGGCCACTTATAGATAAGAGTGATGGGCAAGTCATGATCCTGATAGTAGTGAGTAAAATAACCACACTACTACCAGCAGGAGTTATATTTTAAATGAATTTAAAAATGTGCACTAGTCTAAAAAAAGACAGTATATAGATATAATGCTGCACTCCAGGATGAGGTACAGGTGCTATGTGGAGGGACAACCAATCTGTCTATACAAACAGTAGAAAGCCACGGCACTCCGTTGATGAGGGTGTGGAAAACGCCAATGTCTTTAGATGTTACATACATGAAACAAAGTAGATATAATAGTGAGTGCCACATCTCCAGCATCCACGCCTCCTCCAATGCCTCCTAGATATGTATTAAGGAAGGCTCAATTATAGCCGAAACTACTTTTACTCTGGGACCACATTTATTCTATGACACGTTACTTTTGAAAAATTAGGCTTTGTTTTTTTAGACAAAAACAAGTAAAATAAATACTGGAATTTTCTAAAATGTTATCAATGGAGTTCCATGGATTTTTACTATTTTTTTTTTTAACAAAACACAGTAGTCCAGTATCATGGTAGACTCTAGTTTGCAAAAAAAATAAAAAAATAAAGCAGGTTTAATGTGAGTAAAATGAAAAAAGAAAACTTTTCTGTATTTTCTATTGTATAAATTAATATTATGTTAATTGGAGAGACCATTTTTAATGTATTTCATGATATAGACATGAGATTGGGCATGTGCCCTTGTATTGTTCCTGGTTTATCTGAAAAGAGTGTGGCTTTCTAAAATGATTTCACAATTTTCCCCTTTTAAATCAGACAAGCTTTGCAACTGCATATTTTCTGTAGGGTTGAGAAAATAATGTTTTTAGCTCAAACAAAAGGATTATCATGTATTGACAAAGTGGAGGTTTAATTAACAATGACAGATAAGACTCCTTGCTTTCAGAAACAGTTTGTAATAGGCAACCTGATAAATGACATTTTTGGCAGCCAGAATATTAGCTTATGAATTTAAATGTAGGGTGTACTAAAATATATCCATCATAATGTTGAAATTATTCATAATTCAAACAAATCAAAATGAGGACACTATGTGATCTATAAAGGAGGCAGACCACCACAATTTTCTTGACTCGATTAACATTCCAAATTTAGAATTGTCTCATTCCGTTTTACAGATTATATAACTTCACACATACAGTCCTATTTGTGTGCTTGTAAATGAGTTTTGAAAAAAAAAATAGATTACCTTTAGTTTTCTGTAGATTAGATTAGATGTTAAATTTAAGGATAAATACAATTATAAGCTGCTGCATTTTGATGGAAAGAAACCATATTGATTGTATAGAGATTCATGACACCCAAGAGAAGCTTATGTGTATTGCCACACATATCTTACAGATACAGCCCAAATTATTATACAGCTTCCTCTGAAAAATTGCAGTTTGCAGACAGTCACAGTCTCCACTATCTAGGTAAACACTTTAATTTTCCTGTGTGCATATATATACATACAGAAGTTTACATATACTATAGAAAAAGACACATATGCATGTTTTTCTCACTACCTGACATGGAATCAGAATAAACCTTAATCGTTTTAGGTCAATTAGGATTTCCAAAATTATTTATATTTGCCAAATGCAAGAATCATGACAGAGAGAATTTTTTAAGGCATTTTTATTACTTTTTGCAAAGTCAAAAGTTTACATACATTTCATTAGTATTTGATAGCGTTGCTCTTATACTGTATGACTTGTGTCAAATGTTTTGGATATCCTTCCACAAGCTTCTCACAATAGTTGGTAGACATTTTGGCCCATTCCACCTGACAGAACTGGTGTAACTGAACCATGTTTGTAGCTCGCCTTCCCCATAAATTTTCAAAAGGATTGAGATCAGGGCTTTGTGATGGCCACTCCAAAACATTGACTTGGTTATCCCTAAGCCACTTTAAACCCCATTTGGCATATTTCTCAGGTCATGCCCCATTTGGAAACCCATTTCCGCCCAAGCCCTGGTTTGTTCTGAGATGTTGTTTCTTTTTTTGCCAACCCAATCTTTTTCCCCCCATGATGCTCTCTATTTTGTAAAGTGCACCGATCCCTCCTGCAGTAAAACAACCCCACAACATGATGCTGTCCCCCTTTTTTTCACAGCTGGGATGGTATTGCTAGGCTTCCAAGCTTCTCCCTTTTTCCTCCAAATGTAACAATGGTCACTATGGCCAAACAGTTCAATTTAAGTTTCTCAGACCACAGGACATGTCTCCAGAAATGTGGGTCTTTTTCCCTGGGGGCATTTGAAAAATTTAAAATTTGGGTTTATATTTTTTTTGGAGGAAGGGTTTTCTTCCTGCAAGTGGCTTTCAGCCCGGGTTGATCAGTACTCATTTCACTGTGTTACTGCCCAATTTTACTATCTTCCCGCTGCCCTTCAAAAGGTCTTTGCTTTTGTTTTTGGGGTTATATGCATATATCCGCCCAAAACACATCTTTGAGACACAAACCCACCCCTTCCCGAGCACTTGGGGCTGGACAACCCCATCTTGTTTTACTGCAATAAATGTTTGAAACAGATGAAAAAGGCACTTCAGGTATCGGAAATTGCCCCCAAGGATGACCAATTTGTGCAAGCCACAATTCTTTCCTAAATTTTTGGGCTGATTTTTTAGACTTTCCCATGAGTTTCAAACAGAAACAGTGTGTTTATGGTGTGCTACAAAATATATCCCTTGTGTCTCTAACTCAGATTTGCCAAAAAAATAGAATTTCCAAAAACATGAATCTTATGCTGCCCCAAATAGTTGAAGGCATAGTTTTTCCTAGTGATGAAAAACTTTTGACTTTGCAGAAAGTAATAAAAATGCCTTAAAAATTCCCTCTCCCCTTTTTTTCTGGCTTTTGGGGCAAATATAAATAATTGTGGTAATCCTAATTGACCAAAAAGGATAAGGTTTTTTTTTCAGTCAGTAGGGAGAAAAACAGGATATTTCTTTTTATGTATTGTAGTAAACTTCGGGTTCAATTAATTTATTCAGTATTTATTTACCATCAGGTTCTTTTGTCTGGAAATTACAGAAAGGGTAATTTTGGGATACTTTTGAAGCAAATTTTGGGGTAAAATAAAGTACCCAACGTCCTAAAAATTTTAAAAGTCACACTGTTTTTTTTTTGTTGTGAAGCCAACCACCCTTCTGTCCCAACTAAACAATGCTGTTGTCCAGAAAGTGGTCTGAAGTAGAGGGGCATGTAAGAAGACACAGCCATCAGCTTCCTACAAATAAATGTCCTCCCATCTCTCCTCCAGCTTTCTCTTGAACCCATGTAATCTATTTCCATCCCATCATCTCCCAAAACCGTTTTTAACCAAAATCCCAAAATTATCTAGTAACTCCCAAAAAGCCTCACACCACTAATCTGTGCTTCTCCTCTAAGACTTGTCCTCTGCCTTCAATACTGTCGACCATTCCCTGCTGCTACAAATCCTCGGTATCATGATCTTGGACCTTTCCTGAATCTCCTTTTACCTCAATAATCGATGTTCAACATTTCTCACTCTTGCATCTCCTCCTCTCAGTCTCTCTATACTGGTACCCCCAAGGGGTCAGTCCTAGGCCCCCTACTCTTCTCTCTACACTCTTGGCCTGGGTCAGTTGATAGCTTCACATGGCTTTCAGTACCCCTTGTTTGCTAATGACACCCAACTTTACATCTTTGGCCCAGATGTTTACTTTGACTCTCCCGGATCCCAGAGTGTCTGTCATCAACATCCTCTTCTCCTCCTCCTGTATACTAAAGCTTAATATGGAGAAAACTGAATTAATCATCTTTCCACCATCTCACGCCATCTGCCCACCTGATCTCTCTATCACATAAAGGGGTGTTTACATCACACCGAATCCAAAAGCTGCTGTTTTTGAGTAACCTTGACTCCTTCGTCTTTCAAACCACACATCCAAGCCCTTCCTGTCCCTGCCCCTCCCCTAAAAAAATATTTTTGAATCCACTCTTCCCCTACAAAACTTTTATTCCATGCCTTGTCATCCCCCTTTTAGCTGCTGCAACATCCTTCCTGTGGCCCCCTGGTACACTCTTTCTCCACTCCCCAAAACCCTCCTCAAACCCCGCTCCCATTTATCCACCTCTCCCCTCATACTTCTCTGCCTCTCCCCCCTGACAATCCTTTCATGGCTATCATTCTCAGTGAATTTGTTTAAGTTACAAAACCCTACCTACAAGGGGTTTTCCCAAAACCCCCTCATGTTTACAGTTCTGTTTAACCCCTGGCACCTCCCCTCAAAACTTGCTCCTCACAGGGCCTTCTTTTTGCTCCCTCTTCGCTTTTACACAACTGTCTCCAAGTCATCTCTTGTGCTTCTCTCATACTCTTGAACTTCCCCAACACTAGACTTTTTTCCACTTTCACTAGTCTCAAAAGCAACCTGAAAACCCATCTCTTCAGAATAGCCTTTAACCTACAATAACCTGGGTGCAACTACACAAACATGTCTGCCCCTCATCTTCTGTCTCTTTCCTCCTTAACTGTAAGCCCTTGCGACTGAGTCTTCCCTCCTTTTCATTGTTTGTATTTTTTTTTCCTTTATTTTTTTTGACATTGTATGTATGTACCCCTCCCCCTCATCGAATGTACAATGCCCTGGAATTAATAGCACTTTAAAATAAATGAATAAACAATAATAATAATAAAACATTGCGTATTTTTTTGATGCTTGAACCTGTTCATTCACAATAAAAACTTGGATAACCTTTTTTTTCTGCATTTTAAGGGGCTTTTTTCACAATGCAGTTTTGATGTGTTTTTTCACTTCATCGCACAAAATTAAACCACCTTCATTCCACAAGCTTCTTCATTATCTAAAAGTTTGGAAAGGTGTTATAAATGGTAAACCTTACTTTTTTTAGAATCTCAAGGGGATTTTTACATGGTGTTTGCTCCGTGTAACATACCTAGCTAACGGAACAAACACACATCCAACAATGAGCAGTGAGTTTTACATGGCTTACAATTTAAAACACGCATCGGCTTTCAGACGAGTGATCGCCAAAGTGTGATTACATTGCGTCTTTCGTATCCGTATTTCGGATATGTTCCAAGAATCAACATGCAATTTTTGGGAGAAAAGACACAGAGGGGCCATATAATAAAAATAGGGGGCGATCCCGCTGCATCCCAAAACGGGTCCAAAAACCACTGTGTGTTGGATCCTTTGGATCTTATCGCCTACCCTTTTTGGATGCAAATTTTTTTGGTCCAAACAGACCTTAAATCGTACCAAAAACACTGTGTGAACTACCCTAAGGTGCTTTCACACCAGCTGCGTTTTTTTGGGGCATTTATTTCATGCTTTTTTGGCAATATGTACAAATTAATTTTTGCCTTGCTGCACAAAAAAAGCACAAAAAGCCCATAAAAGGCCTGGTGAAAGCACCCTTAAAGTGCAGTTTTGGTGCATTTTAACTGCGCTCCAAATTTAAAATCCTTTATTACCGCAAAACTTTTTACATTGTCTAAATTGTTCAAAGGTTTTCAAGTAAGTCATCAAATGCTGTGTGTGAAGTCTTGGGATTGAAACACATAATTGATTACTGACTTTCCCAAAAAAATTTCGATAAGGAAAAAAGCTTTTTGGTAATAAAGGCAGTTTCAGCGGAGCGCAGTTAAAACTGCAACAAAACTGCGATGTGTGAAAGCCCCCTAAGGCTTAAAACATAATAATTGATTACTCACATGTAACATCTTTCCAAACGATTAACATAACTGAAAGAAGCACGCTGGTAATAAAGGTGGCTTGATTGCTGTGCAGTACTGCAAGTGAAAAAACGCACCAAAGCGCCCCAAAAACCCCATTTTTTTGAAAGGATTTCCCTTCTCTTTACCTTTGGTTTCCCGGAAATTAAAAAAAGGTATTGTGTTTTCAAAAGACTTGGGCATGTCTCATAAGGTACTCACCCTTTTTGGGAAATAAAGTAATATGCAGTCTGGGCCGAAGACTTGTCTAACTTGAGACGTGGGTTCAAAGAAAAAAACGCAAAGAATTTCTAAAGAGAATATATTAGTAAATTTCATATATTCATCTTCCTAATACCTCTGTTAACATCTGATATAAAATGGCCAACACCTTTACGTGAAACTGACCAGATGTAGCCCAATGCACAACTGTGGCAAAGTCATGTTTTTCTAATCCTGGACAACCCCTCTAAATAATATACTGTAACAATATTTATTAAAACAAATCCCATCTATATATTTTTGTTCTGTTAAAGCTATAATGCTCACATAAAAAAATTATTCATCTTTTTGGTAATGAAGCTTTACGACTAATTATACAAAAAGTTGTGCACTATAGTTTCAAAATGCAGTGAAATGTATCCTAAAAAGTTTTTTTTTTTTTTCGTAATTGCATGTTTTATTACATTTTATAGCTACCTTTGTAAGTAAGTGGGGGTGAGCGGAAAAATTTCCCAGCATTGTTCCGGTTTGCATTTACCGATTTTTATTAGGCTATGTATAAAACCTTGCTTTTAGGATGTAGAAGGCCCCTAGGTAGAAAGTGTCTACTAGTATTTTTTTATGTTTCCCTTTCTACAAAAAAAATTTTCCCTCAGCAAAATTACTTTAAAATTTGTTGTTTTGTACGACAGATTTGGAAAAGTTTGGCCTCTGTTTGCCAAAAAAGGTATATAACAAAGTTTGGGGTGAAATTTTGTTTTTGCCAAATCTTTTTTCCACCTAATTTGCAAAAAACATTCTTTTTCAAAACAGACAATGTGAGTTTTTGGATTTGTTTTTTTCATTTTTTTCCTCATCGTTGAGGTCTACTATGATGTCAATTACAGGCCTCTCTCATCTTTATAAGTGGGAGAACTTGCACAATTGGTGGCTGACAAAAATTACTTTTTTCCCCACTGTTAGTAAAAATATATATATATAATACATATATTATATATATATATAAAATATATATATATATATTACATATATATATATATAAAATATATATTTAAAATAATAATATATATAATATATATAATAGATAGATGATAGATAGATATAGATAATAGTGATAATAGATAGATATTTAAACCATTTGTTGGAAGTTTTAAATTTTTTGGGGGATAAGAAATGGAAAGCCATTTTGGGCTAGAACCGGCTCATGAGTCTTTTCATATCAAAATCATGATGAAGTCAGAGTCACACCTGCAATGTTTGTAGGGAAAGTATCTATACCATAAATAGCTGTTCAATCACGGCAATGTGCTGCAGACATGAGCGAAACACCATATGTCATTATAGGAAGCAATCAGCAGTACACAAATACACAATGGCATTTCTATTTAACTCATCGTATCCACTCAATCAATGAATGGTAGCAATAGACTCCATATATTAAAACAACTCCTACAAGGGAACACAAAGAACGCTCCTGCTCCCTTCTCTGTCTCCCATGCAGCAAGCTTAAGTAACATGGATATCCAAGCCTCAGCTTGAATCTAGTCTTCCACAAAGCTTCTGACGATCTGGTAGAGCATGTAAAGTTGTTTAGAAAAAGTTTTTGATGTCTCAGAATCTGTTAGGATAGCTCCAGTCATGTTACACAACTCTTAGATTGTATGTACATGGACATGCCATTGCTTTACAGCAATTAGTAACAGTGACCATGATTTCCATTGCATGATGGTACCATCAAAGTTACAAGTACAATTTAGAGTGGAACTTATGTACAGTTCTTCTGACCACCCGGTATATACTGTAGCCTCACATATATTTTCTGTAGAAATATTTCCTGCACTACCTTTCTTTTATTTATGCCTTGTTAAATAAAGACTTGCAAATTCAAGTCTATCACAGGACTACATGTAAAAATTAAATTTACTGTTTCTTTTTTACCATAGATTTACAGACTACCTCTCATATCCCAACAATATTAAGGAGAGGTAAACCTAAGTCACCAATGCAAAGAGCAGTTAGTTGGCTTTAGACAGGTTGTCTGTTTCCTTTAAAAAATTAATAGAAAACTCCTGGACGGGCAATAAAAAAAGTCAATACTCGCCTTCCCCGCTTCACCGCTCCAGCTCTGGGTCTCTCTGGTCTTCTATTTTCTACTATCAAATGGGGATGTCTACTGATTGACTGCAGTGGTCATGTGCCACTTCCCTTACATCAATGTTTAGAAGTGATCAGCTCCTACAGGTGATTTAAACATAGGCACGTGACCACTGCAGCCAATCAGCGGAAGACTGAAAGGTCCAGGCACTAGATTGGAGATGGGCGGGGAAGTGGGTATAGGCTTTTTTATATTGGGCCACCAGGAACTTCCCTTTAATTTTTTTAGAGGAGCTGTACAACCCCTTTAAATGCATAGTTATGTACAGAGGCTCTGGTTTTTGTCATAGTAGCCAATAATGGTAATTCTCATTTAGGAAAAATTGCTGGGATAGGATTGATTCTATTACGTGCCATAAATAAGGCTAAAGACTACTGAGAGGCAACCAAGAAGCTACAGAAAGTTTATACATCCCATTTCTGCCAAGAGACTGGTATATAACCTTCCTGCAGCTAATGGGAGGGATTCTGATAATTACATTGTGTTATGAAATTGCCATTGAATAAATGCCTTAGTATATTCTGCAAAATAGTTCCAAGGGGGAGGTGTTTCTAAAGCTCGTTTCCTATTCTTTAGAACAGAAAGTATTCTGCTCATCTACAATGGAGCATATTGTACACATAACCTGTTCTATTAAATTCTTATATAAATTGTGCATGAACTTACTATGAATGGGAAATTTCCCACAGGTGCAAGGTGGAATACATCCAGAAGCAAATATGAGCATAAATCACAATGTTTTTCCTGCAGATAATTTGTGTTTGTTGTGCTGTTTTAGAACCCACACAGAAAAAATGACATACTTTATCATATGCTCAACTCAGCACAATTTCTAACCAACTGGTCCATTGGTGTTTCGATAATATTCATTATACATTAGATGCATTTAGATTGCTTTGCTCTCCTTTCATCAGAAATTCCTTAAGACAGCATAATTCCCACAAAGAGGCTTCTGTATATTTACACACATCCACTACTAAATGGTGGCAGCGCCAGCAATGCAAGCTTTTATTTTTTATTTAACAAAGAAAGGTATTTCTTTATTGGAATATTTTCCCTTTGGCAAACTTCAGTTTTGTACTATTACAGGACATGGGGAAATTAGGAAACTCAAGCTGTTTTCTGAAGATTAATCCTCTCGGCTGAAATGCACTGTTAAAAGACTTTTAGTGCAGTTTCGGTTTTATTATCTGACATGTATGGCTAAACTGTTTACTGGATGTACTGATGGATGACTCAGGAATATGTGAAAATATAAATCTACCTAAAGGGTAATGAAGTCATGAGAAGTTGGAAAGCAATATTGATAGAGACTACTTCATTTCCGTAAATAGGAATGTTATTAAGAGATGCTATTATGGGGTTACTGATATATACCCTTTGAGTAGTCATTTTGGCAGGAGTCATCTAGAGTTGTTACTTCCTGCTTAAAGTAATGTATGGTATATGGGTTGCATGAATCTAAAGATTAGAAACGGGTAAAGCTTTTCTTTGTGTTGTCCTTTTTTCTTTTATATAGAAGTTTTTAGGGGTGTTCCCATCTAATTGAATAGCTTTAAACATGTAGGCAAAGGTAAATTAAGATTTTTACCAAATACAGTTCTGTTTCAATTTTGCTTTATTTCAAAGTTATGCAGTTCTCATCTCCTGCTTATTTACACAAGTTTCCCTAGTTGCCAATCACCTCTTTCTGCTCTAGAATTGGCTGGGCTGGTGACAGCAGGTTACAGCTGCTTTTCATTCTCTCATCTTATCTTTCTTTCTGAGAAAAACTTAAACCTTAATAACTACTGACCTGGAAACAGCCTTGTGCCATCCTGTCAGGTCTGTAGAGCTCATTTATGTATAATTACATCAAAGAAAACAGTCACTCAGCATCTAACAGTGCATCTTAGCAGCACATAAGTTTTTATTTCTAACTAGAAGCTTTCTCTCATGAGAGATATAGCTCTTCTAGACCACATTTAAAGTCAGACATTCTGCTTGGACAATGACATTGTTTTTCACAAACGCTCCATCACTAAGTCCCTCTAACAGACTCAGCTAGGAAAAGGAGGAAATGTCAGTTACTACTGTAGACCCATCCACAGCTTCCACAGGATATGTGAGAGGCCGTGAAGAGTGAAAACAGCTACATGGGACAGGCCATTTGATAGTGTAATGTGTTATTAATGGAATATCTAACTTCAGCCACAGATTCCTTTTTTTCTTACATGCAGGATGGCAGAGAATTTTGAAGGTCAAGTGGTTGACCTTGTAAGCAGCTTTATCTTCAGTGCTTTCATATGCGAGGATTTTGGTCAATTTTTGCATCAGAATCTATATATCAGAATTAGAGATGGAAATGTTTTCATTTTAGTTTTTTTTCTGTGTAGCTTCTATTCTTTGTTTTAGTCTACAATACTTATGCAAAGTACTGACCAAAATACTTGTGTAGACTGTAGTTCATAACTGTAGCCCCCTGTTCTTATGAGAATGTCCTGCACCTTAAACTAGAACAGCCAAATTGAAAATGTTTCATGTGTGCATTGTGTAACTGGTACGATTAGCTGTTTGTTCTTCAAACCCTTACTGCCTTCCGATTTTCAGCAATTTAAGGCCACCTGTTCCTGCTTTTATGTTTCGTAAAGGTTCTTACTGTTTCTTTGCATCAGTTTACCAGGGCTGCTTTACTGAGCCTGCAGTTTAACCATCTGCCCAAGGCACCAGGTGCACCAAAGGGTTGGCACCACGCTCACTGATTAGTACATTTTCCTCCTGTCTTGAGCCAGACTGGTCAACTGTCCCGCTGGGAAGATCCCGAGTGGACAGCCAGGTCCCAGGCATGCAAATAAAGATGTAACTTAATAAGGATATCAATATAGTTAAGCAGTAACTATATTAGAAAAATAAAGTGACATCCAACCGTGCAAATTGATAGGTAGCTCTGTTACACACTGTAAGCTGCTTGGAACAGAACAGTACAATATGTCTGCACAACAGATGACCTGCCGGCTGTTTGAGGTCCACCAAAGGCTTTCTAGTGGCCTGCAAACTGGACCACAAAGGGTCACGTTTTATGCAAACCCCACCCCAAAATGGGCATTCCAGTTTTATGGCATTTCCTGGTGGTGTGGGGGCATTCCTGGTTAATCCATGGGTGTTCCCAAGTGGTTTTAAGCCTCTCCTACTGGATTGTGCAGGCCTGGTGCAGAATAATTGTTTAGTTAAATAAGACAGAGGAGGGTGGAAGAAACAAACTACCATGAGTTGATGGAAAGAGAACCCCATGAGGTTTCACTGTTGCTCACAGCTTTCTCAGGGGGTAAATGTCATAATTGCATTATATCAATTAGTGTAAGAACAATTAAGTAGTACACACAAAGTGGTGGCATTGAAATTGTTATGCAGTTGCATTTTAGGATCTACATAACACATAAATAAAAACAATAAATGTTGCACAGCTCATCTGAAATTAATGGCAATTTCTTCAATGCAAGAAGATGCATGGAAAATCTGAGAGGAAAAGAGGCAACATGGAATAATCCAAAACCAAAAAAGGGGAGTTTCCAGCATCCAAACAAAAGAAAAACTTTAATTATGAACCATTAAAATAATCACTTCACTATAATTTTGATGGAGTATAATTAAAGT
Source organism: Phyllomedusa bahiana (assembly GCA_025379985.1). Lineage (NCBI taxonomy): Eukaryota > Metazoa > Chordata > Amphibia > Anura > Hylidae > Phyllomedusa > Phyllomedusa bahiana. The sequence continues at coordinate 182,718 of JAODAL010000654.1, forward strand.
TTGTTTTTAACTGTTTGGATTCTGGAAACTCTCCATTTTTGCTTTTGGATCTACAGAACACAGGACAACATGTGTGAACGGGGCTGCCCCATTTTCTTTGGTGTGCTTTGAGCCAAACTTCTACAGATGTATGAACCGTCATATGCCAAAAATTGGCACGTTGAACTTTAAGTGTGCCTATGATGTGTGGGCATGTTGTGCCACAATCGTACAATGCAACTAAAATGCGCCAAAGTTTGGCGTGAAACTGTCATACAAATCCATACTAGTTTCAAAATGGAATGGCTGGGACTACTTTTAGGACACATTTATAAAATGCTATGAACCACTTTCATACTTACTATATGATTATGCACTATTAAAAACAGAGGTAGAACTGGCGAGTCGTTGCCAGGTTCATACATGTCATCCACAGTTCTTTACCTCTGCCTCCATGGCACATGGTTCAGCTAACCCATTGACAGTCAAGATCCAAATGCAAATGAACCAGTTAAATTATGTGGATAACAAAAGAAATTAAAAAGAGATTACACTGTGCTTCTGCAATTAACAAATACAGTGATACCTTGAGATACGAGTTTAATTTGTTCCTCGACTTTGCTCTTAAATCACTCTTATGTCAAAGCAAATTTTCCCATAGAAATGAATTGAGACATCATTAATTTGTTCCACGCAACCCAAAACCACCATCATTTTTTTTACGTTTATTAACAAACATAAGTAAGGGCAGTTATGTTTAACTAAGGGTGTAAGGGCATAACTAAGGGCAGTTATGTTTATCTAAAGACATAACTAATGCATAAGGGCAGTTAAAGTTATAAATAACTTTTATTTTAAATTAAAATATAAATAAATTTCTTCTACACAGGCACATGCACAGGCTGTGGGGTGAGGGGCTTGTACACTGCCAGGCAGTCTGCCACTCGCCCACTCCACTTCATATTAGCAGCAGGCAGGACTGTCTATCAGTCATTTGATTTGCAGGTCTGTCTCTTACTGAGACAGACTCACCTTGACTGCATCTCTGCTCCGGCCCGGTCAGAAACTAAATTGATGACCCGGCCAGTGCACCCGCACTCGGGAAGGGGGTGATGGGCAGAACATAGGAGACAGACACTGTGACAGACACTGTAGGTCCTCAGGTAGTCAGTCAGTGACTGACTCTTACTGTGGACCCTCGGCACCGCTGCTCAGAAGCAGGGGGGCGATTGCATTGGGAAGGAGAAAGGATCCAAAGGGATGTCACAAGGGGAGGGTAATATAGGAGCAGCAATAGCAGCAGCCACTGACTGAGTTCAAAAGGTCAGTGGCTGCTGTTAATGATCAACTTCACATCATGTCTGTGTGGTCAAACAACACAGGCATGCAAGCAACCAAACCCCCCTTCTCCCCCATCTCCTGGCCTGAGTCTGCTCATAAGTCAAATTTTTGTTCATATTTCAAAGCAAAAGAATTCCCAAATAGTGCTTTTTTTCTAAAAACACTCAAATTTGGGCACCATATTAAGGTATTACTGTATAGAAACTTGACTAATTGCAAATACAAAGTAGCGAGGCTTTAGCCAGCTCACAAACAGCAGCTGGGAGCAGCAATACATGGTCATATCCAGGAAGACAGCCGGTAAGTAATTAGTGGAGGACCGTAGAAGAATGCATCTGACCGATTTAACTGCCGCCACCGAGAAGGATAAAGTGCAATGTTTATTGATCACACATATTTGAAAAAGACAGCTAACCTTTTGGAGTAAAAAACCACTTAGTCGTAGCGAATAGGAGCTTTCTACTCCAAGCGTTAGCTGTCTCTTTAAAATATGCTGTGACTCAAAAAAACATTGATTTTACCTTCTGGGGCCGCAGTTAAATCGTTCAGATGCATTCTGCTACGATCCTCCACTAATTGCAAATACAAACTGCAATGCAACTGCAACTCCAAAACATTGTATGCCCTCACCCTTACTTAATTTCATTTTTATAAAATGGAGTGAAGAAAAACAAACCTTACAAAATTTTTGGTATCACCAAATCATATTGACTTAAATTTAAATTTTAAAGTCAGTGCCCCGATAGTAAAATATGAAAGCTTTCCCCCCACCAATATCTTTTTTTCCCCAATACATTATTTGGTACTTTAATCAAGTAGACAAAGAAAAAAAAGTAAAAATCCCAGTCTGTTTAGATGGAAAAATTAAAAGTTATAGCTCTTGGATGGCAGGGAAGAAAGAAATGAACATGCCAAAAAAGAACACTTGGTCTGTAAGGGGTTAACAATGCACCATTTTTAACCTTTTGTTTGATACCAGTAGAAGTCTCTCTCTAGAACCTGGTATATCAGAAGAGTGGTCATTTTGAAATTACAATTTTTTTATTGCGTTTTATTTTATTCTAAATAAAGGAATTTGCCTGTGCAAACAGGTGATTTCAAGGTATTTGGGGTGATTTTTTACAATGCCACCTTTCAGGTGCCCAAATTAGTGATACACTTCTTATTAAGGAGTTTCCTAAGTGTGGAAATACAGTTTTAAAAAAATGCATTTACAATGAAGAACATTTAGGTGGAATAATGTTCATTTTTGTTCGGTTTAATAAATAATCTCTTAGTGCCTTGAGTGAATATATTTTTCATTAGAAGTTGATGTGATGGTGGTAGAAGTGTTAATTACATAGCCGTGTAGACACATAAAAATATCTTGTAACATAACATGGCCTTCATAAAATGTATTTTCGTTAACCATAGGATGCCAGCAGATGAATGCACACATACAAAAGGGGAATTTAAAGAATGGGCTGTCCCAATTTTTGTCATCAAAAAGCTTTTCAGAAAATGTTTATAGATGTATGAACAGTCCCCCTCAAAATTTGGTGTAACAAACTTTAATGTGCCAAAGATTTGGGGGCGTTCTGGGGATGTCGTACCACATTCATAGAATTAGACACATTTTTTTATTTCTTGATGCCAAGCATAGGTGCAGAACAGTTAGAACAGCCAGATCAGGGTAAAGGTGGTGCCTGAGTCTGACTTGTCGTATTGGCACTAGACTGTCCCTGTATGTATGACCTGCAGAAGAACAGCCTGACCAGGGTAAAGGTGGTGCCTGAGCCAGACTTGTCGTATTGGCACTAGACTGCCCTGTATGTAATGGGGGGTTGGGGACACTAACCCTTTTCTGCAGAAGAAAAAGCCAGACCAAGTTAAAGGTAGTGCCTGAGCCTGAATTGTTGTATGGGCACTAGACTGCGCCTGTATGTATGACCTGCAGAAGAACAGCCAGACCAAGTTAAAGGTAGTGCCTGAGCCTGAATTGTCATATTGGCACTAGACTGCGCCTGTATGTATGACCTGCAGAAGAACAGCAAGACCAGGGTAAAGGAGGTGCCAGAGCCAGAATTGTCGTATTGGCCAAACTTTTGACCCCAAGGCGCCTGTTGTAATTTTTTATGACCTTTTGCAGAAGAAACTAGCCAGAAACCAAGGGTTTTAAAGGTAGTGCCTGAAAAACTTGAAATTGTCCAATATATTTGGGATTTGACTGCGCCTGTATGTATGACCTGCAGAAGAACAGCCAGACCAGTGAAAAGGTGGTGCCTGAGCCTGAATTGTTGTATTGGCACTAGACTGCCCTGTATGTATGACCTGCAGAAGAACAGCCAGACCAGGGTAAAGGTTTGGTGCCTGAGCCTGAATTGTCATATTGGCACTAGACTGTCCCTGTATTTTATTACCTGCAGAAGAACAGCCAGACCAAGTTAAAGGTGGTGCCTGGAGCTTTAGGACTTGTCCCGGTTATTGGCCAACCAAAAATTGTCCTTTTTATTGGTAATGACCTGACCCCAGAAGAACAGCCAGACCAGGGTAAAGGTGGTGCCTGAGCCTGATTTGTCGTATTGGCACTAGACTGCGCCTGTATGTATGACCTGCAGAAGAACAGGTTCATATATTCTGGTGCATTCTACACTGCCTTAAAGCTATTTAGAACTGACATGTCAGCGCCAGGATTCATACATGTCACCCAAAATGTCTACAGTTCCCCTTCAAACCAGAACACAGGATGTTAAATAATTATAGCAAACATGAACTGTCTCAAGCATTTGTTTCTGCTTTTCACGTTAGGTGATACTTATAGAGCAGCAGGGGTTTCTTGTCATGTATGGGTTTATTTCATCTAGGCTATGTATTTTGTTAACAGTATATTACACAGCTGGGTATTCTGTGTGCATGTTTCTACACTGTACAACAAGTATAGTCTGAATGGCCGTGGGGGCATGTATTTGTTTTCCCCCTCTTTTGTCTGAGCCGCATGACGACTTTTGTAGCACATCTTTGCTCAGCAGCTGCCTATGTGTGATCTCTTTGCTGTTTTCTGGAACAACGCCAAACATATTCAAAGGCCCTCATTCTCCAGACAAAAAGACACCCTATTGGCATAAGTTGGGTTGTTAGACATAAATATCTTTTTATTATATATTTGAGGTTTCCATATAAAATATGTTTTTTTTTTTCTTATTGTGGGCGACTATATGCGGCATAGGCCACTGTATATACCTTGGGGTTGTACATCAGGAATTGCTCTCAACGTATACTTTTTGTGGAAAGCTCCGACATGATGTGAACAGAGCCTAACCACTGTGGGAAAGTATTTGGATTTGGTACTTGTGCAAGAAGTCTGACAATTCACACCCAAACTGGCAAACACAACTTGCTTCCTATTTATTAACATTTAGATTTTTTAGGGAGTCTTAAACACGGCACAGCGGGCAAACCCTGCCCCACAGGCGCACTTTTTATTTTTGGCCCGCCGGCCTCTGGCGGGCCAAAGGGCGCAAAACCTAGTTGGCTGTGTGCCTTAAAGTTTGGCCCTTTTTGTCGCCGTTCGATGGTCTAAAATCCCATTTCAACGCCCCAAAGGAACAACTATGTATGGTGGGTTTTGGTGCCGGGGGGGCGGTGCAAGGTTTATAAAATGAAAGGGGCCCTTCGTTTTAGCCAACGACAGGCAAAAGCAAGCCAGCTTCAGGAGGCAAAAATCTGCAACCAAGGGAGGGCTTAGCGACAACTTTTTTTTCAATTTTAAAAGGGTAGGTTCTGTGGAGGTTTTTTGGCAAAATGGGCGGCATGTGAATTTAAACAATGTCCGGGCCCCCGCATTACGCACCTCCCCCTTTTGTTTCTTTCCCTCAGGCATCTCGTCCCGTCTTGGAGGTTGTCCCCAGTCTTATCCCCACGGCGTTTATGCCGCCTTTTTTTCCTCGACGAAATGCGAAACGTGGTGGCCTAAGGGCGGGGTTGGATATAAGGTCACGCGGTTATGTCACCTTTTTTTTTAAGATTTATTTGTAAAAGGGAAAAGGGGGGGTTTGAATTTTAAAACTGTTTTTTTTTTTTCGTCGGGCCCCGGACGAACATACCAGAAAACTTCTGCGGAAGCTTAGGGAGCTCTCCGCTCCCGGCGGAAGTTAAAATCTGGTTGAGGGAGAAGGGTCCCCCCACCAGCGGTCCACGGCGCGCTGGCTGGCGGTCCATCCTACCCACGTGCGGGGGGCCCTGGGCTTTAAAGCCGCCACGGGGGGGATGAAGGCCCGGAGCCCGCGCAGCGCCGGGGACGCCGGATGCGAGGGCGTTTTTTTTTTAAAAACCCAACCCGGGGGGGGGGGCTACTACACCCGGGGGGGGTTTAATTTTAAAATTTTCCTTTTACTGTAGGAAAGGTAAATTGACTATTGCCAAATACATTGTTGTTTTGATTTTGCTTTGGTCAGGTGATAAAGAAGATTTTATCTCCTCTTAGAGCACACACGTTTTTCTGATTACCGCCCATCTCTCCCCATCTCTCTCTGCTTCCTCTTATCTCTCATTGTTCTAATCTGCCGTCATTCAATCAGTTCATCCATGCTGAGTTGTCTCCTGCAGTCTTATCTCTAGCAACGCACTTTGTTTGGAATGCATGCGACTTTTTTGATCATTTTTATTCCATTTTTTCATTGACGTAAAATGACCGAAAAACTCAATTTTGGCGTTTGGAATTTTTTTCTTCTACGGTGTTCAGTGTACGGGATAAATGATGTTATATTTTTATAGATCGGACTTTTTCGGACGCGGCGATACCAAATATGTTAACTTTTTTATTATTTTAATGATTTTATTTGTAAATGGGGAAAGGGGGGGTTTGAACTTTTAATACTTTTTTTGTACTTTAAAACTTTATTTTTTTTTTTCTGTAAACATTGAGGCCACCTATGGTAACTTGACCACTAGGTGGCGCGATGTTAATACAACCTAATGCATTGCATAGGAAAATGCATTAGGGTTTTACAAAGATGGCGGTTTCCACTTCCGTCTGCGGACGGAAGTGGGGCAAACCGGCAAGGGTAAGTGACGGGAGCCTTCACAGGGCTCCCCACCACCATGCGCGGTCGTCGGATCGGCGCAGCATGGCTGCGCCGGTGCCGATGACCGTACCGATCGGTGCGCGGCACCGATCGGCGTTCATTCAGACCCGCGGCCATCTTTGGGCGGTGTCTGATGGGTTAAAACAGCGCCAGCGGGCGGAGCCACCCGCCTGCGCTGTTACGGCCGGGTGTTCGCGCCGATTTGCCGCTAACACCCGGCGGCTGTGCAGGGGGGTCGCGGCGCGATCCCCCTGCAAAGCCCCTTAGCGGCCCTGGGACGTACTCATACACCCAAGGTCGTTAAGGGGTTAAAGGAGTTTTATCGTTTGAACTGTTCATGCTGTTCAGCTAATTCTCTGAGATTGAATTTGTAATCCAGGGGCGTGTCTCTCCTCCCAGGAGGCATGTCTCTCCTTACTGAAGACCTCTGACATCATCATTCTGAGTGAGGCAGTAGAAGCAGAAGTATGTATGCAGAGGACAGCTATACAGCCTCCTGCATGCTACTCCTGTGTCTGCAGAGCCGCAGGCTGACTCCACAAGCTCCTTGCTGTGCTATATGCAGTTATACAGTCAGCCTGAACTGATGAGACATGTGAGGAGTGTACACTGCCCCCCCCCTCCCCTCGGTTACCAGACAGGAAACTGTATGACTGTGGGATATTCAGTTATTTCAGTCAGCCTGAATGATGAGACATGTGGAGGGTTTCACTGCCCCCCCTTTCCCCCCTGTTACCAGACAGCAGACTGGGTTATATGAAGCAATGCACACTGCCCTCTCCCTCCTCCTCTCCCCTGTTAACAGGCAGGAGACTCTATGTTATATGAGGGGATCTTGTTCCAGATCATTCACCCTGGAGCTGTGAGATGTGTATAGAGCCAGCAGACCTTGGTTTCCCTATCAATTTTAACAGCTCAGAGGGGAGAAAACACAGAGTGTGCAGGCAGCCAATCACAGCACAGGGGGCGTGGCCGGGGTGTTTCCTGTCTGGGGGCGTATCTCAACAGGCTGAATGAAATGTCAGCCAGCCAATCACAGTGCAGGAGGCATGTCTAGGAGTGGGATCCGGCCAGGGGGCGTGTCCAGACCAGCAGCAGAAACAGAATACAGATTTACAGAAAAGCTCATATCTGCTAAACCAAGTGACAGAGGTAATGCAAACCAATTACAAAAGTGCTTATTTTTACTGTCCGCATAATCTGAGGCATGATCTTTGTAGCGATAAAACCCGTTTAATTATTACTTGGTCATCCATATAGATTCATGGTCACCTGTAACTTCAGCTGCTGGAATGGGCATCTTTGAGTTTATCAACCCAGTTTTTAGTTTAAAATAGGGTTGTCTTCCACTTAACCTTTGGAGTTCCTCATTACTGTCTTTCTAGGAACACTAGAAGATCCTTCTGGTATTCTGGGGATCAAGTTGGACTATGTTTCAGCCTGTGGCTTCTGTCACACATTGGTAGCACAACTTGCACTGTAGACTTATCTTTATAAGCTAAGATTTCAAAATGTAACAATACTAACAAAAACATTTAACGTAAAATCTAAAAAATGTTGTGTTACTTTGCTCATTTATTGATTTTATTTGCATTTGTTTAAGTTAAGACAAATAATTTTTATACTTTATAAGAAAATAACAGCTGTTGCCTGTAAAATGTCCAAAATGTTGATCCATACTATGTAGTTAGAGGTGGTCTAAAACTATGTCAAGATATAAGAATCTTGCATAGCTCAGCATAATGTATTGTGAGAGGATGCCAGATGACGGGAGAGCAGAGGTATTGTAAATGAACTAGTTGTACACTTTCCAACATTCCAAACGACCTTAGTGGGACACTAAAGATTAATGTCAACAGATGAATTTGTTCTGGTGTTTTAACTATATACATGTAGACCTGGCAGACTTCCTGAGACCAATTAGCTGTAACGCTACTTACACTACAATGCTAAAATAAAAGCTTAGAGTAATTAAAACCACTACACCTATATTACTTCTAGGTAGGAAACACCTCTTGTAGGGTAAGATGAACTGGATTATCCAGAAACTCAACTCTGTAGAACTCCTCAAAAACACTTAACACCTGTATCTTTATTGTTTAATTTCAATAGACATTTATTTAGAATAGGGATAGTAAACGCACCAGGGGACAATTTAGAAAACCTCAACTGGTGGCTGGTGGTTCATAAACATTCAAAAGTAGCAAAGGTGAAAAAGCTAATAGCTCTTTGAAAGGAACCCTCTGCAAAAAGCAGGTTTACTTGGTATGAACAAGGATTTTTGACAGAACCAAATGACTGCTTAAAGCTATATGTTTATTCCTAGTCTTATCTTCTAGACCAGACCTACACAACTGGTGGCCTACCAAAAGTTTTCTGCTGTTCCACAACTGTACTGCTGAGATATGGGGCTTCTCCAAAATAGGTGGCCCTATGGTGTTCCCAATCAGTTTGGGGCCATTCCCAGGCAGTCTGGGAGCATCCTGAGGCAGCCTGTAGTCATTCCTCAGTGGTCTGTGGGCGTTCCCAGATGGTACAGAGTCATTCCTGGACAGTGTTGGCTGCCACCAAGTTGTGCAGGTCTGTCCTTGATGAATATTCCTTGCCGATATGATTGGCATCCATGTATGCCTCATCCACCCCACACTGTAAATTTGGAATGAATAGAAGATTAAAGTGTATTCTAGAAGAGCATTTATTTGGAAGAGTGAAATTCCCAAGTATACACCAAAGTTAGGATGGTCTTATTTAATGATATTTTATAAATGTTATTTCCCTTGAATTTACTGTAGAAACTTGCAAGACAGAGAGGACACTTGACACAGGTTACAGGTTTGACCAGAATAGCAGATGAAACTAGAGAAAAAAGAAAGATAGCCAGCTCATCACTCCTATAGCATGGGATTGCATGGATCCACCGGACACGTGGGAAACGAATACAGAACCAGAAAGAGTTTCCAGCAATCCTCGTAAATGAGTATAAAAATCTTCTTTATTAAATATTCATTAAAATCTTATGGCATGATGGCACAGGACAAAGTTTCTGACGCATTTCAAGTGTTAACGCTTAGTCATAGTGTCAGCAACTTTGTCATGTGCCCTAAGCTTTGAATGGATATTTAAGAAAGAAAACTTTTAGACTCATTTACGAGAAGTGCTGGAAACTCTTGATGGTTCCAGATAAAACTATAGCATGGTCTTGTAATGTTGGGGTAGAATGAGGTGTCTGTACTTTGTGGGGTAGAGGTAAAAGATGTTGGTCAGCAATAGGTTGGTTGCCATCATGATGCACTAAATTGAAATTGAAATGACTGGCACCTTGTAGAAGCCTTATTTGTGTGAATGAAGAATTCGAAGCAGCCAACCTCCTCATAGATGTAATCATGCAAGTGGCTGTCTACCAGTATTTAAAGGGGTTGTATCATTTCATTAAATGGTCTTCAGAATAAGGTGATAGTGAAAACAAGCAACTTTGCAATTGGATATCATTTGCAAAGCTCTCTTGTTTTCACTGTCTTCCTTATCTTCATTTTGTGTTAACACTGTTCCCCAGTGTCGGTCGGATTCCTCTTCCTTTCATTTCATTGGCTGCCGACTCTACTAATTTACATTCTGTCTGGCCCCAGATCGTATTCACGGGAGCGTGCATTTCTGCCTCTCTCACTCAGAATAAGGGGCCGGCAACAATTTCACTCTATTCAGCCACCAGCCCCTCATTGACACTGAAGCTGCTTCTACAATCAGAAAACAGCAGAATTGTGCCCGTTGCCTAATGCTCCTGCGTGTAAGGGGCCGGCAACAATTTCACTCTATACAGCCACCAGCTCCTCATTGACACTGTAGCTGCTTCAGAATTGTGCCTCGGTGCCTAGTGCAAACATAGAAGGGAGACAGATCTGTGCTCTGGATGAGTTCATAGAAGACTGGATTCAACTGTAACAAACCCCCATCTCTGAGAGGAGAAGAGATCAGTGCTCTGAGTTCATAGAAGGCTGTCTAGACTGAATGCCGGCCTGTGGTATGTAAACAGCTCTTACAAAATAAGACTGGATAGGGAGAGGACAGTGACATGTGGAGGGGACAGGGGGGTTGAACACACTGATTTGGGGAGCGACATGAACATTTTTAAGGGGGATGAGTCTCCCACTTCAGTTAAAAAAACACCCAGCTGGGGGGAAGAAATGCCCCGTTTTAGGAACTGAGAGAATCAATTTAAAGAAAAAGTCAAAAGAGAAGCAATACACCTTTTTAAAAACCCATAGCATTTCCCTCTCGGATCCTGTGAAAATTGGTTTTAAAAGTTGGAAAGGGTTCCACTCATTGGATTTTTCCTACGAAAGGGACATATTAAGGGTTTCTGCTGCAGATTTATACTTTGTAGTGGTGGTTTCTGCCACTGATATGGATGGGAAACAGCCCCATTTTAGTGGAACTAATCTACCCAGTGCAGAATCCGCAGTGATTCCATGTAAAAAAAAAAAAATTTATGTAATTTTTTCATTAAATTCCCATTGAAAACATTGGAATGAACTCCCCCAGCTTTCAATAAATTCGATGAAAAACGTTTAAAAAAAAAAAAAAACAACCTATGTGTGAACATAATTAAATAACCAATTTTTTTTTTGATGTAAAATGATCCTCAGGGGAAGAAACAAAAATCATAAAAAGAGTGGCAAAAAAAAGGGCATCTACAGTCTTTCAGTAGCTGTGGGTGGGGCTAGATAAACTTTGGGGGCCCCAAATCAACTCCATTGTGGGCCCTTACACCCCCGCCGACATGGATTACTAAAAACAGAATTTTTGTAGAAAAAATTTAATGTGTTTTGTAGCAGTAATAGATGATTAGTCAAATTTAAAAATTTATTTTTACATAAAACTAAAAACTGACTAAAACACAAATTCCAATCGTTGTAAAGCTTCCAGCAATGGCTTGTTTTGTAATAACATAGGTTACAATGACTCTAGTGCTGCTTTTGTGCTCATGCACATTGCCATTTTCATTTATTTGCAAATTTAATATGTATGTTACGTGTGAAAAGCTGTGTCTGCAGCCCTACATTCACCTTTTTACTTGTAAGATTTTTTTTATCACATATTAACATCAAAATAAAGTTCAGTTTCTTGCTATCAAGTGTTTTGTTTCTGTAAGTTTACTAAACTAGCATCAGCTGGTACAGAAAAAAAAAACATGCATTTCACAAGGTTTTCTGTACAATACACACAATCAATGGTCAATCTTCAGGTTGTCCATGAAAAGATTTAATACAAAATTTTAAAAAATGTGCGGGTTTACTCATTTTATCTTTTTAAATATAGTATTATATATCTTCATGGGACAACACTGAAGATATTACACTTTAATACATTTGTATGCTTTATTTTTGTTTGCCGGGGGTTACATCCCTTTGTTGTAAAATGCAAAAAAATTTTTTTTCTGTACCGGGTGATTTTTAGTTTAGAAAAAACTTACAAAAGTTGCTTTTGTGAGATGTTTTATTAATTTATATAAATATTTATTTTTTATAATATAATATTATTATATTATATATATTTTTTATATGCATTTATATATTATATATATATAAAACATATTTATACAATTTTAGGGATTATATATATATATTTTTATAAAACACTTTACATAAAAAAATGAAACTATATAAAAAAAAAAAATTCCACTTTTATCCCCATTTTTTTTTTTTTATAATTTGAAGGGGGGGGAAATTTTTTTTTTTAAGAAAAAAAAAAACCCTTACCTTTTTTTGGTTTTAATTAGGATTCCCAAAACAATTTTTTATATTTGCCAAAAGGGCCAAAAAATAATAAGAGGCGAGGGGGTTTTTTAAGGAAATTTTTTATTATTTTCTGAAGGCATAAGTTTACTTACAAAAAATTGCTATGCCTTTTTTTTAAACCCCTTTTGGGGAAAACCGGGATATGATGTTTGGGAAAAGGCTTTGGGTTTTTAGGTTTAATTGGTAACATCTGATTTAAATTTTGGGAAGGAAACTTTGTGGAGGGTTCTTTTGCCGCGGGAAAACCCGGGCCTTTTGTGTTGAAAAACCATCATGGGAAAGTTTTTAAAAAAATTAAAAAAGGGATATCGGGAAAAGAGAATTGTGGATTTTCACAAGCCCTGGATATCTTTGGGTGCAATTATCAGATCCCTGTAGGTCCCTGTTCATCTTTTCCCAAAAATTACAAAAATTACTGCAAATAAAAATTTATCCCTACTAGGGAAATTAATTTTTTCCTGTAGAAAGACATATTTACAAAAAGGAGGGTTTGCCTGCAAAATGTGGACAGGGGGGGGGGGGGGGGGACATGTATAAAAAACTTTTCTAGGTCTAAGACTTTTTTTATTTGCACCCCCAAAAAACCCAATCAGCGCTCCTCTTTAAATTTTTTCGAAGAAGCTCTAAATTGGTCGGCTAAAGAATGTCTTAGGCTACCATTTTTTCTTTACAGGGAATTTTTATTTTTTTTTTTTTTAATCTAAGGTCTTTTCCCTAAATATATGCTTAAAACAGGATGTTTAGATGGAACGCCCTTTTAAAGGACCCAAAATTACATAATGGGGAAATTTGATTTGGGGGGTTTTTGGGGGTAAACAAAAAAAATGAGGGACTTTCCCCAATCACATTGATTTAAAAATTTTTGCAGAAATTTACAAGGGATTAAAAAATAAAGAACGAAAAAATAAAATATGTGTTGAAAATTTTTAAATGGGGGGAGATGGATGAAGTGAGGAATTGATTTTCCCATGAGTACATGTATACTGTATATTATTGTGGTGCCACTCTATTTTATCTTAGTGGCTGTTATCCAAACTGCAGAAAAGTTTTCTATGTCCCTTTTTGCTTAAACGGGGGAAATTATTTTGATGCCCAGATTCTTTTTAAATTAACAAACTAAAACTTTCAATTTTCAATTGTTTTCTTTTTTTCTGAAAAGAAAGTTTAGTTTTATTGAAGATGTCCGTTTTTTTTACCCCCAAATCTTCTCACATTGTTGCTCACAACACTTCTGGCAATCAAAATTTTCTAACTTTACTTAAAATTTTGATTTCTTAGCAGAGTCTTAACATTTCGAACTTGTATATACACTAAACCTATTTAACCCCTTAAGCCAAACCGCCGGGAAAAAGTTTTTTAATGCCCAAAACGTTTTTAAATTTTTTCCCTTCCTTTCGTTTTAACAGTTGTAACTTTTTATCTTTTTTCAAGGACACAGTTTTTTATGAGGCCCCCCGTTTTAGCCCAAGAAAAGTTTATTTTTTATGGGGGAATAGTTTAATTTTCCAACTATAAAAAAAATTGGGAATTTTTTTTTTTTTTTTTTTTTTTTTACACCATTCACATTTCACATTTTTAATAACTTGTTGGTTTAATTTCTCAGGTTATTAGGGGTTGTGTGGAAAATTTAAAATTAGGTGAAATTTTTTTTTTTTTTTTTTGGGGTTTATAAATATTTTATTAAAAAATTATTTTTATTTTATTATTTTTTTTTTTTACACTTTTTCCCGTTTTTTTTTTTCTTTTTTTTTAAAAACCCCTGGGGGGGAGAATGTTTTACAATTTTTTTTTTTTTTTTAAATTTTTGTAAGTATTAGCATATTCATTTATACTAATTAAAATTTTTAATTCCTTTTGTCAGTTTTGAAAACAAGGGCAGTGGGATCAGGAAACCAGGGGCACACAGTCTGCCCTGGGGAATTTTGGTTTTTTATTAAAAAAGACCCGCCCTGGGGGAACTCTAGGGCCCCAGGGGTGATGTGACAGTCATTCCCCCAACTCTTTTCGGGTACCGGGGTGTTCGATTCCCCGAAAAGAGGAAAGGGGAAACCCTTTGATTGCGCCTTTGGGGTTTGACAAACCCGCCCCGCAATCAAAAGGTTAACCCCAAGGGTGCGATTTTTTTCCCCCACTCCCCAAAATGTCGTTAGGAGATGCCTGGGATCGGGCTGTTTTTTGCTTTAGTTTGGGGGCGCCCCTTTAAAAAATTTTAAAATTTAAAATGGGCGGTCGTTTTTTTTAAGGGAAAAATTAATGGAAAAAATGTTTGGAAGGGGGGTTTATGCAAACCCATCTAAGGCAGGATTTTAAAACAGAGGGGGGGGAGAGAAGCTGAGCTTGAGATATATTGGTTTTAAAATGATTTGGAGAGGGGGTTTGTTTTGTTAAAAAAGAGGAAAAATCCTGACCAGACCTTTCCTTAAAAAGACAGTTGAAATCCCTTTCTTATCCTACCTTATAAAGCGATGGACGCTTTTTCCCTGTTTTCAAAATGTGTTTCAAAGGGCCAAAAATGTCAAACACTGCATTGGCCCGGGGGGTTGGCGAGGGAGTATTTTTTCCAGTTTTTTCAAAAATTTTAAAAGGAATTTGGGTTTTTTTTTTCCCGGCCCCCTTTTTAAAGGGCCTGTCCTTTTTCCCCAAAAGAATTATTAAAACCCTTTAAACCCCCCTCTTTTATTTTCTGCTTTTCCAAAAGGGTGGAAAAACACCAACCCGGGGCAGGTTTTTTCCTTTTCAGGCCTTTTATTTTTTCACCTTTTTTTAATTTTTTTATTTCCATTTTTGGTTTTTTTCCCCATAGGAAAAAAAAAAATAAAAAGAAAAGAATAACAAAAAAAAAAAAAAAAAAGAAAAAAAAAAAAAAAAAAAAAAGTTTGCCTTTTCTGTTTTCATGACCCCACATCAAAATTTTTCCCCCTCAGACAATTTAATTAGGTCCTCCATTTGGTTTCATTGGGTGATGGGCAAATTTAAATTTTTTAAAAGGGGTCAGACCTTAATACTTATATAGTGTATACCCAGATTAGCTAGACTTAATGCTGTATGATAAATCTGGCACATGCTTAGATACTTTTGTCAAATTATATGACACTTGTTGGTAGTCTTAGCTTGTACCAAAAATTGCGCTAACATTTTGGTGCACTAAGCCATGCTCTTTTCTGTAAAGCCATGTCACCTTTGTCAGACACTTCACAAAAGGATCTACAAATTGTCTAAAATACAATTAATGTGGATTGAACCATATATGCCAATATTTTGGAACACACTGCAGCAGGATACTGGCGCAAGTTACTATAGTAAATGCATTACATTGTGCCAGGGATTTATTCTGATTGCCAGATTGGAGTCAGGAAGGAATTTTTACCCTAAAATGACGACAATTGGCTTCTACCTCATGGGGGTTTTTGCCTTCCTCTGGATCAACACTATAGTACAATAGGCTGAACTGAATGGACGTCTGTCTTTTATCAGCCTTAGAAATTATATAACTATCTGTTCCCTCTGTCAAATATGGTTTATGCTCTAATGCCAATAACAATCTACATGATTTCAGAACATTAAAGAACATCTATGTTAAGTTTGTCAATGGAAAAGAATACCAAGTCAACTCAGAGTTTAGCTTTAATTTCCTAAACTTCATATCAGAGTCCATCTTATTTATTATTTATTTCTTATTTTTATGCACTTTTTTTAAATATTGGGCGACATGTATGAAGATCGGTGCGTCGAGGCGCCCGTTTTCACTGTATTTTTCATGAAAGTTGCACCTCATTTATGTCGGCGCCCGAAGTGCGCTCATAAATGCTGGCGAAAAGTTCCCCGCACCTGCCTGTGTGTGAGGGGCAGTGCGGAACTTAGGCGCGTAACGAATGCGTCTAACATGTATTAAGTTTCTAGACAGGCTGGAAATCTGCGAAAAATCATGAAGCATGTTAGTGAATAGCAAAAAGAGTTTTCTTTAAAATTAATTAAAATATCAAAGTTGTATAAAATCGATTTCAATCTATTGAAAAAGTTGATCATTTAAAATGAAAGCAAATATATATAAGATCTCAAAAGAAAGAAATATCAGCTATAAAAGGTCTTAAAAAAAGGGAGCGAATTCAACTAATTTTACATTAACTAAGCCAGTGCTGGTGTTGTACTGATGTTAATTTTTGTCCTTTTTTAATAAAAAATTAAGATGTATTTTTTCTTCTTTCACCTTTTACTCTATTTAGTATCTACAGCAAGAGCCAGCACAGCACATCCGTAAATACGTCCGGATTTCCCATTGGTATCAATTCTAAGCTAATTGTTCATTATTTGTTCATTATTTGAGTTGGTGATGTATTTACGGACGTAAATACGTCCGTAAATACGACCAGAACTAATCCCTGGGAACATAGAAATCCTGCTTGGTGAACCACAGGTCCCAGCAAGACCTGTGCTGTGCTGACTCTTGCTGTAGATACTAAATAGAATAAAAGGTGAAAGAAGAAAAAATACATCTTAATTTTTTATTTAAAAAATGGACAAAAATTAACATCAGTACAACACCAGCACTGGCTTATTTCATGTAAAATTAGTTTAATTCTCTCTCTTTTTTTAAAACCTTTTATAGCTGATATTTCTTTCTTTTGAGATCTTATATATATTGCTTTCATTTTAAATGATCAACTTTTTCTATACATTGAAATCGATTTTATACAACTTTGATATTTATGTTTATTCATTAATTAATTTTAAAGACACGTCTTTTTTATTATTGTACTGTTGTAACTGTATTGTATTGCCCCATTACAATAAGTTCTAGCTTCACTGCGCCTCCTCCGACCACATTGAACTAGGTCTGCCTGTCGGAGCTGTAATGCACCTCACTTTGCCGACCGGCATTCATACATGTGTAGGTGATTTCGAATCTGGTGTGTCCCGCCCCAGAACGCCCACAGCGCGCCCATTCATGTTAGGCGCATACGAAAGTGGCGAAGGTTGCGCCTAACAGCGCATCACTGCGTCCAACAGTGGAGTCGGCACGGTGAGGCGCAGGATACGCCTGAAAACAGGCGCAATTCACGATCATACATGTCGCCCATAATCTTTATTTTTTTTCTAGTGGCTAGCAATGTAACTTTCTTTTCAGATTTGATGCTCTATTATTATAATTCTCCTTATTAAAGCAGTTATTGGATAGGTTATACAATGTCATTGTGGTGAAAACACCCAGCTAAATATAAAACCATTATCAATCTTAAATACAAAACTGAATGAAGACAGCTTAAACATATTGTGAACAAGCACCTGAGTTGACTACATCTGTTGCCATGGATTCTGAGCTGGAAACCAAGTTTCCTATTTGCATTTTAAAATCTTCAGGGTCTGAAAAGAAAATACGAGAAATAGATTCCCAGTGTGAAGACACAATCTTTCCTCAGGGCAATATTACAAATCCAAAGAGTGAAGTCCTAGCCAAATGTGCTACGATACATCCTGTTAATATATATGATTCTATAATAGCTGCTCATCATTAGGATTACTAGAAAACAAGGATAACTTCTACTTATGCCTTATCCTATGTATTAACAGCATGTTGTGATGTTCACCCATTGTGAAGTGGGAACTGCTTGTACTTGTAAGTTGACTATTACGGGAAACGGCATAGAGAATAAGCTTTTGGCTACTGAACATGATTAAATCACTGGAATAAACACACATGAGGAATTGTAAGGTTACTACTAAAGTTAAATTACTATTGAATTGAACATCTTAAATGAAAATTTAAATAGCATTATATCATTCTACATATTCACAACACTTTTAACTTTCGTAGTTCCAGATATGACTAAACAATTATAAAATGTCTGTCACGTTTTCTAACCGGGATGATTTGAAACCCCCGGGTAAGGGATCCTTGGCCCGCGCGGGCGCAGATGGTAACAAACCGGGGGTAGCCAAAGGGCAGGAAGGAAGCCGGTGCTGGAAGGGAGAACAGGGCCCCCACAGGTGTACCCGGGGTAAACGTAGGGCCAGCCCCCGGGATGTTAGCAGATTTGGTAGGAGCCAGATGATTAGCAGACAGGTACAAGGGCAGGAGTTCAGCGGAACGGGAAACTCAGGAAAAATGTACAGGTTACAGCGCAAATACGGCCTAGGGGTAAAAACTCTTGCAGGAAAAAACAAAAAAACAAATGCCCAGGGACAGGGGGAGGAAGTTCCTTAGAAGGCGAGGCACAGGTCATGGGCGGGAAACATAGGGCTGGGCTGGACTTACTTTTCAATGCGTGACACCGGGGAAGGGAGGAAGCAATGGTGCTCAGACCTCCAGCAGGCAGCTGGGGACTGCCAGGAAAAAGGGACGGTGATGACAAGAGCCAGTGAATCAGTGGGTGCCGAAGCAGGGGCCGGGGGCCCGGGGGAATGGGGACGCTGACGGTCCATAGGAGAGACCGCGGCGTGAACCGTGGCAATGGCAGCATTGTATTGTAAGTTGATTTTTTTTTTTTTTTTAACCTTTGACCTACTTACCAATTTTTACTGATAGTTCATTAAATTTAATTTTAAAAGGGGTTTTTCCCAAAAAGGGAGTTCATGTTGGTTTTTTTCTGCTTCAGCTTTTAAAAGGGGGCATGCATAATTTGTTAAACTGCATTTCAGTGACCCCCAGGCTTGACATCCCTGCCTTTCCCCCCATGTGCCAATTTAGTCAAAAAAAGGTCTGTTTGTTTAAAGAGCGTAATAGTTACAGTATAGTGAGTGTGATTAGTGGTGTGTGTGATTCCTAAGCAGGGAAGGACTGCGTAGCTGCCTGAGAGGAGGGTGATGTTGAGTTTGCGACCCCGGACTGAGGAGCTATACCATGGGCGTATCCTTAGAGACAAACTTCATTGGGGTCAAAAAGGTAGCAGCTAAAACAAATCGGTACATATGTTTTTAAAAAATGGTGAATGGGGAAAAATATTTTTTTACCCTATATCTCAGTATAAGCAGTTTTTTTGCCAAAAATGTCTGAAAAACTGACCCGGGTTATATCGGTATGTCGGCGACGGGCGCTTTTGATGGCCGTGCGCCCGGGAGGGGCACTTCCTATAAGGGGCTCCCAGGGAGTATGCCGAGTATGCCGACGTCCGGGCGCTGTCAGCAATCTCTTCACCTGTATGTGACTCCTCTGTGAAGATACCACTGCGGAGAAAGAGAAACAGTGCTCCCTGCTCTGCAGTGGACTCTGGCCGGCCGCAAACTCGCGGCTGTCTGTAGTTTTCGGCACAGGCAGCGTGCATGTCATTATGCTGCGTGTGCAGCCTGATGACCTCACGCGCTCTGTGCCGGCAAGAGGATGGAGTGCCCAGGAGGCGGAGCGGCGAGGGAGTGAGGTAAGTGCCGTACTTTTTTTTTTTTTTTTTAAATAACCCTGCCTATAGCTACCTACGGGGACATAATCCTGCCTATAGCTATCTATGGGGACATATCCCTGCCTATAGATACCTATGGGGACATAACCCTGCCTATAGCTAACTATGGGGACATTACTCTGCCTGTAACTGCCTATGGGGACATTACCCTGCCTATGGGAACATGACCCTGCCTTTAGCTACATATGGGGACATAACCCTGCCTATAGCTATCTATGGGGACATAACCCTGCCTATAGCTATATATTGGGACATAACCCTGCCTATATCTACCTATGGGGACATAACCCTACCTATAGCTATCTATGGGGACATAACCCTGCCTATATCTAACTATGGGGACATTACTCTGCCTGTAACTGCCTATGGGGACATTAACCTTCCTATGGGGACATTACCCTTCCTATGGGGACATAACCCTGCCTATAGCTATCTATGGGGACATAACCCTACCTATAGCTATATATTGGGACATAACCCTGCCTATAGCTACCTATGGGGACATAACCCTGCCTATAGTTACCTATGGGGACATAACCCTGCCTATAGCTACCTATGGGGACATTACCCTGCCTATAACTGCCTATGGGGACATTACCCTACCTATGGGGACATAACCCTGTCTATAGCTATCTATGGGGACATAACCCTGCCTATAGCTATCTATGGGGACATAACCCTGCCTATAGCTACCTGTGGGCACATAACCCTGCCTATAGCTACCTATAGGGACATAACCCTGTCTATAGCTACCTATGGGGACATAACCCTGCCTATAACTACCTATGGGGACATAACCCTGCCTATAACTGTCCCTGACTATAAATGCATATGGGGACATTACCCTGCCAATAACTACTTATGGGGACATAAACCTGCCTATAACTACTTATGGGGACATAAAACTGCCTATAACTACTTATGGCGACATAAACCTGCCTATGGGGACATAAACCTGCTCATAACCTGCCTATGGGGACAAATACCTGCCTATACCAGCATATGGAGGACATTAAACTGCCTATGTAATTTTATTGGTATCTATTTTTATTTTTGAAGTTCACCAATAGCTGCTGCATTTTACACCCTAGGCTTATACTCGAGTCAATAAGCTTTCCCGTTTTCTTGTGGCAAAAGTAGGTGCCACGGCTTATATTCGGGTCAGCTTATACTCGAGTATATACGGTATTTAATTTGCAAGCTTCTCCTGAACAATCAAATCTATTTTTTTTTTGTTTCTTCAACATGTCTGAAATAAAATGTAATACAAACATTACCTAGTCATATTTGGAACCAGACCCCAGTGCTGCAATGCAACAATATTAAGGCATTGCTGTATAGGCCAGGGTGATATAAAAAGGGTAATGCAGACATAATGACCTGCAGTTAAGTAGCTAAAGCATAAATCTACATATGTATACACACGGATGCATTTTCTATTGCAGTCACTGAATTTGGACCAGGTACCTACTAGTGTCTGTGTGTGTGTGGTGTGGTGTGTGTGTGTGTGTGTGTGTGTTTTGTTGGTGTGTGTGTGTGTGTGTGTTGTGTGGTGTGTGTGTGTGTGTGTGTGTGTGTGTGTGTGTGTGTGTGTGTGTGTGTGTAAGGAAATCCCACTGCACTCACAAGATAGACAAAAAAAAGAGCAGTGATTTATTTAATGTCTACAGGCTTTTAAGCTGGGCGGCTGAAAATCGGGAAGGCTAAATCTTAATCCATAAATCAATGATATGAAGAATTTCTGCCATTGAATTTAAGAGATTAGGGTCCATCCACAATCGGTCAGATTGTGGATTTGGAAGCCGTCTGAAAACCGACAACAAACCATCCACAGAGACTTTAAAAGAAAATCTGTTCAGTGGTTTACACTGAACGGATTTTCAGCCGGTCGGCTTTTCAGGCACTGGCGGTCAGAAAAACTTGGAACATGAACAATATTCCGTCCGATTTTTGGGCAGAATTTGTGCTGTTCAATGATTATGGGGGAACTTTGTAACGTTGTGTATTTTTTATTATTTGTAGTCATTTTGTGTTTAGAATATTTTAGCATTGAGCATTGTTGTACATCACACATATTAGTTTGTTTAACTCTATACTACAAAACAAATCGTCTCTCCTGCTTTTTGACAGTTTGCAGTGTAAACATTTTGAAGGATAATGCTTGTTTGCCAAATTTGTTTGCATTACAAACCAGCAATGTTTTGTATGAATTAAGTTTTCTAATTCACTTTACAGAGCCTCTCATCAATATCCTTTAATACATTCCAGACATGGAACATAAAAATGTGCGTTTGGGAAACTTTGGTTTGATACATAAATAGTGCTAATAGGGAAATCGTTAATTCCACCACTGTCTGCATTCTGAATTCTGTTGTTTTGTTATTTGTAAAACAGTTGTTAATACACTTAGACACATTACAGTGAAAAACCGAGTTTCCATAGAATTGCAGCTTCTGTGATTACTTTTCACATCACGTTTTAAACAAACAGTGTGCTGCTTTAACTATTGCTTAGTTGCCTAGGATACACAGTCATTGCAGGCCTAAGATGCTACTGCCAGCTACATAGCACTGTACCTTCAGGATTAAGTCTACTATTTGTTTAGGACATATATGCTTGAGTGATACGTTGTGAAATATATTGATAAATCTGTTTGACGTATTTATTAAGACCAGCAGAAGGTTAGGAAACATGCAAATAATTGAGATGATTTGACTTTATTACACCTTATTCGCTGGTTTTATTTAAAGGAATAAATCTAGCTGCACTACATTTGGAGCGATTAAGGAAAAATGCAGCTATACTATCTTTTACCAATTAAAGGAGTTTTGCGAGACTTTAAAAAAAACTCTCTACCACCTCCCATTGTGCTTAAATAGAAAATTAACTATACTTAACTATATCAATCAGGTATCTAAAAAAATGTGTTAAAATACAAGTTTGATACATGAAGACCCTCCTTTCAATTTACAAGACAGATTTGCTGCTAATACTTTGGTGCTAGCTATCATACCACATTTTCGGGACTATTGTCGAGTCCATGCTTTGACAGGTCAGAGATGTTACAAAGGCTGGGAGGATCTACACAATTATACAATGCTTATTAGTATTATGGCTGATTGATGTAAAGGTGTATTTGCAGTCTATGGTATCTGTGTGTCCTTACATGTCTAGAGCTAAGCATAAGGCTCTGTTGCTGGGCATCATCATAACCTAGCAGAGGCACCTGGAGGTGAGATGAGGAATCATAACTAAATGGTGTGGTCTGGCTTGTGTTCTGACCTGATTTTTTTGGTGCAGTCTGGAGACTGGTTTAATTTTGCAGTCTGGCCTGTGCCCTGAAATTACTTAGTAGTCTGATGTCTGAATTCATTTTAGTGTTGGGTCTTGGGTCTGAGTTAATTTTGGGGTCAGATATGAATTAATTTTTGGTCAGGGCTAATAGTAATCTTTATATAGCGCCAACAAGTGTCGCAGCACTTTACAATTTAGAGGGTAAAATTAGAGACAAAAAGATAGAAATTACTGAATAAAAGCTACTTACTGATGAGACACAAGGTGTAAGGGCCCTGCTCACAAGAACTTACAATCTATTAGGGTGTATGGGTGAGACGAAGGGCGAGAAGTTTGCAATGGTCCAGACAGGTTTCATAAATATGGCGTGGTTTACATAAAAATTGGATGAACCTGCCACCCTGACAGTACATCTATATACAGCTAAGTGCCTGTGGGTGACCTATCGTAAGGAGTAACAGTAGCGTGTGTGTATGTGTGTGTGATAGAAGGTGTGGGTTAGCAATTAGGGATCTTGGTAGGCCTGCCTAAGATGATGTATTTTCAGTGCACTCTTAAAATTATGAAGATTATGTTTGTGCCTGATGGTATGTGGTAGAATGTTCCAGAGGACTGGTGTAGCACATGTGAAATCTTGGACACGGGCATGGGAGGTTTGGATGATTGTGGTCTGTAGTTTGATAGCAGCAGCAGAGCGGAGAGAGCAAGTAAGATGGTAGACAGAGATGAGGGAGGAGATGTAGGGGCGTGCAGCGCTGAGGAGAACTTTATGAGTGAGAGTGATGAATTAATACTGTATCCTGTACTGAATGGGCAACCAGTGCAGTGACTGACACAGGGTAGGGGCATCAGTATGGCGGCTGGAAAGAAAGACAAGCCTGGCTGCTGCATTCAGGGCAGATTAGAGAGGGGAGAGTTTGAAGAGAGGGAGCCCGATAAGCAGGGAGTTGCAGTAGCCAAGACAAGAAAGAATAAGAGCCACAATGAGTTCGAGTAGTTTCCACAGTGAGAAATTAATTTTGGTGTCTGGTCAGTCAATAAACAAACTCTGGGGTCTGGTTTGGGTTTTGTATTCATTCTACAGTTGGTCTACTGTATATATCTATGTAAGGGCTCATGCAGATGACTGTATGACAAGGATCGCAAATACCATGATATTGTAAATTGTTTTACTCCATCCCGATCAAATACTTTTTGCTTTTTTTATTTTGGAAAACATTTCTGTCTCCTACTGCTAATTTCCAAGCCAAGTAGTTGTAATTACAGACTCAAGAAGTTGTTACTTCCAATTAGAAATGATGCCCTGACATTGCGAATATTGGAACCACAGCTAAGAGATTATAAGACTTGTTATACGAATTGTAAAAACCTAGTAACACTGTTTATATCATAATCAGGTATATTTTTGGGCATTTGGATATATTTGTTATGCATGTTACATGTATCTACAGCAAGATTATTGTTGAAGAGAGGTAGTCAGCAATACTCTCCATATACTCTAAATTATTCCATATACCAAAAATGCTAATCTCAGTTTAGTGCACTTGAACATTTAAAGGGGTGTTACCACCATAGACTTTGATGGAATATAGATAGGTGCAGGTCATAGAGATGACCTTTTAAAGTGTCAGCTCACAATGCCGAGCCAATTGTACTTTCGCAAGACTCTCTATTCTGGTCTTTAATTTCCAAGTGGAAACAAACACAGAATTGACCTGTACTTAGAAATCCATTAAAAAAAAAATTAGAACGCCAATTCTATTCTAAACCAGTACATTCATTGGCCAGTTCTGGAGGTGTGGGTCTCTGAGGTAGGACCCGCACCTATCAGACTTTGATGGCATACCGATTTGGAAACACATTTTTAAGACAGTGTTTACCAGTTAATGGTTTGGAAACCAAACTTCTACATGTGGTTCTCCAGTGCTTAGTATCTACAGATTCTTTTGTGTGCCAGTGACACAAGAAAGGTCATAGCCTTGCTTCACATTGGCATTAGGGTCAAGACCATATCACAAGCCTGTAATTCTAGGATACAACTTATGTACCTAGGGTAATGGGACATTTTGTAGATCATGGAAGTCTTTAATGTAAGGACTGGATTACACAGCAGTAAGCTACCCTGTTTCCCCAAAAATAAGACAGTGTCTTATATTAATTTTTGCTCCTAAAGACGAGCTAAGACTTATATTTGTCATGGGGGCTGGCGCGGGCGCCGCGGCTGTCCGCGACCATCCCCCTGCTGCCCGGGTCCCGGCGCCGGCTCACTTACCCGTCCACGCTCCTTTGTACGCTGTTCCTGCCTGTTCCGGTCGCCGCGCACATACCCGCTGCCTACGGCACGCGCGCGATGGCTGGTCTGGATTTAAAGGCCCAGTGCGCCGGTAATTTGATCAATTGCCGGCCGTTGGTCCTGTATAAGGAATACGCCCCCAGCACTCTCTGCCAGATTGTTGGTGTGGGTTGCCTAGTTTTGAGAGTGTTGGAAGTCCTGTCTGATTACCCGTTTACCAGTCCGTTCCGCTATGTTTCCTGACCTTGCCTGTTTGCCGCCTGCCCTGACCTTCTGCCCGTCTCTGACCACGAACCTCTGCCGCCTGCCCTGACCTTCTGCCTGTCCCCGAGTATGTCTCTGGATTATGGTTCTGTACCACGCTTTACACCGGCCACCATTGCAAGCAAGTCACATCAGGGGTAGCGACCTGGTAGCCTCACGCCGCAGCAAGTCCATCCCACTTTGCGGCGGGCTCCGGTGATTACCAGGGGCTACTTAGACTCCACTCCCTGGCGTGGCTTAACTATCATTGCTTGCGTTGGTCGAGCGAATCCACCGAACCCTTACAGTACAATCTGGCCATGGATTCCGCCAGGGTACCTTTGCCTGAGCTCCAGGGTACCTTTGCCTGACAGCCGTCGCCCAGCAGAGCCAGCGTATTGACCAGCTCGCGGCCATGATGCTGAACCTTGCGGCCCGTCTACCTCTGCCTGCGGCTGCTGCCGCCACGCCAGCACTTGTTGCTCCCGCAGCCATGGCTCTACCTGCTCCTGCGCCGGGACCCTCTCTGCATCTGCCGCTCCCCTCATGCTATGATGGAGACCCGAAAAAGTGCAGAGGCTCCATCAGTCAATGCTCCATCCACATCGAGATGCTAGGGCATCAATTCCCTTACCGAGCGGGCTAAGGTGGCCTTCATAATTAGCCTCTTATCGGGGGAAGCCTTGGCCTGGGCCACTCTGCTATGGGACCGAGGGGATCCACTGACGGCAAATCTGCAAGCCTTCCTCCAGGGGTTCCGCACGGTCTTCGAGGAACCTGGCCGCACCTCCTCCGCTGCCACAGCTCTGCTCCGTCTCCATCAGGGCGACTCCACTGTGGGTCAGTACTCCGTGCAGTTCCGCACCTTCGCCTCTGAACTCGACTGGAACAATGAGGCGTTGGTGGCAACCTTCTGGCAAGGCCTCTCTGGGTGCATCAAAGACGAGCTCGCTGGTCGGGACCTGCCATCCACTCTGGACGAACTGATTCGGTTGGCAACCCGAATCTACATACGGTTTGCGGAGAGACAACAAGAGCTCCGCCTCCAATGGGAGGTCACCCGACCACGCCGGCTCCCTCGTCTGGCTCCCGTTTTTCAACGACTTCCACTTCCTCCGCCAATGGTTCCTGAGGACGAACCCATGCAGGTCGAAAGGGCTCACTTGATCGGGGAGGAACGCTCACAGCGTCGTCAGAGGCAGCTGTGTTTCTACTGTGGCGGTTCTTCCCCCTTCATTGGGAACTGTCCGGTGCGCCCGGGAAACTCTCGCACCTAGGGCTCACAGAAGAGGCATCCCTAGGTGTCAGTGCGGCCTCTCCCCATCTGACCATTCCTGTACTCTGTGGAAGTTCGCCGGATAGCACCTTTCAAGCCATCGCCTTCCTTGATTCGGGGTCCGCTGGAAATTTTATCGGCCACGCGCTGGTGTCCAAGTTTCGTCTCCTGGTGACCCCTCTGCAGAAACCCATGTTCGTCTCCTCTGTCAGTGGCGAATGCCTCAAGGATGCTATTCGGTTCTGCACTGCGCCCCTCACCTTGTAGATAGGCGCTCTATACAAGGAGACTCTGAAACTTCTCGTTCTGCCTCGCTCCTCTTCTGAAATCCTCCTGGGTCTTCCTTGGTTGAAAGAGCATGCTCCGACCCTGGACTGGAACACAGGCGAAATTATCCGTTGGGGGCCCGCGTGCCACTCGTGATGCCTCTCTGAACTCTGTCCTGCTCTACGTTCTGCCTCTGTAAAGCCTACGAAGCCTCTGTCGGGTCTGCCCACTCCTTACCAGTATCTAGCCGACGTCTTTTCCGAAAGACAGGCCGAAACTCTTACCCCACACCGCCGTTCGACTGTCCTATTGACCTGCAACTCAGTACTACTCCTCCCCGAGGCAGAGTCTACCCTCTTTCTGTCCTGGAAACCAAGGCGATGTCGGAGCATATTCAGGAGATTCTCCATAAATGCTTTATACGCAAGTCCTCTTCGCCTGCGGAGGCCGGATTCTTCTTTGTGGAAAAGAAAGATGGAACTCTCCGACCCTGTACCAATTATCGTGGACTCAATAAAATCACCATAAAAAAATCAATACCCCCTGCCTCTGATCTCGGAACTGTTTGATTGCCTGCGTGGCGCAAATTTTTTTTCCAAGTTGGATTTACGCGGAGCTTACAACTTGATTCGTATCCGGGAAGGTGACGAATGGAAGACGGCCTTTAATACCCATGATGGCCACTTTGAATATCTCGTCATGCCGTTTGGCCTCTGCAACGCTCCGGCTGTGTTCCAGAACTTCGTCAACGAGATCTTCCGCGACCTTCTCTACGTCTGTGTCATTGTCTATCAGGACGACATTTTAATCTTCTCTCCAGATCTAGAGACTCACCGCCACCACGTCTGCCAGGTGCTTAGAAGTCTCCGTACCCACCAGCTATATGCCAAACTGGAGAAATGCCTGTTTGAACGCACCTCGTTGCCCTTCTTAGGGTACATCGTTTCGGATCAAGGTCTCCAGATGGATCCCTCTGAGCTTTCAGCGGTCCTGCAGTGGCCTCGACCTGTGAGTCTCCGGTCCATCCAGCGCTTTTTGGGGTTCGCAAACTATTACCGGCAGTTCGTCCCGCAATTCTCTATGCTGGTGGCGCCACTGGTGGCCCTCACAAAGAAGAATGCTAACCCCAAATCCTGGCCTCCCGAAGCCCAAGAAGCCTTTAATCGTCTTAAAGCAGCATTCGCTTCAGCTCCTGTTCTGTCTCGCCCGGACCCGCAGCGTCCATTTGTCCTAGAAGTGGACGCCTCCTCAGTAGGTGCCGGCGCTGTCCTTCTTCAAAAGTCCTCCTCTGGGAGATTGCGTACTTGTGGTTTCTTTTCCAAGACCTTCACTCCTGCCGAACGAAATTACACGATCGGTGATCGTGAACTACTGGCCATAAAGTTAGCCCTAGAAGAATGGCGACACTTGCTGGAGGGGGCTCGCCATCCCATCGAGATCTTCACCGATCACAAAAATCTCCTGTATCTCCAGTCTGCTCAGCGATTGAATCCTCGGCAAGCCAGGTGGTCGCTCTTCTTCGCCCGCTTTAACTTCCTCCTTCACTTTCGGCCAGCCGAAAAAAACGTCAGGGCGGACGCCCTCTCTAGATCCTCGGACACTGTGGGCCTAGAGCCGCCTCTGCAGCACATAATTCCTCCTGAACGTCTCCTCTCGGCGGCTCCCGTGGATCTTCAACATCTACCCCCTGGGAAGACCTACGTCCGTCCTGCCATGCGGCCTCGAATCCTTAAGTGGGGACATTCCTCTCGAACAGCGGGTCATCCTGGAGTCCATAAGTCCCTGCAGCTAATCTCCCGTTATTATTGGTGGCCCACTCTCGCTCAAGATGTTAGAGACTTTGTCCTGGCCTGTACCTCCTGTGCCCGTAATAAAGTCCCTCGTATTAGACCCGCGGGTCTGCTTCTGCCTCTCCCGTTGCCAGAAAGAACTTGGTCCCATATTGCCATGGATTTTGTTACTGACCTCCCAGCCTCCTCGGGAAACACGATCATCTGGGTGGTGACTGATAGGTTTTCAAAGATGGCTCACTTTGTTCCCCTGCCCGGGTTACCCTTTGCCCCCCAGCTGGCCCAGCACTTCTTCCACAACATTTTTCGGCTACTCTGGCTCCCAATGCATATCATCTCGGATAGGGGGGTCCAGTTTGTGTCGAAATTCTGGCGGGCTCTGCGTGCTCAGTTGTAGGTTCAGCTAGACTTCTCGTCTGCATATCACCCTCAAACAAATGGGCAGGTAGAGAGGGTCAACCAAGTTTTAGGTACCTATATACGTCATTTTGTGTCCGCCCATCAGGATAACTGGTCTGACCAGAATTTTCGTATAATTCCTTAGACTCCTTAGCCTCTCCCTTTTTTTGTTGTGTTTGGGTTACATCCCCGCCCGCCTCTCCCTCTGGCTACCTCGTCTCACGTCCCAGCCGTAGATGCCCAAGTACGGGACATCAAGGCACTTTGGCAAGTCACACGACAGGCCCTTCTACGGGCATCCGCTCGCACTAAGGTTCAGGCTGACAGTTACCGGAGACCTCCGCCCATATTTAAGCCGGGTGATAGGGTTTGGTTATCTGCCAAGTACATTCACTTCAAGGTGCCCAGTTACAAGTTGGGCCGTTAGTATTTGGGTCCTTTTGTGGTACTTCGGCAACTAAACCCGGTGTCCTACAAGCTCCGCTTTCCTCCTAATTTGCGTATCCCGAACGCCTTCCATGTCTCTCTCCTCAAACCGGTGGTTCTGAATCGCTTCTCCCATGGATCTGTCTCGCCTTCTCCTGTGGCCAACTCTGATAACATATTTGAGGTCAAGGAGGTGCTTGTGGAAAGAACAGTGAGGGGTAAGCGGTTCTTTCTTATTCATTGGAAGGGGTTCGGGCCCGAGGAGCGTTCGTGGGGACCTGAGGCCAATCTGTCACCTGACCTCCTCTCTAAGTTCCGAAAAAAGAGGGGGAGACCTGGGGGGGGGGGTACTGTCATGGTGGCTGCCCGCGACCATCCCCCTGCTGCCCGCGTCCCGGCTCACTTACCCGTCCACGCTCCTGTGTACGCTGCTCCTGCCTGTCCCGGCCGCCGCCCGCATACCCGCTGCCTAGGGCACGCTTGCGACAGCTGGTCTGGATTTAAAGTGCCAGTGCGCCGGTAATTTGGTCAATTGCCGGCCGCTGGTCCTATATAAGGAATACGCCCCCAGCAATCTCTGCAAGATTGCTGGTGTGCGTTGCCTAGTTTTGAGAGTGTTGGAAGTCCTGTCTGATTACCCGTGTACCAGTCCATTCCGCAACGTTTTCTGACCTTGCCTGTTTGCCACCTGCCCTGACCTTCTGCCCGTCTCTGACCACGAACCTCTGCCGCCTGCCCTGACCTTCTGCCTGTCCCTGACTACGTCTCCGGATTCCGATTCTGTACCACGCATTACCCCGGTCGCCATCGCAAGCAAGTCACGTCAGGGGTAGCAACCTGGTAGCCTCACGCCGCAGCAAGTCCATCCCGCTTTGCGGCGGGCTCTGGTGAATACCAGGGGCTACTTAGACTCCTCTCCCTGGCGTGGCTTAACTATCATCGCTTGCGGTGGTCCAGCGCATCCACCGAACCCTTACAATATTTAGGGGATGTTTTTTTTTTTCTATCAACAATAATTCACATTTATTGTTGAACAAAACATCAACATGTATTAATATACTATAGTTATTTCATCACAAACATCAGCATAAACAGTCAAACTCTGAATCGCATAAAAAAATGCACTATGTCTTATTTTCGGGGGTGTCTTATTTTCGGGGGGAAAATGTATAACCCTGGGAGTGGACAAAGCTGTGATACTGCTAGACGACATGTATTTTAATTTGCAGCATCCTGGCCATATTAAAGGCATGTTGCAGACTTTAACTTTCTTGTGCCACCTTATATAGCCCCTTAGAGTGACAGATATGTGTGCACCATGTTGTAAATGAGTACTGAAGATGAAACAACCAGACCAGACCAGACCTCTCCTTATACCAGCCGATGCTGGTGCGCCTATACAGGGCGAGGGACGAGCTTACCTTTATGTATCCTGTTTGATGCCTGCATTTAACCCCAGGTATGCCAATCCTTACTTGCATCAGCGATCTTGTAAGTACCTATTAACTTCTTACATACCTGACGTTGCCTGCCTTATCTTGTGGCATATAAATTTGTATATTTGTTATTTGTCATTTGCCCTTCTGCTGGTCCTTTTTATGCCATATCATCCCCTGAGGCGACTATTGGAGGGTCGAAACATGTCGGGACCAATAGGGCTTCATTAGGGCTTTATAAAATTAGGGCTAGGCTCCGGTCAGGACCGCGCTCATCAGGCCGATATTCCTGTTTTTCTGTTATGCTAGGGATTGATAGTCCTTTCTGCTTAGGGTTACATAGGGATATCTCTTTTTTCTGGTCCCTCCATATGAATATTTGTGATTTTGGCTGTTTTCATTATGGATGCTTGAATGGTACTTGTGTCCTTTTTATAGATTATATATTAAAAGTTAT
Source organism: Phyllomedusa bahiana (assembly GCA_025379985.1). NCBI lineage: Eukaryota > Metazoa > Chordata > Amphibia > Anura > Hylidae > Phyllomedusa > Phyllomedusa bahiana. The sequence goes on from JAODAL010000654.1 coordinate 214,168, forward strand.
ATTTTAAGTATCATTTTTTTCCCTTCTTTGTTGGTTTTATATATTTTAAAGAATAAGATCTTGAAAGTCTCTATAAGTCCTTTGCTGAGGAAATTGTCTATTAAAATGTTTACTGACTGCATGTTGACCATATAACAGTGTGGCAAGACTTATTTCCATGTGGCCATATACAGTGCTTTTTCTTTGGTAATGAGTCTGCTAAAATGAAATCAAATGTGTTAATATTTTCTGATCCCAACTGTACTGTATCTGTAATATATTTTCATTAGCCAATGCTTTTACTGGAGAAGCACATAAATAAGGACTGTGGAGTCAAATGTAGTCTACAGGCTGAAATAATCAGGTCAAGAAGACAGATTGTGATCAAACATTACAAGGCTTCCAACGTACTATTTTTTTTTTTTTTTGTTTCAGTAATGTAAAATAAGCTTGTATAACAAAATACCATTTCAAATACAAAAATGGGGAGAGAATAATAGTTTTAAAATGCTGTAGCTTATACATAAAGAAGTTCAAAGGACACCAGAGAAACCGATTTAAAATGTTCCCATTTATTTCAGTAAAATGTTCTGTGGTTTTAGCTATGAAATGCATGACATAATAAATCTCTAATGTTTTCAATTTCATTGTAAAGAAAACCTTAATTTCAATAGTTGATGCTGTCATTGAATTGGTACAAACATGAGCAGAATGAGGACTGGTTTGAACTAGAAAACATTATGAATATAAGTAAAATTCATCAAATTTGCAGATTTACCTTCAGCGTATAATACAAGTTTATTCCAACAGTATGAGCAACAAGGCCAGTTAGACACTATGGAATCTTTTGGATCATCCTGTATAATATGCAGTTATAGACTTTAAGAAGAAATAAAGAGGTTAATTAGATTGTAATCTCTAAATATAAAGTTACCGATGGAAAATGTATTTAACCCCTTAACGGCGCTTGTCTTTTCTGCATTACTGAGCTGCGGCCAGTATTCACGCTACTCCAGGATCGCCGGTTCCATATCTACCATATTATAAGAGGGCGACACATCTGATGAAGGTCTAAACAGGACCGAAAACGTTTATGTGATTTGGTCGCCTTAAAAATAAATTCTTATAATTTAAACCAATATTGGAGTATGTTTAATCTTGTATGCGGGTATATACATATTGTGTATTTTAACCCCTTAACGACGCAGCCTATTTTTTTTCACGTCCGTTTTTCACTCTCCACCTTTCCAGAGCTAAAACTTTTTTTTTTTTTCCATCTACATAGACATAGGAGGGCTTTTATTTTGTGGGACAAGATGTACTTTCTAATGGTGTCATTCATCAAACTATAGAATATATTGGGTAACCACAAAAAAATGGGGCAAAATATGAAAAAAAAACCTGACCTGCACCATGTTTGCGGGTGTTTTGCTTTTACGGCATTCAATCTTTGGTAAAAATGATGTGTTATCTGTATTCTACAGGTTTATATAAATCTGACAATACCAAACATGTATGGCTTCTATTATGGTTTGGTACCGTAAAAAAATTCCAAACATTTTCTGTTTTTAAAATTTGCGTGCTGGTGTCATTTTTTGCGACCAATAACTTGCAAGAACACCTATGGACTTGAGTGAGGGTGCATTTTTTGCAGGATAAAGTGTACTTTTTATTGCTACCGGTTTGGAATACATGCAACTTTTTTGATTAAATGTATTCCAATTTTTAGGAGACGTGAAATTACCAAAAAAACACAATGTTTGAGTTTGGAATCTTTTTCTTCTACGATGTTCAGCATACAGGATAAATGATGTTATATTTTTAATAGATCAGACTTTTCAGACATGAGGATACCAAATATGTGTAACTTTATTATTTTATTTTTTTTATTTGTAAAATGGCAAAAGGGGGTGATTTGTACTTTTAATATTTTTATTTTTATTTATACACTTTAAAACTTTTTTTTTTACTTTAACTTTGAGTGCTTCACCACTAGTGGGCGTGATTTTTTATACAACCTAATGCATTGTAATAGAATACATTAGGGTATGCAAAGATGGTGGTTTTACTACTTCCTGTGTGGGACAGGAAGTAGTAAAGCAGAACACATGGTAGCAATGGAAGCCTTCACAAGACTAATGTTTTTTTTTTTAGTTTGTAACACCAACTTTTTCTGCAATTCTGTACAGAGATTGGCATCACTCTGTGTCTCCGTTTCGGCTCATAAACTTAACATCAAATTAAACAATCAGTATGGTTTTAAGAGAAAACACAGACATATATGGGAAGACTTAAAGCAGATGTATACAGACTTAAAGCAGATGTGGCCCTTGTTTGGAATCTGGAACCAATTCTCACGTTATGTAATGTACCCTTGCTGAGCACTGAGCCATCATGCTACACTGACCACCTTCATCAAATCTGTCTCTGTACTCTGAAAGCTTGCAAATATAATTTTTCTGGTCAGTCAGTGAATGTACAACTCAAATAAGTATGATATTTAACAGTATTTAACATCACAAAAATGTTCATGGCTAACATGGTACCATACTATATTTTGCTGTATGTGGTATCACTAAAAATGTTATAACATATTTACAGTATTTTGATTTTGCATTGAAATATTAACAGTGTAAAGTAATACATTTAGTTTAATGGAGTTAACTCAGGTAAAAAGAATATTATTTAAATAAGGATGTTCCTCCCCTAAACCATTATCTAAGCTTCAGGGCATATATGTTATGAATAGCATTGTAAAAGCATCATTACCAATACCAGAACGAATAACATTTTACATGAATATTAAGATGGAATAGTAATAAAATGTTATTTTACAAGGTAGATTTACTTATCCTTACAGTTTTTTTGTTATCTCACCTTCCAATGAAATTTATATAAGATGTTTTGGTGCATTCTGGTCATGAATTAGTGTATATTGAGTGGAAACAAAAGAAAATGTGAAAATGGATGGCAGGAAATAACCAAATGATCCATATCGAATGCCCTTCTATCATGGCCTTTGTACTCTTAAGTGAGGATAGATATATGTTTATCCCAGGCAGGTTTACTTAGTAAAAGTCTTCATTTACCTGTCCCTACATGTTGAAAGCTAATCATTGTAGACAGAAAAACTCTTTAAGAATAAATTAGGTCATGAGCTTTTTTTTTTTCTAAAATTCTTGCTGCTGGAATAGCTCATAGTGTTCTGTTATGACTAGTGATGTGTGATTGTGTCAACTATCGTTATCGATTCGATAGTTGATATCGTCAATTATCATGCCGATTTCCAATAGTCGATAACAGATTATCGCCGATGACCATTAAAGTCTATGGGAGAGGAACAACACCTTCATTCTTACACCCAAACAGGGCTGGAGAAGCTGGAATTAACATCCACAACAGTAAACTGGATACGTGCTACATTTTAGGCAACACAATTAGGCAACAAGAGTCACAGAAAAAAACTCACAGACTATTAACTATCACTGTCTTGTACCACAGCATGACCACTGAACCTGCATGACCCACAAATTAAAAAGTGCCAGAAGGCAGTATTATTTGAACCATCATTTTACTTGAACTGGACATTTACTATCCCTGTCCTGGAACGCAGCATGACCCTCAAACCTGCATGACCCACAGATTAAAAAGTGCTGGAAAAAGGAGTCTTTCAACTACCATTTCAGTTTAACTGGACATTGTCTATCCCTGTGCTGGACCGCAGCATGACCCTTAAACCAGTCTGACCCACAGATTAAAAAGTGCCGGAAAAAGGAGTCTTTCAACCACCATTTTAGTTGAACTGAACATTGACTATACCTGTCCTGTACCTCAGTATGACCATTAAACCTGTCTGACCCACAGATTAAAAAGTGCTGGAAAAAGGAGTCTTTCAACCACCATTTGAGTTGAACTGGACATTGACTATGCCTGTCCTGGGCCACAGCAAGAGCCCCAAACCTGCATGATCCACAGATTAAAAAGTAGTCTCCAAAAACAATGGGAATCTCACAAGAGAACAGAGAGTGACTTTTAATCACTATATTTACTATTTTGCCATACGCTTCATGTTGGACGATGGTGATGACAACATTTGTGGCCGTGACTGGGAGGACGAGGAGGTAAGACTGCTGGATGCAGGTTGCATTAACCACTGAAGAACAGATTGGTGACGCTGTTCGTTACTGAGATTCACAGGGCACCGACCCAGCGATGACAGGCCTGACGGTCCTGCAACCGATGATCCGCTGGCTTGCGTGTTGTCGCCAGCAGTGGAAGGAGCACCTTCTCTCGTACCTCTACCTCCATGTCCTACATCCCTCTTTGCTCGCTTACCACCTGCATTTCGCTCCATGTTCAGAAAGATAAAAATTTAAAAAGGTATGGAAGAGTTTTTGAAAGTCTCTTATTGAAAGATGGAAAATCACAGCTATTCTTAAATCCCTCTAATTTCCTACAGCCAACTAGGATTAGAAACAGAATTGTTTCTAGCGAATACCTGTGAAATGCGGTCTGGTGGAAGAACTGTAAGACAAAATCAACAGTGTTCTTCCTTCAGTCCCAGGGATTTACAACTGCCCAGTAGAACTAGGAATTGATAGTTTTCAACAAACTATCATACAACTGCGCTATCTGCGCCAAACTGAGATTCACCGAGCCCAATAAAACTATTCTAAAGTTACACGGATGACAAATTGCGTTTTTTGCAGCAATGACAAACGAGAACAGTTACTAGAAAATTTCTGTATCCTAATGTAAGTACAAAGTGGCTCTGTGAACAAAACTGAGCTGCACCAAAGTGAAAAACAGCTATTTAAAAGTTATACGGATAAGAAAAGGTGGTTTTTGCACCAATGAAATACACCAGTAGTTACTAGAAAATTTCTTTATCCTAATGTAAGTACAAGGTGGCTCTTTGAAAAAAACTGGGATGCACCAAAGTGAAAAACAGCTATTTAAAATTTATACTGATTAAAAAGGGTGGTTTTTGCACCAATGAAAAACACCAGTAGTTACTAGAAAATTTCTGTATCCTAATGTAAGTACAAGGTGGCTATTTGAACAAAACTGGGCTGCACAAAATAAAAGGTACAATTTCACCCCAGGTGCCAGGCGTGCTGGCCAAAAAGTGGTAAAAAAATGCCATTTCAATGCAGGTTCAAAGCAGAGTCTGGACTGCACAATATACACCCTCCTTTCCAAAGCCAGCCTGTCTGCCTGTCTTTCCGTCCTCCAACCCCCCCCCCCCCCCCCCTTCCTCTCCACGGCTGTACAGCGCTAGATGCTTCTTTAAAAGTCTCTGTCTAACTAACTAAGAACTGAAATTCTCTAATCTACCTATATTCTAATGTTCACAACTAAAAGCATAGTCGTCTGTATGAATAAAGAGAAGAAATGTGTCTCTGAGCTGAGCTGTATTGAGAGAGACCTAGCACACGTCCTGCTCTAGTGAGAGACACTGAAACATTGATACTGAACAGGAAACGCTGTTCTATGCAAAACGAGGCCATGCGATTTTTCCAGCCAATGACAACCATACACATCACAGTCATGACGTCGCACACTCAGCTCACTCTACTATATGCTCTAAGCTGATTTGCTGGCTGCCAAAATGACAGAAAGCGGCGAAAATGGCGCAATAGTACTAGATTATCTGCAGATTGTCACATAAAATATCGCGTAATCGGAAATTTCCGATCAACCTAAAAATTGTGCCAATTTCAACTTTGTCGATTTATAATCGCTTATCCCTAGTTATGACCCATGCTACCATACCTGCTTGGTCCTTGGTCATTGTCTTTTGTTTATACAGAATAGCCATGCTGTTTTAAGCATGAAACAGGATCTACTTAACTTGCAACGAAATAGTTCCAAAATAGCCCTTTTCTCTGATAACTCAATGACTACTAGTAAAATGAGACAGTCACATAAGGAAGTAAAAAAGTGATCAAGACAGGCTAAGATACAGTATTGATAACCCTTTCCAGCCAAAATTAGATTAAAGGATTATACATGAAGGGGGTGTTATTTATTTTAAAGATCCCCCATGCTTTGTGGATGGATTCTAAATGTATTCATTGACTTTGAGAGTTATGATGCAGTTCCTTAACCTTTTTTTATTTTATGTTGTTTTGGAGTATTTTCAGTGTTGGCTGTTAGGAGGATGTGCTAGGAATAGGAGCTGGGTAGATTGAGAAAATAATCGGATGAATTGTTTGGGGCGGTATTAGATAAAGACTGAGGGAGACATGCATGAAGGAAGGTGCTTTGAAGTGAATTGTCGGGTGTAGGGGCATCATGTATGTAAACTGGGTCTTAAACTCACTTTGTTGCCCACAGCAACCAGTCAGAGCGCACCTCTCATTTCACATTGTGCTCTGGAAAAATAAAAGTGGCGCTCTGATTGGCTGCTATAGGCAAAAAAGTGAATTATAGACCTAGACAGTTTTCATACATGTGATCCTAGTTTTCAGTGTATAATGCACCTAAATCTATGAAAGTGTTTTTTGTGCGATTATAAATGCAGTAAAGATCGATGCATCTCGCCTATGTAGGTTGAGAAAGAAGGGACATTTTTTGCCCTAACAGCAAATCTAGCTCCACTTTTACTCCTCAGGCTCAAGCATACCACAATGAAATAGGTCTGCCTGTTCGAGCAGTAATGCGCCTAGTTTTGATGAACCACATTCATATATGTGGCTAATATTACGAGTGTGGTGCAACACCCCCCCCCCCCCGAATGCCCACAAAATGCCCCCTCATTTTAGGCGCATTAGAAAGTGTCAAGTCTTATGAACAATGCGCCTAACACATTTATTTGGTGCATTAAACAGGCTCACTGGCGCATTTTACGACAGAAAAGGGTGAAAAACCCGATCATACATGTCTACCTGAGTGTGCATACAAAGCTGAGGGTCCTTTTTGTTTTAATCTTATTATTGAGTAGAATTTTATGAACATAAGAGGTTAAGGTAGAATGGTAAAGAAACAGCTTTTTTGATTGAATTTAATAGAAAACTGTCTATCTTTTTCTATTCATTCGATGTTCTCCTTCTTCGCCAAGTAATCCCCATACTATTTCATAATTTTAAACAAATTGTACTGGAAATTACTGTTACTGTTGATACAAACAGTTAAGTTATATAAAGTTTTGAAAGAGATGTTGTGTATAATAGCAGCACCTCTTATATGATCTATAAATGATAGCTTTCTTACTATGCAGTGCTTGGTTTTTGTCTGTAGCTATACCTTTTTGCACCGGAAAGTTCTACGGAATATGATGGCATTATATAAAACAAGATAAAAATTTATCCCCACTCTCTTTTATCCACAGAGGTTACTCATACACAAAGTTTTTATATGTAAAATAAGTCTCTATAACCATTATGAGCAGTGTCAGATTTTAATATAGTACAAGATGAGTGTTTGGATAGATTTAATAAGGTTCCTTATATTTGGAATCATAGGAGGAGCTGATTTTTTAACTTGCGCTGATAACTAGGTTGGGTAGATCTATGAAGGATTAGAAACCATAAAAGAGCAAGTTCTCTTGTTATTCAAAGCCAGTCAATAAATGGCTTGGCTTTATTACAACTGTGTAAGAGTAAATTTTTTGACTATAGCAAAAAAAAAAAAAAAGCAAACACTTTTTTTTTTTTATAAAAGTAGCTCTGTGGTGCTATAGACAACAAAGACAGTTTTACGGCAAGATAGTTTCAATAAAGCTTTCACACTGACTGGTAGAGATTAATGGTCTGATATTTGACAGAGTGGGTAGAGTATCATATAATAAGTTAACATAGAAGAGTTTTGCTTTGGGGGGGAGTGTATTACCGTTTTATTTTTATAAAGTAAAATCTTCCTTATTAAGTATCCTAAAAAAATGGCATGGAAAAAGTATCATCTATAGCTTCCTATTTGTTGGCATAAGGTCTCCCTTATGTAAAAGAGGTCCATCAAATGAATAAACAGGCACAAGTGATGCATAGTAATGCAAGGGTTGTTTTTTTTTTTTACAAACCTTGCTGCTGTTAGGGTTGTGGCAATGAAGAAATAGGGTATATAGTAGCTCACATTCCATGTGAAAATGGATTGTTTCAGAAAGGGCAGAAACACATATTTCATAGTTCAAGTCATTTTATCTTCAGATATGTAAATCGAGTACCGTAGATTGCTTGCTATAGTAATAAATAATTTAAATCAGTAGGTCACCTCAATGCTATAAGGGACACATAATAGGGAACAAGCTAGTATTATAAATGAAACTGACCTGATAGTTTAACAATTTATGAATTACTATGAGACATTATATAGCTGGAATCACTGAATGTAAAAAATGAGTAAAGCCACTGCTAGTAATTTATAGTATCACATAAAAATGCAATTGCTAAAACATAACCTTTAGGTATTTATTTTTAAGAAGTTTAGATCCTACACCAATCCATTGCAGACTGGCCTACACTCAGGTGCATATACATAACCAAAACTATATATAACCAAAATTATGTGGGTCCATACAGTGATTAGCTGCTGAGTCATAAAGCTCCCTTAAAGGGGTTGTATAATTTCATTAAATGGTCTTCAGAATGAGGGGACAGTGAAAACAAACAACTTTGCAATTGGATGTCATTAACAAAGCTGTCTTGTTTTCACAGTGTCCCTTATCTTCTGTTTCTGTAAACACTGTTCCCCAGTGCTGGTCGGATTCCTCCTCCTGTCCTGTCATTGGCTGACGGCTCTACTAACTTACATTCTGTCTGGCCCCCGGTCGGATTCACGGGAGCGAGTATTCCTGTCTCTCTCACTCAGAGTAAGGGACCAGCAGGAATTTCACTCTGCATAGCCAGAAGAAACACAATAACACTGCAGGGCTTCTACAATCAGAAAACAGCAGAAATGTGCCTCAATCCCTGCTTCCCTCACCCAGCAGAAACACACTGCAGCTGATTCTACAATCAGAAAACAGCAAAATTGTGGCATGGTGCCTAACTCTCCTGCATAGAAGGGAGATCTGTGCCTTTCATAGAAGACTGGATTCAACTGTAACAAACCTCCAGCTGAGAGAGGAGAAGAGATCAGTTCTCTGAGGTCATAGAAGACTCTCTAGACTGAATGCAGGACATTGGTATGTAAACAAACAGCTCCTACAAAATAAGACTGCATAGGGAGAGGGAGGACACAGTGACATGTGGACTCAGACAGAGAGGAGGGGAAATAGCAGGGATGAAGACTGAGTTCATAGAAGACTGTCTAGATTGAATGCAGGGTTGTGGTATTTAAACAGCTCCTACAAAATAAGACTATATAGGGAGAGGAACAGTGAGATGTGGACTCAGGCAGAGAGAGGGGTGGGGAGAACAGGGCTCGGGAGCCAGCATGAACAGTGAAGGGGGGATGATGTCATCTCCCTTCAGTTCAGAAACACCCAGCTGGGAGGGAAAGAAACGCCCCTGGATTTGTAGAGCTGAGAAATTGAAAATACTTTGAAACACATGAACTGAAGAAGCGATACATCCCCTTTACTTCATATTGCCTGTCTCTGCTATTCACATTGTGCAAAATCTCCAGTATATTCTTTGAGTTGCAGCTGGACACTGCTTGCTCCTGCCTCCTGTTTGTAAGAGCTAACAGGTTAAAACCTAGCAGTTAAATGTAGGAGGCAGGAGAGACAGACTAAATCAGCATCACATGGTAATATTAATGAGACACAACATGGCACACTATTCAAAAATGTAATAGAAGAAACAGTAGAATATCTGTAATGTGTATGATGTTGAATAACACACAACATATATGTAGAGGGATTTGGGTTTATCTGTAAAGAAGAATGATGGTGAATGGATCTCCATCTCACGAAACATATATCACTTAAAGAGGTTTTCTTGCAACAAAGATCATGTCTGTAATGATGGGGACAGTAAAAATAAGCACTTTTGCAAATGGTTTGCATTACCTAAATCATTTAGTATAGCAGCTATGAGCTAATCTGTGAGTGTCTAGAGCTAAATCTGAACCCTGGGATCGGGCTATACGCCCTTTGCTATGATTGGCTGCCTGATATTTAGTTCATCCCAGGTTGGGACATGCCCCCTGTGTGGGACACGTCCCCCGTGCTACGATTGGCTGCCTGCACTCTCTTCCCTCTGAGCTGTGTGTAAACAAAACTGAAACTGCCTTTCAGTGCTGTCTGTGTCTATTTTCTCATTGTCTTTCACTCTCTCTGAGCTGTCTAATAAAGGCTGAGCTCCTCTATGCTCCTTTCTGAGTGATAGCTCTATATGAAAGATCTTGACAATTACTTAGTTTCTCTAGCTGTTAGATTCACTCTCCCTACCCATATAACATAGCCTTATACACTCTGCTCCCTCACCCATATAACACAGCCTTATACACTCTGTTACCTCTCTACCTTATGTCTAATACCAGAGGGTGGAGCAGAGTGCATTTCTCACTTTAGTTTCATCATTTCAGGCTGTATGTATAACAGTTTCCAACAATAAAGGTGTTCTGGTTACAAGGAACTTGTGGAGGGTGGTGACAGCTTTCCAGGCATGAGTACTGACCATTGCAGGAGGTCTACAGAGCTTTGACATCCTTTCCCTCCCACTGCTCACACAGAATGATGATGATGACTCAGGAGAGAGTGGGGAAGACGTAGTGAGGGAAGATATGCCTACTGGGAGGAGAGATCTGCTCCTGGATTTGAAGCTGTAAGAGAGAGAGAGAGACAGCTCAAGATGCCTGCAAAAGCCTGTTCTGAGACAACTCCTTTAAATTTTTTCAGTGTCTTTCACAGTTTATGATTAATCAAAGACTAGACTATAGACCTAAACAGTTGAAAAGTTTTAATTTTGGTTACAATCCTAGATGCCACAAATTCTCCATGTGAAAAGTGGACCTTATTTACTTGCTTTGGCACTGCCCTGAATTATATAGATATTGGTATGAATTTAAAGGGGTTGTCTCGCTACAATGATTGGGTTTTAATTTAAAGATCTTTAAAAAAACAAGCAGCTTTGCAATATATGTTCATTACAAATGTCCTACTGATTTTGAGCTAGCCCTGTTAGTATTACTACATCAGCTTCTCAAATCTCTATAGCAGCTGACCTGTTGATCCTTATCTTACTGGCTGTCAGGTCTGAATGACTCATCACCTTTGAAGACAGGTCGGAGCAGAGAGCCCCTCCCGCACAGAATGCTTCTGTAGTGGAAGGAGGGGGAGGAGGACTCTGGCGTCTGTGTCCTGGATTAACCCTGTGTGTGCCTGCTTCCTCCTGCTCTCTACACAGATAGATGTGACAGCAGTGACCTGTCTGTTACTATAATCAATGATATGTCTTTGGAACTGTGACTATACTAATACTATACAGATCAGGGGGCATGTGAATACTTTATGTTCTCCTGTATTAGGGGACACATCCTGAGTATAGTAACACTGCCTTGTTGTTGCTGGAGATGTGGAGACTTGTAAGCTAAGCAGGGGATATAGGAACACTTGCATCCTCTCTGCTCTATTAGCACACCACTTCACATTCCTCTCTACACTCATAGATCAGCCCTCTCCTGTAACAGACCTAGGCAGGCACACACAGGGTGAACTCTGGCAGCAAAACCCCCTCCCCCCCCCTGTAGAGAAGTTCCGTAGCTGCCTGTGTGCGGATGGGAGGGGGGGGAGGGAGCAGAAGAGACAGACAAGCTAGCACGCCCCTCAGTTCAACTTACCAGGGACACTGACAGGCTGAAAGCTCGTAATGAGACAACTCCTTTAAGTACTGAATTGTAAAGGATTTATTTGTAGAAAATGTATTACTGAAGATCACGCTATAAACTATGCTACAGGTCTATAACTGTGTTTGTGCAGCCATTTGACAGCTTGTTTTTTGTGAGATGAGTTGTAGCTTTTATTGATGTTATTTTGGCGCATGTATATTGTTTTGACATATTTTTTAAAATTTTCTTTAATCTCTAACGCAATGTTAAAAACATGAATCTGCTTTTTTCCCTTTTTTTTATGTCATGGGACGTGATATAAATGACTGAAGTCAATTTTTTTCTACAGTTACAATTATCAGACACCTTAGATACTGCAGTTACTATTGACTACAACAACTAAGGGGCTAACCTGCCATGACTGGAGTTATTCTCGATCCTAGCAGTTATGGAAAGAGCAGGACTGTGTAATAGAGAAATAAAAAGACAACTTGGTAGAAAATGTACACCATGAAACAGGAACTAGCCAGGATTGACAGGTACATTTATTTGATAGGGTATAAGGGATTAAATAATAAAACAATTAAATTGCCTTAGGACAAAGAGGAAAGGTGGATACTGTCCATTTAAAATTACAGCAGGTTTTAAAAGGGGAGGGATTTGCTGATTAAATGGATATAGACCTTGTAAGGATGTACAGAAGACTTATCTAGTAATTTACATTAATTCACAGCGCATAGAATTGTATACATTTAGGGCCTCAGTTATGAAAACTGTCTAGGTCTCAGACTTTCTCTGTTGCCCATAGAAACTAATCAGAGCTCCCCTTCATTTTTTCAGAGCACTATATGAAATTAAAGGGGAGCTCTGATTAGTTTCTATGGGCAACAGAGAAAGTCTGAGACCTAGACAGTTTCCATACATGTCCTCCTATTAGTTTCTACATAAATTAATCATACACAAGAATATATTGGGTATCTTTAGAGTACTATAACTTCCATATAGATTGGCATTGCAGCGGTTTAGGGGAAAAAATGTATGTAATAAAAATTCGACTTTTTTATATAATAAAAACTTCACTGCAGACATGGATTAGTTATGAATTGTTTATGGGATGTGATCTATTATGTTCTGAATTAGTGACTGCATGTGAAGCCTCGTTTTTTTTTTTGTTTTTTTTTTATTTGACCATTGGATAAGCCAGAAAAACTCTGAAAAATGTATATTTCTCTTTGATGAATGTATCAATCATTTATATTGACTGGTAAGGAAACAAAATCCATAGCACATTTTTATTAGGCACCTTAATGTGGTATTCAATCATTAAAAGTAGAAGAGAACAGATTTCAAATGGCACTGGCTTATCTCCAGTTCCTGTTACGTGGATGCTAATTAACGTTTTGACTAATTTACTTGTTCTGGAAACGTTAAGCCAATACTTTTCTCAAATGCTTGCTTATATAACATAGTAAGAGTACAAGAACTAAACAGTTCTTCTGTATTAAAATAATTTGTTCTGTGCTAAGACATTTTATACTTACAAAAATGTCTCTAGAAAATGTATATGTTACAGTTTGGAAACAAGAAGTTTTATTTTAATAGTATGATGATATGGCAACTTAAATATAAGAAAGTTTTATGAAAGTTAAAATTTGACTATGTTAAAACTTAAGAAACTATATAAGAAGCTATGGGCGACATCTATGAATTTACATGTGGTATTTTATTGACGTATATTGCGTCAAAAACTGCTGGCACACTGTTCTGTAGATGGCACAACATATTTTAATGTGCCTAAAATGTGCCAAAGTTTTTATGCGAAACTGCCTTACAAAGTTTGCCGCATTACACTCTATGCGGCAAAATGTTTGCACATAACACTTTCATTTATACTGTCGTATTATACACTTGTCTATATCTCTTTAGAACTGGTGTTTCGGTGCCAGGGTAAAAAAATGTCATATGCGAACTCATAGATGTTGCCCTATATCCATGGATCATCATTGTCTCTTTGGAGGAGGCCTGATTCCTGGCAATCCATGTTTATCAGCAGACTGAAGTGGCTGTGGCTAGACTGTAATTTACTGTATCTTAGTTCCATTCAGGTGGATGATAGTGAGTTGCAATTCCAGGTACAGCTACTACTAAATGAGTAATGCCGTGCCCAGCGATCATTAAAGGGGACGTTGCACTTGCTAGAAGTTGTGCCCTCTTTCATTAGCTAATCGGCAGTGGCAATTGTCAGTCCTTCACCAATCTTAAAAGCATAGGCCATCAATTTCATAGTCCTAAAAAACCTCTTTAGGATAATACATCTGTGATGCCTGGAGAAAGAGAATACATTGCATGCCATATCCCAAAATATTTCCAAGGGCAAGGTAAACATGACTGTTTTCCTATGTGAAGCTACAATTTGTGCTATGATTTTTATAATGTTATTGCTTATTTTTGGTGCTTGCCCTGGTATGTTCACATGGCTTATTTGGATGCAGATTTTTCAGCGTCCAAATCAGCTTCAAATCCTCATCTGAAAAGGCCTCATGTATGTATATGAAACTCCAGTCCTGTCCCAACCTTAATCCTACCCCAACTCCAACCCTGACCACACTCCAACCCTACCCCATCTCCAACCCTAACCTTATCCTAACCCTAGCAACAACATCACGGGAGCGCAGCACAGGGAGCACAGAATGGGTGACAACACTGAGTTAAGAACATAACGGGCAGCAACAGTACAGGGGTTAAACCTCACGGGCAGCAACAGTACGGGGGACAATATGTGGGTTAAACATCATGGGCAGCAACAGAACAATATTGGGAGAGTACAGGGGTTAACATCATGGACAGCAATAGTATGAGAGAGCGGATTTTCAGTGTGGAGACGCCTCATAATACGTTCCATAATTTGTATAAGGCATTTCCATGGTAAAAATCTGATCCTCATTGACTTCTGTGGGCATCTTACTCATGTAAAACGCCTCAAGAATTGACATGTCACTTCTTTTTCAGCGCGGGAAATGTGCAGAAAAAACACATAAGAACATTATGCAATCAGTGCCAATCACTCTTGACAAACTCAAGAACTAAAATGGTAACAGCCATCTAACTGATTCAGTAACACGTTTAGAAGGAATAACAAAGGAACAACACAACACAGTTATAGAAGATGCTCCAGAATTATTATAATATAGGCAACACAATTATTTACTAAAACAGATTTGTCAAGAGATATTACAGATCCTCTTCAGCTGTATAGATAAGTACAGAAGCCTGCCCTTTTCTCTACAGTGGGCTACCCCAAGTAAACATGTCATAAACAATAGGTATAAAATTTGTGGCTGTGAGCAACATGCAGCATGCCACTGTATGGAAGATTTTCTTCAGAAATACATAGAGAGAAATATTCCCATCATATCCTATTACTACTCTGAAAAAAGTTACTAGCTTTAACAAAACGATTGGAACCTATAGGATTTGATTTGTTGAATTCCACAAATTTCCATAGCTGTAGATGATTTCAGGAAATGATCTTTGAGTAAAAGTCTCAGTTTCCAGATGATTCACACTGACATTGACATAGTTTTTTTGATACTGATCATAATAGGGGTATTGTAAGCACTCGCTTAGCGCTTGGACCGTCCTGGGGGTACTTTTGCTCCGGGATTGCCGCTTTTCGTACGACGTATGATGGCACACTGACAAAGGCTTCTGGTTTAAACTGGCCTCAACCAGCTTTATTCATGCTCCAGATAAACATACAGCAACAAAACATAAATAAAATCCTCGGCCGTCTAGCCACTGACTAACCATTAAGTGTGTTCCTCACTAACGTGGCCTATGCCTACTGCACAGCACCACCAACACTTGTACCAGCCTCCACTGGTTCAGACTTCCTTAAGGCAGCCACCTGCTTGCCTCAAGCCTGGGGGGTAAGAGCCTCCTCTCACAGCTCCACTGCTGCTCCAACTTGCAGCTGACCACACCCTCCGATCTCCTGTAGTAGGAGGCCTTTAATAGGTGCTCCAGATGCACCCAATACCTGGGCTGGAACCAGAAGACCTGGAACATGGGAACAACCACCCACCCATCTGCAGTTGTTCCGGGAAGGCCAGCCCTTAATGGCTGGACATTAGCCATGCTAGGTACAAGGGTCAGCAACCTAATGCTGCTCGACAATGCCTGGCTTTCCCCACCGAGACCAGGCTCTCGGTGGCACGTACGCCATCTAGTGGCAGCTCCATGCGACCACCGAAGGTCGCCCGGCCACAGTATATACATGAAACCTGAAGCTAAATAAGTGGTACTTACTGTAACAACCAGTCAACTCACTGCTTGATTTTCTATGATGCTGTAACGACTGAAATAGTGGATCTTCTGGACCACCGCAAGCAGTGATAGAAGCCGCGCCAGGATGCGGAATCTAAGTAGGTCCCGGTCTTCACCAGAGCCCGCCGCAAGGCAGGTTGGATTTGCTGCAGTGGGAGTCCTACCAGGTCGCTACCCCGATGTGACTTGCTTGAGATGGTGGTCGAGGTGCAGCGAGGTACCAAATCATGAAGCAAACTCGTAGTTGGGGGCAGACAGGAAGGTCATGGCAGGCAGCAAAGGTTTGTAGTCAGAAGACGTAACAACGGGTCAGGAACACAGCAAGGCAGGAACGCACTCTGGAACTCTTTCTCTATGGCACTAGGCACTGTAGATCTGGCGGTGAAGTAGTGGGAGTGTCCCAAGTATATAGGGTCAGCATCTGACAATCAACCAGTTACCAGCACGCTGGCTCTTTAAATCTCAGTGAGCCGGTACGTGCATGCCCTAGAGAACGGTGACGCACGCACCAGCTGGCAGAGAAGCGTGGGGAAGCAGGAACGCGACAAGGTAAGTAACTGACAGTAGTACGAGTGTGCCCACAGCCCGATATGTGGACCGCACCATTTGTCCCCGCTGCCAAATGGGCAGCGGGGGTATGAGAGTGCCTACAGCCAGACATGTCGGCTATGGGGCAGCTCGTGACAGATGCACTTGATTTAGTTATAGATATAGTTTTTAATTGATATTGGCAATAGTTTTTGTGTTTGCTATATAGTCTAAATAACTTTATTCTGCAACTATATAGAATTTCAAAAATATCAGAACATGTTATTTTTTTCTGTCTAGAAAAATGTGGCTTGAACACTCTCAGACAGACACCAGCTTAAGGTTGCGTTCAGCCATTTCAGTTATTATTACAATTGCTGGAAATCCTAGCTTTACCTTGCTGTGATATAATGTAATAGGCAGATAGTGAGCAGATGTTAAATTGGCAAAGCAATCTTTGAATGACAAAATGTAATGGTATTACAGCTGGCAGACATAAAATGCCACCACTAGGCTACCATCGTGTGCTATTGTAGTATAAAAACAATTATCAATAAATAGTGTATCTAATGCTAACTAGCATGTTAACCTTTTATGTAGATTCCTGGAAAATGCTCGATTGTTTATCCCAGTAGCAGAAGAAGATATAAATATACTATTGCTGCAAAAAGAGAAAACAATGATAATGTCAGGTTTTACAGTACCAATTGATAATATTTGTACAAATAAAGGTTTCATTCTCATTTTGTTATCAAAACATTAAAAAGAGGAACTATCTGAGTTAGAAAACTCATTTTTCAAACACTATTTTACAATTAATTTGTTAACCCCCTACCGACCTATGAAGTATGAGTACGTCATAGCGGCGATAAGCGGCTTTGAAGTAGGATTGCAGTGCGATCCCGCTCACAGCTGGGGGGTGTCAGCGGCTAATTGCTGCTAACACCCTGCGGTTATAGCGCGGGTGGGCACTGCGCTGATTAACCCCTTAGACGCCGTGGCAAAGATGGCTGCAGCGTTTAAATGAAGGAAAAACGGAGCAGCGAGTCGTTCTTCACTCCGATCGGATCTGTGGGGATCTGATGAGTGAACATGGCAGCGGGAAGCCTTGTGAAGGCCTCCATCGCTGCCATGTTTTGAATTTCCCCACTTCTGTCCCCAGGCAGGAAGTGGGGAAACCGCCATTTTGGTACACCCTAATGCATTGTCTATGCAATGCATTAGGCTGTATTAATGATCGCGGTCCCTAGTGGTGAAGCACCCTAGGGGGACTCAAAGTTAAAATAAAATTAAAAAATTAAAGTGTAAAAAAATAAGAAAGTATTAAAAGTTCAAATCACCCCCTTTCGCCATTTTACAAATCCAAAAAATAAAATAATAAAAAAGTTACACATATTTGGTATCACTGCATATGAAAAAGTCCAATCTATAAAAATATAACAAAATTTATTCCATACGTTGAACACCATAGAAGAAAAAAAATTCCAAATGCCAAAAATACGTTTTTTGGTAATTTCACGTCCCATAAAAATTGGAATAAAAGTGATCAAAAAAGTTGCATGCATTCCAAACTGCTAACAATAAAAAGTACACTTCTGCCCGCAAAAAATGCACCCTCACTGATGTCCGTAGGTGCTAGTACAAAAAAGTTATTGGTCGCACAAAATGGCGCTGCATTGCAAATTTCAAATATAGAAAATGTTGTGAATTTTTTACTCCACCAGAACATAATGGAAACCCTACATGTTTGGTATTGCCAGATGCGTATCAACCTGTAGAGTACAGATAATACATCATTTTTACCGAAGAATAAACTTCGTAAAAAAAACTCCTGTAAACATGGCGCAAGTACGTTTTTTTCATATTTTGCCCCACTTAGAATTTTTTTGCCGTTTCCCCAGTATATTCTATAGTAATTTGAATAACACCAGTAAAAAGTACATCTTGTCCTGCAAAATAAAAGCTCTCATTTGTCTATGTAGGTGGAAAAATAAAAAAGCTATGGCTTTCAGAAGGCATGGAGGAAAAAAATTTAGAGCTATATTATTATGAACGTCCGTCAGTAAGTAAGGGATTAATATATAAAATAGTTAACTAAACTTGTTAATTTACTGAATGAGGCCAGCTTAAAGTAAACATAATGCAGGCACATTTTTGTCCTAGTCCAACACTAGGTCTCATGACCCAAACTGACAGCATTATAGGGTTCGGGATATGTTGTTGCTATAAATGCGCAATACTACTGATTTTGAAGCCTGTTTTTGCATTGGATGATACTGGTAACAACTAGGTAGTACTGGTAACAACTGACAAGTTTAGATAGCTAACGCCTTCATCTCCTTCATCTGTTTTGGACCTTAGAGGGCTTTTGCCATAACAAACATTGATGGCACAATGATAGGATATAAAATCAATGTCAGATAGGTGCAAGTCCCACCTTTGCTCAGTTACGTTGCTTTAATTTCAATGGGAGTTTTGAGTACAACGGAATAAAATTGCTCGGTTGTACTTGGAATTCCCATTGAAATGAATAGAGATTGACCGCCCACTTCTCCATAAAAAAAACGGGGAGTTTCAGGGACCTGTTCTGGAGATAGGTGTGGGTCCCAAGGGTTGATGGCACAATGATATGATATACCATCAATGTCAGATAGGTACAAGTCCCACCTTTGTTCAAGTAAAACAGAAATAAACGATAAGCTCACCATTGCTTGGCATTCATCACATGAAGAGCTCTGAGTGGCAAATCTCCTCCTGCTATTCAATCCTTTCGCACGGATGAACCGTTGGCTGGCGGTACTGAAAGCAGTTCCAAACCAAAGTAGTCATCCAGCAGGTTAATGAATAAAAGCAGGTATTATATTGATAGACAAAAGCCATAAGCAAACACAGCTTAAAAATGCAGGTCAGAAGGAAAATATGCTTATGCGTTTCAAACCTCACAAAGGTTATTTGTTCACTGCCTTATGAGGTTTGAAGCGCATAAGCGTGTGTTTGCTTAAAATGGCTTTTGTCTATCAATAAAATACATGCTTTTATTCATTAACCCGCTGGATGACTACCTTGTTTTGGAACTGCTTTGCTCAGGTGCTCAGGAATTTCAATGGCAGTTCTGAGTACAGTGGAATAAAATTGCTCGGTTGTACTTGGAACTCCCATTGAAGTGAACAGAGAGTGACCGCCCACTTCTCCATTAAGAACGGGGAGTTTTAGGGACCTGTTCTGGAGATAGGTATGGAACCCAAAGGTGGGACCTGTATATATCTGTTTATATATATATATATAATATATATATATATATATATATATATATATATATATATATATATACATACACTCCCCGGCCACTTTATTAGGTACACCATGCTAAAAACGGGTTGGACCTCTTTTGCCTTCAGAACTCCCTAAATTCTTCGTGGCATAGATTCCACAAGGTGTTGCAACGATGCTAAAATTGGAAACAAGGGGCCCAAAGAGTGCCAAGAAAAATTTCCCCACACCATGACACCACCAAACCAACCAAGCCTGAACGTTGTTACAAGGCAGGATGGATCCATGCTTTCATGTTGTTGCCCAAATTCTGACCCTACCATCCGAATGTCGCAGCAGAAATCGAGACTCATCAGACCAGGCAACGTTTTTTCCAATCTTCTACTGTCCAATTTCGATGAGTTTGGGCAATTGGAGCCTCAGTTTCCTGTTCTTAGCTGAAAGGAGTGGCACCCCGGTGTGGTCTTCTGCTGCTGTACCCATCTGCCTCAAAGTTCGCCGTACTGTGCGTTCAGAGATGCTCTTCTGCCCACCGTGGTTGTAACGGGTGGCTATTTGAGTCACTGTTGCCTTTCTATCAGCTCGAACCAGTTTTCCCATTCTCCTTTGACCTCTGGCATCAAAAGGCATTTCCGCCCACAGGACTGCCGCTCATGGATGTTTTTTTCTTTTTCGACCCTTCTCTATTTAACCCTAGAGATGGTTGTGCGTGAAAATCCAGGAGATCGATTTCTGAAATACTCAGACCAGCCCCTTTTGGCACCAACCAACCATGCCACGGGTTTAGAGGCACTCAAATCCCTTCTTCCCCATACTGATGCTCGGTTTGAACTGCAGGAGATTGTCTTGACCATGTCTACATGCCTAAATGCACCCGAGTTGCCGCCATGTGATTTGGGTGATTAGAAATTAAGTGTTAACGAGCAGTTGGACAGGTGTACCTAATAAAGTGGGCCCGGGGAGTATATATATATATATATATATATAAATATATATATATATATATTGTGAGACAGTGACAGGCGGCATTAAAGGAGGGGGGGGATATATTTCTCCTAGAATGCTCTCCCATGCGGCCTTGGGGAGTATGTGGAGCAATGCGTTGTCACCGAGAAGCCTGGTCTCGGTGAAGGAAGCCGACAGTTTGTTTTGTCAGTAACACTATGTTACTGACATGTTTTGTATAAGCGGTTCCCAAACCGCTTTTTGGGCTGGGTCGGCTTTTCCTGGAGTGGGTCAAAGAGCAGGGTGGGTGGCCACTCCCCCCCCCAGGTGAGGCGGGGTTCAGCCTATAAGCCTGGGTCTGCAGGCTAATGCGGGGTCTGATGTATACTCTGGGTCTCAGAGCAAAGACCGTCTGTGAAGAAACCTGCTGTAATTGCACAAGCTGTGCCAAGTACTAGTCAGGGAATCCTGTGTCTAGTGAGAGCTTGGCTGAGCAGGTATTTATTTTCCGTTTGCCTGAAGCTCAAGGCTTGTTTTTGTTTTTGTTGTTTGCACCTGCTGAAATAAACCGGGCACCGCCTGACTTGAACTGTAAGTTGTGTCCCTGTCTCTGTCTGCTGAAGCCCCACGCTGCCTACCTGTTGCTGGTCCCCTCACAATATATTATATATATATATATATATATATATATATTATATATTTATTATATATATAAAAATATATATCATACATGCCAACTCTCCCTTTTTTTGGCGGGGGGGTCCCGCTATTTGGGGTCCCCTCCCGCCCTCCCGGGGAAGTTGGCATTCCTCCCGCCGCCAGCAGGCGGCATGGGCTCTTTAAATGGCTGCGGCGACAGAGTACGCTGGGGCGCTACTCTGGCGCCGCCGGGCCCCTCCTTCAGGGGGATGAACCCGGCCCCGCTGCGCCCGCTTCCCCGCCCAGAGTCTCGCTGTGCAGGGGGGAAAGGCAGGAGGGATCGCTCCCTCCTCCTCCTCTCCCTTTTACGTACAGCGCGGTGTGTGCGCCGCACATACAGGTCAGCGGCGCAGGGGAAGTGACGCGCGGCTGCAGGGGGGGGACACGCGGCTGCTCTCACTTCCCCTGCGCCGCTGAGGAGATCGTCGGAAACGGCCGTGCTGCAGGAGCCTGGTGAGGTAAGTGGATTTTATTATTTTATTTTTATTAGCTATATGGGGGCTCTGCATGGCAACAATGGGGGCACTACCTGGCAACAGAGGGGGGATCTACCTGGCAAAGAGGGGGCATCTACCTGGCAACAGAGGGGACATCTAACCTGGCAACAGAGGGGATATTACCTGGCAACAGAGGGGGCCACTACCCGGCAACAGAGGGACATCTACCTGGCACAGAGGGGGCACCACCCGGCAACAGCGGGGGCATCCCCCTGGCAACAATGGGGGCCCTACCTGGCAACAATGGGGGCACTACCTGGCAACAGAGGGGGACATCTACCTGGCAACAGAGGGGGCATCTACCTGACAACAGAGGGGGCACTACCTGGCAAACAATGGGGGCACTACCTGCAAACAATGGGGGCACTACCTGGCAAACAATGGGGGCACCTACCTGGCTAACAAAGGGGGCACCTACCTGGCTAACAAGGGGGGCACCTACCTGGCTAAGAGGGGCATCTACTTGGCTACAAGGGGGCATCTACCTGCCTGTAAGGGCACTACCTGCTTATGGTGGGTTACTACCTGGCTATAAGGGCATCTACCTGGCTTTCTTCCAAAGCCGTTATGCAGTTAGGTGGAGTGGGTGTGGCTTTTTGAAGGGGCGCGCCGCCGTCTAAGATCCCCTGCTTTTTCATTTTCAAAAGTTGGCAACTATGATATATATATATATTAGGTAGCACAAGGCAGGTGTAGGCATATTGTCAATCACGGTCTCATAGGTTGAACTTTCTTTATGTTAAAAATGTGAAAGTCATTGTGGAATACACACACAAAGTTGCTCAAGAATATTCAGCTTGTCCTCCTGAAATGAAGATACTGTATAATCATAGATAAGTAAATGACACAAGATTCACATGGGTGCTGAACTGAAGCCGCTGTCTGGAGTGACCGAATCTAAAGTCTTATAAGCAAAAAAACGCAATCTTGCAAACATGACCTCTGGCAGCCTTAAACACATTGCCTGGAGCTTGTTGCAATAGTTATGAGGCAGGTAAATGGCTTTTTATATTACTTTTGCTTTAGCTGTGCATCTAATTTGGCATTGTCTGAAGTCCAACAATTAGAGATGTTTCATCATCTTAACACTGTTAACTCCCGTAATTTGGGATTTTTTTAAAACAGAGATAGAATTTGGGTTTGACATTTTTTTAAATTTAAAGTTTTGCACTTTATAAAAGTGTTTCTTACCTGAGAGAATAAGTGAAGAAAACATTAAAAAGAAAGTTAAAGGGGCAAAAAACGGGGCAAATTTTTTGCATGTGTGAGTTTTCTGCTTCATCTCCCATAAAAAGAAAAAAATGGGTTAAAAAAGTATTTCCCGCAAAGACCCCCAAAATTTTCTTTTTTCCCCCTCCTTGGTTTTAGGGATCACACTTGAAGGGGTTTTCTCATATGCCTATTTTTTTCTTAAGTTTTACAGTCCCACTTCCTGTGGGCAGTTCTACAGCATTGACTGACATTTCAGCTCTGCTCGGTCCTATTCCAAGGGCTTTCCCGTTTGGGGCAATGGTGATGAAAGGAAATTTTTAAAAAAAATTATACTTTTCCCAAACAAAGGGAAGGTTGGGCTGTAAAAAAAAAATCTAGCAAAATGTATTTGTTTAAGAAAAAACTGTAAGAACTTTTTGATTCTTTTTCTTCACCTTTTTTTATGTGCAGTTACATTCAAAGGTTTAAAGTCACTCAGAAGGGCCCTGAAAACCGAATATAGGGCCCTGTATGAAAAATGTCTAGGTCTAAAATTCAATTTGTTTCCCTTAGCAAACCCAAACCAAAAGCCCCCCCTTTCATTTTATATAGTGCCCCGGGAAAAAAATTTAAAGGGGGGCTCTGGGTTGGTTTTTATGGGCAACAAAGTGAATTTTTTTACCTTTTTAAAAAGTTTTCATTTCATGTGGGGCCCCTTTGTTACCAAAGTCTCTCTGTTCAGTGATGTTAAAGGGCTAAAGTTTCTCTCAGTAATATCCCATCCGGCTGATACGACACATCAGGGAGTGATATCACCAGCACGGCTACTTCTAAGGCAGAGAGGTGGTAGGTAATTTAGATAAAACCCTTTTGGGAAAAAGAAGGGGTTTTAAAAATGTTTATCTTCAAAATAAAAACAAAATCAGAAAAAGCAATGTTTTGGTAATAAATTTTTTTTTGACCTTTGGGCCCACATTTTAAAACTAATCAATGTGGCAAGAATACCCCTTTACATTTTGGAGATCAGTTGCAATTTATACAAGAAATGTAGAATGAATGCTTACAATATCAAACAAACAATATCTGCACATAAAATATTAGCATAGAAAAAAGAAACCCATTGACCCCTACTGTTGGGTTTTGGCCAAAAATGGAAATTTTTGTGGGAAATAATGTTTTATTTGGTGGGTTTTTTAAAATAAAAAATACAATATTAAATTTTTTTATTCCTACTGTAAGCGAATTTGGAGATTAAAAAGTAACAATAAAAACTATTTTTTATTTGTTTATTTTGGGGGGCCGTCCCCACGGCCGTGGGGGGGGGGGGGGCTTTTCTCCCCGATGAGCGGAGAACAAGCCCTCCCCCTCCCATTGAGATGAACATCTTCCGTCCGGGAACCGGACGGAAGATTGTGCATGTTCAATGTTTTGTCGCCGGTCCGCCGGCGACAAAACCGCCGGGCGGAAAACCCGTGCAGTGGGGACTGCTGCACGGGTTTTTCATAGAGCACAATTGTGCTCATTTTCGGCTGGTTTTTCAGGCGGTCTGAAAAACCGCAAACCGGCTGAAAAACGGCCGAAAACCTGTGCCGTGTGGACATGCCCTAACAGTGTGTACCATAAAAAAGGTACTACAGACAATATTGAATATTAATGTAACATGTTGATTGTCGCTTACACTTACGCTTCACGCCAAGTCAAGAGGAGTTTACTTAAACTGGAAATGGGGACCATGTTTATGTAAATTACCATCATATACTTGTTTAACTACCTCTTAAACCGCCAATCACTCATCTGTAGTTTGAAAAGTCAATCCAAGTAAAGCGGATGCTGCTAGTATAGTTCATACATAAAATCTATAGCTCCAACATCTTTCAGCAACAAACTTATATACTCGGGGGTTAAATACTGCTTATTTTGTGTTGGGAAGAAGTATTTTGTCGGAAATAGACATTTCAACTTATTGATTAATCTTCACTTGACAGAGTCAGGATGGGATTTCTCTTGAAAGGGATGTTCCCATCATGGACGCTTGCACATGACTTTCAGTTCAGACCTATGGGAGTTCCGAGTGCAGCCAAGCACACAACTCCTGGAACTCGCACCTAACAGGCTTAAATGGCATAGTCTATTAAGATGCCAATATAGTCCATAGTGGGAACACCACTTTTAATCTCCTATTTAACATACTTGCAAGTGTTGGCTGCTAAGCTCTTCGGATAATTCCTCAGTTTAGGTAAATTAGTCCAAAATGCATTATCTGTTTATTTGATACCTCCAGATGTATATGTTTGTGTGTACACTTCTCTCATGTTTTTGGGGGGTTTTATTGGCTAAAAAAAAGGTCACAAAAATTTAGATTTTTTTGTCTTGTCTTTTTTTTTTTTTTTTTTTTTTGTAATGCGAGTCCTAGTGGCTCAGAAGATATGTTTTTTTGCTGGTGTTGTTTCTGTGACATTTTCCCATAACATTCATATGATCCATAGATCATGACATTTCATTTTTCTTTGACGTGTTATGTGAAAATAATGCAACAAATATACTTGAAGTATGAATAAAGTATTACAGACGGTTTAAGGGAAGTTGTTTGCTTTTTTTTTTTTTTTTTTTAGTCAGAGCAAGGCAATTGACTCAAAGGACAAAAGGACAAATAAAATATTATGGAATGACTTCTGCTGAAGTGGCATTTTTCAAATAAAAACAGCCAAGTGTAACCCAGCCCTCCCCCTCACCTCCATGTGCCTCCTTCACACACACACACTTTTTCATGGCATTTTTATACTTTTAAAGAATGCCTTAAAGGGGTTGTCTCGCTACAATGATTGGGTTTTAATTAAAAGATCTTTAAAAAACAAGTAGCTTTGCAATATATGTTCATTACAAATGTCCTACTGATTTTGAGTTAGCCTGTTAGTAGTAGTACATCAGCTTCTCAAATCTCTATAGCAGCTGACCTGTTGATCCTTATCTCACTGGCTGTCAGGTCTGTATGACTCATCAGCCTCTGAATACAGCAGAGAGCTCCTCCCCCACAGAATGCTTCTGGAGGGAGGGGGAAGGCTCTGGCTTCTGTGTCTGTGCTGGCTGGATTAAACCCTGTGTGTGCCTGCTTCCTCCTGTTCTCTACACAGATTGAAGAGAGCAGAGGTGAGGTGACAGCAGTGACCCTGTGTGTTACTATAATCATGATGTGTCTGTGGAACTGTGACTATACAGATCAGGGGGCATGTTGAATGCTTCATGCTCTGCTGTACTAGTGACACATCCTAAGTATAGTAACACTTCAACAGCTGGCCCTGTGTCTGTTCTGACAGGGTCTGTTTGTTGCTGGAGATGTGCAGATTTATTGCTGAGCAGGGGGTTTGGAACACTTACATCCCTCCTGCTCTGCTATTACATACACAGCTTCAAAGACCTCTGGCTCCACTCATAGATCAGCCCTCTCCTGTCTCCGTGGAGCTAACAATCCAGCTGATCCAGGAGCCTGGAACAGACCTCGGCAGGCACACACAGGGTTAACTCTGGCAGCAAACCCCCCCCCCCCTGCTGTATAGAAGTTACAGAGGAGAGCTGTCTGTGAGTCTGTGTGCTGAGGGGAGGGGGGAAGAGGGAGGAGAAGAGGCAGACAAGAAGCACGCCCCTGAATTCAAAAATCCTATGCTGCCAGACGCACTGAGGTAGGCTGAAAAGCTTGTAATGAGACAACTCCTTTAAAACTGCATGTGTTTTTATTGAGGTTTTTTATGTGTGCGTTTATGCAAAATGTTCTTAAGTACATAAAAGCGCTTTTAAGTGCATTTTTTTCTATTGTATGTTTCCCATAACAAATAATTTGCCTTATAGATCATTATTGATTATTTTTTGAATCACATGTTGTGTAATGTAAAAAAACAAGTGTACCAAAAATGCAGCACACATTTACATGTGTATTTTTCAAGCTGGACAAAACAGAACAGTGTAAGTTATAGGAGAAAATCAACACAAACTGCCTGAAAAAAATACAACATCTAAAGCTTGATTTAAAAAAGAAAAACTTTACTGACCTGCAAAAAGACACCCAAAGTCACTTTTTCTCTTTGTGGCATTTATTTTCAATCTATTGACTTCTACCTTACATGTACCACAGCATTTGTAGCTAAAAAGCAGGTAAATGTCAGAAAAAGGCAAAAACATGCATTTTACCCCAAAACATTTTGGGCGAGATGTCCGAAAATTGGCAGTGCTACATCAGTTTTTAGGCGCATTACATGTGTAAAGTGCGGCAGAAAGTCCGACCCTATCAAAAATCTGGTGTCAGGTATACCTTGCATAGTAAACATAATGCACCTAAAAATGATGCACTGTCGCCTCCATAATGAACTACGACTATTGAGGCGATGCACTCCCTTACAGTGTAATGTGTTAGGCTGGGGATTTTTCAACATACTTGTAATGATAAGCTATGCGCCTCCGTGCGTGATGTGCCTCGATTGGTACAGCATGTAATGCCCCTATGAAATGTTTTGTGCCGCGTTTAGCGCAAATTGCGGCACATAGCATATCATTTGAAGATTTTACTAGATATACATGTTTTTAAGTCTTTTTTTTTCCATAGGCTTCTTTTCCATTGGAATAAAAATGCATATGAGACTGTTTTTTACAACCCACAAAGAAAAAAAAAGACACAAAAGATAGCCTTCCTGTCAACAATTGTTGGTAGTACTGGATTACTATCAATGTCTTTATTTCTACATGTGTACACTATATACAGGCTGTGATACTGCATCTGATACTAGGGGAGTCAGTAGTCAAAAGCTAAAAGTTCTTTATGGTCAAAGTTATCCACCTATGTTTGCCAACATGGTTGCAATGGTAATACCACATTTTTACTGCTGGAATCATGCACGCAATGATAATCACATATTTTTTATTTTCACATATGTCATCTACAGCATGTAAACTCAGCCTTTGGGGTAATTAATGCATAAAGCGAACCTGTCAGGATAGCGTAAACCCCCTATCTGAGAGCAGGATGTGATCGATGAAGAGAAGTTGAGCTCTGTGATGTATAGTTCTATATGATTTGGAACAGGATTTCTAAGTAAAAAGCATAGAAAATACTGTCCGGACCCCTTAAAAGACAATGGAAGTCCTGCTGACCCCGCCCGCATATAGTGATTGACAGCTTTCCCAGTATCAATGTAACAGAGCAAACTACCAATCACTGTATGTTGCTGGGGTCAGCAGGTGTTTCAGTTTTACTTGAAATATGTTCTTTGCTTTGTTCTCAGAAATCCTGTCCCAGGGTAGAAAAAAAGTCACCTGACACATTCCCTTTAAATCTGCTCCATAACTGAAAGCGCAGGTGCTGACCCAAATATTCTTTTGCCTTTAAAGAAGATATGTAGCTTTTTATATTCATCCTATTCTGGTATTAGGCTGATTTAATATAGTAATACATATAAATAAATATACTGATTTTTATGCTATTTTTTTTTTATTATACATCTCTTGTTGCTTTCTTGTGTAGTGTTATCTTGCTGTAGTACGAGAATTCTTATAAATTTCATTACAGGGATACACTAGAGACGTTTTTGTGTTAGTATTCAGGGAATAATGTGGTTATTAAAGTTTTACATGGTACATATTTTTATAAAATGTCCAATATGAAGTGTCAGGGCTGTCATCACCTTGTTCTGTGTACACAATTCTGAATCCTTTCTGTCATTAAAAGAGCTGACGTTAACATAGTATAGAAAATCAGTGTCTAATTTACTGTTCATAAAATATTCAGTTTTTATGTAGATATTGGAATTCATTCCAGTTAAAAGGAAAATAGACCAGGCGAGCTGTCATGTCCACTTCAAGGACTCCAGCACTTTAGAGTCAATAGACAGCTGAAGCAAGTGGCAACTATATTGGGAATCAGCTATATGGAAGAAAAAATTCCAGTCTGTAGATTAAACCGAATCAATTTATTGATAGACACTTTGACTTTAGAAATGTCTTAAAGACAAAGCACACTCTAATAAGCAGGTCCAATGAGATTATTGGAAACACAGCAGGAGATATCTTGTAAGGCTACACATTTCACTATACACAAAACCATAAATGACTGTTTATTCCACATAGCCCTAGTAATCCCACATGAATTAAAAGGTGATTGTGCCTTATTTTATATTAATTTTTTTTTTAATGTCAAGGTATCTGTCAATAATATGATTTCATTTATCCGGTGTTATTGTGCCAAAGCCATTTCTTCATGTTTCTATAGTTTGTTCATTTTCCATTATGTGAAGACATCTCTGTATTGTATTTGCTTTCCAATAATGACTTCTGTGTATTTCTACTGAGGCGGTGTGATTCGTAATTATAAGTAAACGTTACACAACTATATAATCTAAAGCACGGGAATAACGATTGTCAGTCAAACTGACGATAGACAGCTTGTAATAAATATGTTTGCACACTGATATGTGTTTTTATCTGGCCGGATATGGACACTTGACCATTAACAGTACAGTTACATTCACAGAATCAAAAATCATTTGTAATGTGTTTATATTAAGTAATCATTTACTTAGTTCTGAACCATTAATTAGCATGTTACATACAATTCCATATACCCCGTTTCCCCGAAAATAAGACAGTGTCATATTAATTTTTGCTCCTAAAGACGAGGTAAGGCTTATTTTTAGGGAATGTCTTATTTTTCTATGAACAAGAATTCACATTTATTGTTGAACAAAACATCAACATGTATTAATAAACTGTAGTGATTTCATCACAAACCTCAGCATAAGCAGCCAAACTCTGAATTGCATCAAAAAAATGCACTGGGTCTTATTTTTGGGGGGTGTCTTATTTTCGGGGGAACGGTACTATGATAAAATTGGGAAAAAAATTTATAACTTTAAAATAATTCACCTCGTTTTCCAAAAAAAAAATGTCCCCTCATTACTGTACCAGCTCGTGCCAATGATGTTACCCACAGTGCCCCCTCACACTGCCAGCTGCAGTGCCTCCTAACTTTGTCAGCCCCAAATGCCAACTATTTCCCTCAGTGCCCAAGCATGTGGCAACTCACAGTATGTATGCACCATGCAAACCACAGTACCCATGCACATTTCTAGCCACGTGTCAAAAATTGACGCCTCGTCCCCCCTTATTTGTCAGCACAGTGCCTTTTTACTTTGTGCCCTGTGAAAACTATCCCCCATATTTAAATCTACAGTGTCTTATTTTCCCGGGCCCCCCAGTGCCAACTTGCCCCCACTAGATGCACATTTCCACTTCATGTCATACAACATTCCCAACGCAGTCCCTCCAACATTGCCCATTTTAGAAACCCCATGTCCCAACTCGTCCTCATAGTCCCCCTATCAATGGACAGCAACAAGCCCCATCAAAAATGAAAACCACAGAACATAAGCAAAACCCCTCCCAAAGACCCCCAAAGTGCGGTGTAGAGTCAGGAATTAATAGAGAAGGATCTGTTCCTGGCCACCATAGAGAAGGAAGTACCCGGGCTGTTTATTGTTTTTTTGGAAAGACTGGCAAAATTTTCCCTGATAAGCGGGATTTGGGATATTTTACAGGGTCATAAAATTGCAAAACTTCCTGAAAATTACTGGGGAAATTGAGAAAAAATTTTCAGGAGCAAAGACAAATCTAGTTAAATTGTACAGTTCTTCTTAATGCTTTTCCAATGGAAAGCAATGGACGGTGTTAAACAGAAAAAAAAAAATAATAATAATAATACTCTCCTCCCTTGGTGCCTCTATGGTAAAACCTAGGTTGTAAAAATACAAAGGGTAGAAATAAACAGCAATGCTACGTACACGTGAACTTAGTTGTTTCATTCACTTATCACAAAGTATTCTTTGTCAAGCTTCACAAAGGGGGTGGACCCCAAAATGTGACTTGGTGGAAAATGTCCCCACAATCATTTAGGGCGTATCCGGCAAATAAACTCTGCAAACAAAGTAGAATTTCTGAATTTATGATATATTGGAAGCCCAAATGGGCGATGGAATTGGCTTGGGAAGGCTTTACGCATATTTTAATTGTCTTTTTTAAAATAAAGAAAATTTTATTTAAAGAAATATATTTCCGGGTAGTGAATAAAAAGACAAGTTCAAGTGGTATGCAGTGTGTTTTTCAAAGTTTAAGACGAGGGAGTCCACTTTGCTGTGTAAAGGCTTTTGAAATATAAATGTGCGTTTGACTTTGTTTGAAAAACACAAAGGGGGACTCTATAAATTCAAATGTGCCATTTTTTTTACTTGGTGCCGATAGATATAGAGGCGTGTATAATACGATAGTATGAATGAAAGTGTTGTGCGCCAACATTTTGGTGTATAGAATGTCAAGCGCCAAACCTTATATGGTGCATAGAGTGTAATGTGCCAAACTTTGCATGGGGCATAAAGTGTATAGCAGACTTTGTATAGCAGTTTTGCATCAAATTTGGCACATTTAGGTGCATTCAAATCGGGTGTCCCCATCTATAAAAACAGTGTCCCAGATTTTTGGTGAAAAAAAATAAAATACTGCATGTGAATGCATGGATGTTGCCCAAAGTGTGGCATCCAAATTGAATTAACCATTGGAAAGTTGGGGACCTAGGGGGCCTTTGTTACCCCTTAGTTACATATAGGCAGATTATGTGAACACGATTATGCTTCAGATCAGCATCTTAAACAAACCGTGTTTGCCTGAATAGAGCATAAACACAGATGTGTTAATATTATCAACCTTGTCTGGCAGCTGGGCACTAATTATTTATTACATCAATATGACCAGATGGTACAATAATCCTATTAGATCTTTTTAAACCCAGCGCTATAATTAAGACTAAAATGATCAATTACAGTTATATTGCTGGTGTTAGGTGTTTTAACATAGCCCTTCAGTTTTCAATTCCTTCTAATTCCAAGTGGGAACAAAGTCCTTCCAGAGTTCTACAAGTTATTTCATGTACAAGAATGTATTTATTAGGTTAATTCTGACTGGCATACATGGCAGAGCTTTAAATATATTTTATAAGGGTATTTTCAGACCTTCACAGTTTTTACCTCAAGGGAATGGCCTTTTAGTTGCGGGCAGAGCAGATTGTCTTTGATCAACGTACGAGAATTTCGAGAATTGCTGGATTATTTCTACTTTTTCTTTGTTGTTCCTCTCCAGTCACAGCTCTGTGACCAGTGGCAGCACAGACTTTAATGGTTTTACTAAGCCTGCAGTTGAAATGTGAAGCACATATGATTGAAAATGAAATTACAATAATACAGCACTGTGGCTCTTGAACCGCTGAGTATTCCAGATTACTTAACTAATTATTGCACTTCAACAATTAAAATGAATGCCCTTCCAATTTTTTAGAAAGTGAAACCGAATACTTTTTCAATTAAAGAGTAGGAAAAATTTTTAGGGGTGGTTATCCTGGGGGGGCCCAAAATTTGGGGCTGTAGTTCGTTTGAAAAGGTCTGCCACACTTTTCCAGTCACGGCGACAATTGGGGTTAGGACTATCGGCGGCACCACAGTCACACAGTATATATCTACCTTAAGAATATGTTTACAAAAAAGATCTTAACATAGAATTCAATGCCCCATCCCCATAACTCCAGTCAAAAATCCAAATTGACTCCCGACCCCCCCATGTCTTATGGCGGTGGACTTTTTGGGGTTGTCTGCACGAGTCTTTTGGGTAGCCAGAATCAGGTTTATGGCTCCCCGGGCCCCATTAGCATTTAGAACGAGGGGTGTACTACACGGGCTTAAACCCCCCGCAGCTCCGTAAGCGGGGAGCTGGGGAAACCCCTGTCCCCGGTGTTTTAAGGGCATGTCCCCACGGCATGGGTTTGTGGCCGGTTTTTCAGATGGTTTGCAGTTTTGCAGACCGTCTGAAAAACCAGCCGCAAACGAGCACACCATGCTTCGATGGAAAACCCGTGCAGCAGTTCTCACTGCACGAGTTTTCCGCCCGGCAGTTTTTCCACCTGCGGGGGGGCCGGAAGAAATTCTACATGCACATTTTTCGCCGGTTTTCAGACGGGAAAAAAAGGATGTCAATGGGAATGGGAGGGGTTTTCTCCTCACGGGAAAAAACCCCCTGCGGCCCGGGGAAAAGGCACACAAACCGGAAAAATACCGGTTTGCATTGCCCCTGTAAACGGCGCAACCCTTTGATTGCCCCAAGTTCTCCCCCAGCTAATCAAAAGGGGTTTTCCCGCCTATGGGTGATTGGGGACCCCGGATCCCCCAAAAGAGCCCAGGGAATGGCTGCAAGGTCAGCCCCGGGGGGCCTAGAGTAGCCCCCGGGCTGTTGTATAACAAACCCTGACAGGGCAGGGCTTGTGCTTCCGATCATGCCTGGTCGACTGAAAGATTTTAAGTATTAGCATTATGAATTGTAAAAAATTTCCAAAGTAAAAAAAAAAAAAAAAAAAGTAAAAAGTTCTCCCCTTTAGGGATTTAAAAATAAAAATAGAAAATAAATGAAAAAAAAAAAAAATAAATAAAATAAAAATTTAAAAAAAAAATAATTTTTGCATATATTACACACAAGAAAAAAAAAAAACCATATTTAGATATCCCCCAAAGACCGCAATAATAACTTTTAGATTATTCTAAGGTTAAGTGTGAAATGTGAAAGGTGTAAAAAAAAATTGAAAAAAAAAATTGAAAAAAAATGAAAAAAAAAAATTTTGCATTATTTGCGTTTAAAAGTGAATTTAAAAATTCCCCATAAAGACAAACTTTTTTTTTGATAAAAGAGGCCTATGTAACTGCGTCTTGAAAAAAAAAAAAGTTACAAGTTGAAACCAAGGAGTAAAAACTAAAAAATTTCTGGTAATTTTAATTATTTTCAGGCGTGCGGTAAAAGGGCTAAAAACTGGTCCCCTTTTTTGAAGGGGAAATTTACTTTTGGGGTTGGTTCTGCAAGGCAGACACAAAAAAAATTTGCCTTTTTAATTTTTTGACGTGAATGCCACTTAATTTGCACATTGAAATGGGACTAATCCATGTCCAATCAGAGGCAAAAACTGCTTCTGCAAAGATAATATCCGAGGGTATCACCTTAGATTCTGCATTGGATTTTTCTGTCTGGAAAAAGCTGGCATTAGGGCTCATGCACATGTCAAAGCTTACTTGCTTGTGGATGCAGAGGGGCTTACATGGGCCCTTTAGCCCCCCAAATTTTGAGAAGGGCCCCAAATTTTCTTTGCTAGGGGTAAAGGACTTGTCCCCACAGCACAGGTTGTCAGTTTTTCAGATGGTTTGCGGTTTTACAAACCATCTGAAAACCAAAGCAACGCCCCCCCAAGACTTCAATAGAAAATCCATGCAGCAGTCCCCACTGCACAGATTTTCCGCCGGACGGTTTTTGACACTGCCGGCGGTCTGAAAAACTTAGAACATGTTGATTCTTCCACCCGGTTTTCGGGCAGAACTTTAACATGTGGGTGCAAAGGGGAACGGCTTGAATCCGCAAACCGTCCCCCCCGCGTGCAAAAAAAGACCAAAAAACGGTTGTACTGTGAAAAAAACCCTAACAGTTTAGCCCAATTTTTAAATTTAAATAATTTTTCCCCATTCCAAATTTGCTAATTCACAAATCAATCTGCAATTTATCTGACATTGGGATACACTGGGTGAATTGATTTCACACGTTTAATGTTTGCATTTGACAAATAATAGGCTAATCAATATGCCTGTTGTATTCTATGGTGAGGCAGATTAAATGGATGGGCGAATCAGGCAGATCAATTCACTTATCACTTATAATGCTTTAAGAAAAGTAGACTGTTTCCTGTATAATTCACATCACTTAACTTTCCACTCCTTGCTTTTACTTTGCATAAAAATCTGCATCAAAATGGCACTTGCGAAAGACTTTTGGACAAAGAACATCTTTGTTTTCTTTTCAGCATAATAAAATCCCCATTCATTTAAGTACACCAAAGTGCAATGTATTGCACCTAAGGGTGGTTTCAGTAGTGTGTGGGTAAAAACTGCATTGACATTGGTTTGCACAGAAGGAGGTAGATAGGAATGAGTGCTGGTCCCAGGTGTTAGGCAGGTCCTACCACCCATAACATGATGCCACTTCATAACAATGTACTTTTGCATAGTGTGAGGAAAATGGGCAGGGCTGCTATGAGATGATCATAAGGTCTGTTTCTAACCATCATAGAACTGTATGTTATGTAGAATGTATCCTGCACTGTTTTAACTCTGTGTATACCCAACATTTCAGTGACTTAGAAGAGCCCCACCCGCCTTTGCAAATGGAATTTATAGTCTTGATCTGTGGTATATCATATATCCCCTTAAAACTATTCCTCTTACCCCTTTGTTTACATAACCCAGTGCTGTATCTGCTAAGCAGCATATTTATGGCAATTTTATGGCCTTTAGTATATAAGGACTCCAATAGGATATAACAAGCCCTTTGACCCACCCAGGCTATAAAGTGCAGAGATAACGGGTGATAACCTGTTCTGGGAAAAATGCTTGTCTGTAGAAGAGGTCAGAGTTCAACTGAACTGTCCAAACTGAAGAGTGGGCAAAGTAAGTAACAATCCTCATTAAGGATAAGTGTCTGCCCCCTTATTATAATATTCCCAGCCAGTCAGGTACAAGCTAATTACCATAATTAGCTGATGGGAGGTTTGGAAACCTGAGATGGCTGAGTGGCCTATAAAATACATTATCCAGGCTCAAATCATTGTACATAGTTTGGGTTCAATTGTTGATTGAGCTGTGGTCCATTTCTTCTCCCGTGCCCCTGAATCTGAAAGTTGACCATTGTAAGTGTTAGGACTTTCTAAGTTTTCTCCCATTGATTTCATAACTTTTACATGTATGTCATTGTATTTTTTATGTAAGCACTGCACCTTTTAATATAAATAATTTTTGATAAGCTTGATGTAAGAACCCACAACTTTGAAGTATTTTTTAACCCTGTAACTGCTGGATAGCAGTGAGGTAATCCTTTAAGCATTAGTAAGTGGTATTTTTGGATCAGAGCCCTTCCCCTCTGATTTCCTTTTCTTTTTGATTATTGAGGAAGGTGGTGGCAGCGGATACATTTTTGGGGTGCTGGAACGGTCTTGGGGTGTGATTTATGCTCCAGTGAGAGGTGAGTGCAAAGACAACTGAGTGTAAATCAATCAACTCCATTACAGTGGCCCCCACGACATGTGCTGGTGAGCGTGTATGTGACACATAGGTTTTGACCTGTTGTTTTTATGTAATGTTTGAAGCCAATAACAATAATATATTTACATAGCAGCAACAAGTTCCACAGCATTCTACAATGTAGAGGGTATAATTAAAGACAAAAAGACAGACATTATTCAATAAGAGCTACTTACATATGAGACACAAGGTGTGAGGGCCCTGCTCGCAGAGTTTACAATCTGTTAGGGTGTATGGGTGAGATAAAGGGTGAGAAGTGCTAGGTTTACAATGTTAAGGCCAGGTTTCAATATGGAGTGGTTTACTTAAAAATTGGGTGAACCTGCCACCTTGACAGTACCTCTATATACAGATAAGTGCCTGTGGGTGCTGTACAGTAGTGTAGGGAGTGACAGAAATGTGTGTGATAGAAGGCGGGGGTTAGCAATTATGGATCTTGGTAGGCCTGTCTAAGAAGATGTATTTTCAGTGCACTCTTAAAACTATGAAGGTTATGATTGTGCCTGATGGTATGTGGTAGGATGTTCCAGAGAACTGGTGCAGCACGTGTGAAATCTTGACCAAAACTAGGTATGGATCGAAAAAGGTAGATAATAGATTCTACTACACTCTTTATTTTAAATCTAAATCTGAACTTGGATCAGAAAAACCTAATCAAAGCCTTAAGGGGGTTTTCTCACCACAATGATTAGTTTTAGACACGTAGGGAAAAGTAAGTGATGACTATTACCAAACACATTACTTTTTTGATTTTGCTTGTTCAGGAGATGAAGAAGAATTTAGCTACTGCTAGAGTACACAAGTTTCTCTTGATTACCGACCACCTCTGTCTGCTCTCACTTATCTGATTGCTTCAAGCTGCCATGTACAACCATGGTGAGTCAATCTCTGCTGATTCTTATCTCTAGCACAGGAACTTGTTTACCTTAGTTCATGATAAGCTTTAACCTTAGAGCTCTTTAACCTTGTGCACTATAGATTATAAATCTTCTGTAGTCATGTCACTATAACAGAAATAGCTAGGAATAGCAGAACTGAAATGCTAATCACTGCTATAGAACCACCCACAGTCAGAACTATGAAGTATGAGTCTGAAGTTGGCCGAGATTCTGTGCAAAGTATGGTGAGAGAACCCCTTTAGCATACTTTGTACAAGCACTTTTGAAAGTACTTATGTGCTCATTTGCTTAAAAAAAAATGATTCTAAATAAATATCCATTTTTGTTCTACTTTATAAAAGCTATAAATCTGAAGATGCATCACAAGGCAAAAAGACATGGAGTACATTTTCTTTCAATTTTGTTGCAGAATTCTGGCTTGTAGCGTTACACCACATTTAATTTGAGCATGTGCCATAATAAATGTGCCCCACTATGAAGATACTTTAAAGAGGTTTTGTCACAAAGTCATTTTATTCCTGGTTGATCAATCTTCAGCTTTCAGTGTGCTAAAAAGGGTGTGCATGTATATTTGTTTGAACTTCATATCATGTGACCCAGTGGGCTGACATCACCATATCTTTCCCCACAGTGTGCTCACTCTAGTCAAACAAAGGTCTGTTTATGTAAAGAGCTTTGAGTAGTTACAAAGT
This sequence comes from Phyllomedusa bahiana, assembly GCA_025379985.1. NCBI lineage: Eukaryota > Metazoa > Chordata > Amphibia > Anura > Hylidae > Phyllomedusa > Phyllomedusa bahiana. Next base: position 252,093 of record JAODAL010000654.1, read on the forward strand.
AGCTGAGAAACTAGGCCCTAGATTCAAATCCCTGCAAGAGCCATTTAGACTTTCTTTTGTCTCAATGCACATACATGATTTAGGTTTCTTTTTATTTATTTCCGCTGTTTGACTAATTACTAAAAAGTACAGAGGACAGGAGTAGAATGACAGCAGCTGTGGTTGAACTCTTGCTCAGCAGTGAGTGTGTGTTATTACTAAGCAACTGCCTAAAAAGAGAGGTGATGTCTGAGCATGTGTGGTCAGGACTGAGAAGCTCTCATCACTGGTCGTATCCTGTAGAGACGAGCTGTACACTAGGGATCACTAAAGGAGCAGCTAAAACAAAAATGCTACAGAATTTTTAATTATGATGAATGGTGAAAATGTTTATTATTTAATTGCAAGCTTCTCACGTCAATTTTACTTTGTGGCAAAACCTGTTTAATGTGTTCTGTTGTACATGATTTACACTACATTTATTATGTATTTTAGACAGATTTTAAACACTTCTACATTGTGTCTGATAAAAGGTGTCTAAATTCATGGTGACATACAACACCATACACCAAAAATTTGGTGCAATTATTGGCACATTGAGCTATTTAATAAGCAATGTAAAGTTAGAAGTGCACCAAATTTATCATACCATGATAAATGTGGCACATTTTTAGACTGTCTGGTTTACACTTAGCAGGGACTTATGGGCAACATCTATGAATTTGCATGTGGTATTGTTTGGCATCTATTGAGCCAAAAAACTGCTGGCAAAATGTTCTATAAATAGCACAACACCTTTTAATGTGCCTAGAATGCGACAAAGTTTGATGCGAAACACCCGTACAAAGTTTGCCACATTACACTCTGCGGCAAAATGTTTGGCTCATAACACTTTCATTCATACTTTCGTATTATACACTACTCTATATCGACTTAGAACTGGTGTGCAGGCACCAAGTTAAAAAAGCTTTGCATGCAAATTCATAGATGTCGTCCTATGTCTAAGACTTTCTTTTTTGTCCATAGTAACCAATCAGAGCACCCTTTTCATTTTTCAGAACACTACTGTATATGAAATGAAAGGGGAGCTCTGATTGGTTGTTATTGGCAACAAAGAATGTCTTAGGCCCGGTTCACACGGCTTATTCAAGCTGTAATTGCGGGACGGATTTCGCCCGCAATTACGGCTTGAGTAAGGAGCAGGGCGGGGGCGCTGCCCGCCGGCCCCATAGACATCCATTATCCATGGCGCGTATCCCGCCGGGATAATGAACATGTCACTTTCTCCCCGCCCGGCGGATTCGCCGAGCGGGTAGGAGAGACGGAATCCACAGTTCTCTATGAGAACTGTGGATTACCATAATGGCTGGGACGGATTCCAGCTGTATTGCAGTGCAGTACGGCACGCAATACGGCTGCAATCTGTCCCTGCAATAAGCCGTGTGAACGGCCCTTTACACTTACACAGTTTTCATACATGAGGCCCTTAATCCCTAGGTCTGAGTATTTGACCGACTTAGTAAATATGCCCCCTTTTTTAAATGATACTTTATATGGGAATACAGTATATTGGGTCAATCAAAGCTGTAAACAATCTACGTTCTTAGCTTGGACATTAGAACTTCTAACTAACCAGTTTGCTTGAAGTGTTTATTGCAATTACAGTATATGACTGTGATTACAAGCCTTATCTTGATAGCCACTGAAAATAGTCCAAGTCTCAGAGAATGCCTAGTTCTGTTTCTAGTCTGTGTAGTAGCAGGGAAAGCATTGTGCAATTTGGTGTCCTTGCTGAGATTTATTGACTGTTTCACCTGCTCTTTTGATTGCCATCTATGAGACTGAAATCAGTTTGTCATCCCGACTGTAAAGCAAACATAAGGTTAGATGTATTGTTAGCAAATTTATGCCTATACAGTTATATACATCGACCACATTATGGAAATAAAAATATATACTGTACAGTCGTGGCTTCAGGGTCCTGCTGTATTCTCACCAATAGCATGCTAAAAGAACAATCTTTCGGCATACATTTGGCCACCTCTATAGGTTTGTTAGACATATATTTCAGAAGACGGGCGATGTGGTGTGATTTAGGGTATGTTCACACGTCATTTTTTAATACATTTTTGGATATGTTTTCAATATGAAAAACGTATTCAAAAGCGCTGTGTAAAACGCATCCAACACGTACCCGAAGAGTGCTGTATGTTTGGATGAGTTTTATGTGCAGCAGAAACACGCCCTATAGTATTAAATAGGGTCTCTGCTGTGTCAAACGGATCAAGAATTTACATGACAGTTCTTTGAATGGATCCAAAAGATGCATCAGAAAGATACATGTGAAACGCATATTGGTGATCACTCATCTGAACGCCGATGCTTGTTTTACAATGAAAGCAATGTAAATCACACTGCACATTGTTAGGCGATGTTCAGACGGCTTATACACGCCGTAATTACGGGATGGATTTCGCCCGCAATTACGGCGTGTGTGCGGGGCGGTGGCGGCAGCTCGCCGGCCCCATAGACAGCCATTATCCATGGTGCGTATCCCGCCGGGATAATGTGCATGTCACTTATCTCCCCGCCCGGCGGATTCGCTGAGCGGGGAGGAGAGACGGAATCCATAGTTCTCTATGAGAACTGTGGATTGCCGTAATGCCTGGGACGGATTTCAGCCGCATTGAGCGCAGTACAGCGCAAAATACAACTGAAATCCGTGCCAGAAATAAGCCGTGTGAACGAGGCCTTAGAAGCGTGTTTGGGTCCGTTTAGAGTCTGAAACACAGATGCAAACATGCATCTAAGATACGCTGTGGGAACATCCCCTGAGCTTTACTGATGACAATGTGCTTTACCGCTAGTGTTTTTTATAATTGAATAGTCCTATGTAATAATGTCAAGTAACGTTAACAAATATCCCTTTACATTAAACTCTTGTGGCCCACTAAAGATGTATTAATCGTATATCGTCCTAGCTGTTAATTTTGCTATCAAAACTCACATGTTGTTCATTTAAGAGAGGGATTTGTGCTAAGAAGCCTTAAATGTTATATGATATTTTATAATTTTTCATGTACACTAAAACGGTGTTTGAAATGAACAAAGCCATATGCAGATTATCATGTTCAGTGTAAAGTTTAATTAACAGCAAAGTCTCTGAGGAAACTGCTAGCTTACTTGTACTAGCACAAGATGTACAGATTGTGCATTACAACTGAGAGACTGTACATGCAGTGTTCTTTTAGAATTTTGGGCTCTATTTTATTCTTAACCCCTTAAGGACCCGGTATTTTTTTTTTCTTGACACGTTCGTTTTTCCCTCCTCGCCTTCCTAGACCCATAACTTTTTATTTTTCCACCTACATAGACATATGAGGACTTTTCTAATGGTGTTATTCACTGTACTATAGAGTATACTGGGAATCCGCAAAAAAATTCCAAGTGGGACAAATTGTAAAAAAAAAAAACTATTTTTGCCATGTTGGCGGGTGTTTTTCTTTTACGGCGTTCAATCTTCGGTAAATATAATGTGTTATCTGTATTCTACAAGTTGATATGCATCAGGCAATACCAAATATGTAGGGTTTACATTATGTTTTGGTACCGTAAAAAAATTCCAAACATTTTCTATTTTTGAAATTTGCGGCGAGTCATTTTGTGCGACCAATAACTTTTTTGTACTAATACCTACGAACGTCAGTGAGGGTGCATTTTTTGTGGGCTGAAGTGTACTTTGTATTTCTAGCAATTTGGAATGCAACCCGGCGGCTGTGCGGGGGGGTGTCGTGGAGCAATCCCCCTGCAAAGCCCTTTAGGGACCCTGGGACATACTCATATGTCCAGGGTCCTTAAGGGGTTAATTGCTCTCAGGTAAAACATATTAATTACAGATGTAGCAGAGTTTACTTTGTCTGTGATTTCACGGCTTTTCGGGTTATCTGCTCTTATTTTTAAACAAAAGCCATTGAAAAGTGAAAACGTTGATTATACGCACCATGACATGACACACACTGTAACGTGTCGAGTTCCCTTGTGCTACATCTGTACTGTTGGTAACTATGTAATGTTTTTTATAGCTTACATTTATTTATATTCCAGGAATTACCTGCATACAAAGGTGTATATTACTATTAAAACTTACCCATGCTGAATCCAGGTTTAACTTATTTTTCAAACCTACTTTGTGCTATAAGGGCGACATATATGTACGGCGGTAGTAGTCAGGCGTCCTTTCAGCCCAAAAACTGGCGCAGTCCTGTTCTCTAGCTTTATAGTCAGGCACACTCCAAAATTAGGTGCATTATCGGGTGTGCGCGGCACTTTGTAATGTACCTGAGATTGGGGGGTGTTCTGGAGGCATGTTGCACCACAACCATACGATTCTACACATTGATGATGGGAGGACAACAAAACTGGGTGAATTACTGCTGGAACAGCCAGACCAAGTTAAAAGTGGTTTACCTGAGCCAGATTTGTCATTTTGGAGTTAGAAAGCACCTAATCTATTACCTGCAGTAGATCAGGTTAGTAAATTCAGACACATTCAAGGCTACTAATGTGCGCAAAAAAATGGTGTCTGGGTGCCAAAATACATGCATATCGGTTTTAGTGTTCTTTTAGTTTCAATATGGTTTTGTTTTTGTATTAGCTTCCTAGCTTCCATTTATAACATATCCATGATTGCTATATTGGATCTATTTTGAACCAAATAAAGATAAATCTTGACAGACTTAATAGATATCTATAAACAAACAACAACCTTTTGCTCATTTGTGTCATTTCCCACTTATCGAAATAGTCCCAAATGGATTAATTCCTGATGCACGGAAGTGCCACCGGTGATGTCAAGACGCAGAATGTAGTAGAAGATTGTCCTCCAGGACCAGTAAATAATAATAAAACCTCAAAAGAAACCTAAAGAGCCCTTATCTATTAATTCTCAGAATGTAGTCAAAGATTTTCCTACAGCACCAGAAAATATATCTAGAAGATGGAGTGCTTTTAATTATTTGTAATAAAATGTTTCATTTTTAGATATATTTACTGGTGCTGGTGGACAATTATATTCCATCACTTAATAGATACATAACAAGGACTCTGCAGGTTTCTATTGGGGTTTCAGTATTTTTTAGGACAGAAATTGCTATTTAAATTACTACTTTTACCTTATCTCCCTAAAAGACAGCAAATGGTCATTGAATCACTAGTCCGCAGTGACTTCTTTCAACTTTCTTCTTTTTGTCACTGCAGTAAAAGGGAGTTAGAGACAATGAAGAGCTAAGAATACAGCTGTTATTAACTGCTATGATCCTAGAGTGGTCCTCTTACTTTGACTAGCGGGGTAATCCTCTGAGCAATCCATAACAGGAACATAAACAATATGTATTCACTCTTTCAATGGGGTCAACATGTGTGCCAGTGTACCAGTTAGAAACTTAGCAAACCCTCTGCAGTGAGCCCTAGGGACCTAGAAAGGAACCTAAACTGTTTAATAATACTGTTGTTAGGACACTCAGGTGATGTCCTAACAGCAGTCTAAGTCACAGTGAAACAGAGGATAATGCATCTAGTAGTATGCTATTACCTTTTTAAGTGTAAATTAGAAATTAAAGTTGAAGTGATCATATAAAACTGGAAAACAGTAATCTGTTATTAGGAAAAAAAAGTAACAAAACGTTAATTTAACAAAGTCTGTGAAAAATAAAACAAATGATTATTTGGTATAAAACATTCAATTATGTATTCATTAAGCATTATGGGAGACAAGGAAGGCGCTTCAAAGTGAATTGTCCAGTCTCGTTTTCAGTGTATAATGCGCCTGAATGTATGAAAGTGTTTTTTGTGCGATTATAAATGGAGTTTGACGCACCTCGCCTATGTGTTAGGCCTATTACGGAACTGAGGCAGTAATATGCCAAACATGTATAAAGGCTATAGATAGACTGGAAATAAAAGAAAAGTCATTAGAATAGCATGTCAGTGAATAGAAACTACAGTACTGATCTTGTTTGGTGGACCACAGGTCCCAGCCAGACCTGTGGTATGCTGGCTCTTGCTATATGTAGAATAAAGGGTGAGAGCAGCAAAAATAAATTTCACATTTATTGTAGTAAAAATTAAAAATTGTTAAATCTGAAAAACAACATCAGTGGGTTATTTAATGTAAAACTAGTTTTAGATTCTATTGAATTGAAATGCTTTTTATAGGAGATATTTTTATATTTTTGGGATATTATATATTTATATTAATTTTATATAATCACATTTTTCATTAAATTTAAATAATTTAATTTTTTATAGTTTGATAATTATCAGAAATCACTTTTTATTATTGTACTGGTGTAAGTTGAGAAATATTGGACATTTTTTTTCCCTCACAGCAAATCTAGCTCCACTTTGACTCCTCAGGCAGACCACATTGATAAAGGTCTGCCTGTCCGAGCAGTAATGCGCCTAGCTTTGACGAACCACATTTATATATGTGTCTAATATTACGAGTGTGGTGCACTATGCCCCTAGAACGCCTCTAAAACACCCCCTCATTAGAAAGTGTTGAGTCTTACTAACAATGCGCCTAATACATTCATTAGCTGCATTAGACATCAGAGACTGCTCACTTAGGCGCATTTTACACCAGAAAAGGCTGAAAAACATGATCATTCATGTCTCCCTTTGTATCCACATTCAAAATCTCTCTCTACATATACATATCTCTCTCTCTGCATATACATATATACCGCTCTCTCTATAAATTTTGGGTGCTAAAAGACAAAAATGCAGGACCAGTTATTGAGGGGTTTAAAATACAATGAACAAGTTAGCAAAAATGATAATGTGAACATATGAACATAGCCCTATATAGAAACCGCTTGTCGTGGGCTTGCATTTCTGTCTTGTTCACGACAATCTGAGTATACAGTGTGTTCACAGCAGTGGTTTCAGGATCTGTCTTTTGCATCTGTGTGCCATGCAGTATTATTTTTACAACACTGTAACACACAACATGAAAAAAGACTACAATATACAATAATATAACTATAAGAATGAAAACTGGCAAGAGAAACAAACGTAAAAGTTAAAGGAGTTGTCTCATTACGAGCTTTCAGCCTGTCAGTGTCCCTGGTAAGTTGAACTGAGGGGCGTGTTTCTTGGTCTGTCTGTTCTGCTCCCTCTCCCCCCTCCCATCAGCACACAGGCAGCTACGTAACTTCTATACAGGGGGGGAGGGGGTTTGCTCTCAGAGTTCACCCTGTGTGTGCCTGCCTAGGTCTGTTGCAGGAGAGGGCTGATCTAGGAGTGTAGAGAGGAATATGAAGCTGTGTGCTAATAGAGCAGAGGGGATGCATGTGTTCCTATATCCCCTGCTTAGCTTACAAGTCTCCACATCTCCAGCAACAACAAGGGCAGTGTTACTATACTCAGGATGTCTCACTAATACTGGAGAACATAAAGTATTCACATGCCTGATCTGTATAATATTAGTATAGTCACAGTTCCAAAGACATATCATGATTATAGTAACAGACAGGGTCACTGCTGTCACATCTATCTGTGTAGAGAGCAGGAGGAAGCAGGCACACACAGGGTTAATCCAAGCAGCATGGACACAGACTCCAGAGTCCTCCTCCCCCTCCCCCCTCCACTACAGAAGCATTCTGTGCGGGAGGGGCTCTCTGCTCCAACCTGTCTTCAAAGGTGATGAGTCATTCAGACCTGACAGCCAGTAAGATAAGGATCAACAGGTCAGCTACTATATGAGATCTGAGAAGCTGATGTAGTAATACTAACAGGGCTTAGCTCAAAATCAGTAGGACATTTGTAATGAACATATATTGCAAAGCTGCTTGTTTTTTAAAGATCTTTAAATTAAAACCCAATCATTGTAGCGAGACAACCCCTTTAAAGGCGTTTTGCCACAAAGTAAAATTGACGTAGGAAGTTTGAAAATTAAATAATAAACATTTTCACCATTCATCATTATTAAAAATTCTGGAACATTTTTAGGGGATACGACCAGGGCTGTGAGCCCCTCAGTCCTGGTCGCACATGCTCAGACATCACCTCTCTTCTCAGGTAGCTACTGAGTGTTCAAACCCCTGTCATTCTACTCCTGTCCTTTGGACTAGTTAGTAATTAGTCAAACAGTGCATATAAAAAAAGAAACCTTATTGAGATATGTGCATTGTTAAAGAGGAATAAAAAATCCACAGGTTAAGTTCCTGCAGGAATTTGAACCACAGACCCTTGTGCTGTAAAGCAAAAATATTACCTCTGAGCTACAGTGTAGCCACAGGCAATTCAAACAAATCACACACGCCCCCTTCTGAGAACACAGAGCTGAAAAACTGGATGCAGAAAGTATGAAATAAGAAACCCCTTTAAAAAAAACATTGTCAGAGATACCTTACCTTTATCAGCAAGTGAATGCTTCCAAATCATCTTTAAAATTGAGGTGTTTTTTACGGGACCTTTGGGGCCCATGATTGTAGCAGAACATGGGTCCCATGAAGATTCCACTGGTATTCTAGTCAAACCCTGTTTAGTATATCGTACCCTTGTACAGCAGAAAAAAGAAAGGCTTTAATAGAGACGATAAAGAAGTCAGTAAATTTGCCAAAAATCATGGGGGGACATGTGTAATCCTGGCACCAACTCGCCGGCTCTCCCTCTATTTTTAATAGTGTACAATCCAAGAGTATGTATGAAAGTGTCTCACAGCACTTCATAAATGTGTCCCGTTCTACTCCAAAAGTAGTCTCGGCCACCCCACTTTGAAACGGACATGCATATGTATGACGGTTTTGTACGACAAACTGTGGGGCATTTTTGGTACATCTTTGGCGCATTCAAAAGTGCCGTGTCTGGCGCAGATTTGCCATATAGCAGAACAGGGCTACAACAGTTTGTTTGGCTCAAAGCACGGCAAAAAATGGTGTAACCCCAGTTATACATGTCATCCCTGGTGTTTTCAGTACAAAGCAATAGGATAAAGTTGCAAATTTATAAAGCAACTGATGAAGCAATCATTTTTAAATGTGCTTATTTGTAATACTTAATAGTGTAGTGGCAGCCTTTTCAAAATATATGCATTAGAAACATCATGTCATTCTTGTCTGTAGATGTCACGAATATTCATTTTCTAAAGGAGTAATTAGTATATTAAATGACTTTGTCATCAGGCAATGTTATCTTAGTGGAAAATAATGATTATCTTTTATTATTGTTGTATGCTACAAAATAACAATCCTGTAATTAATATGTTTCGCTCTTTTTTGCTGCTTGAAAAAAGATTTTGTTGATATGCCAGTTACATGAAAATATTTGTTATGTTACCAGTAACAAAAGATCTGGTTCGGGTTCACATCTTTTCTTTTGAATCCATTATATCAATGATAAGCTGCAACGTGAGTTTAAAGAGGTTTTGCCATGATCTCATTTCATACCTCCTGCAGCCAGCTCTTCAGCTCTGTGTGCTCAGAAGGGGGCGTGTGTGATTTGTTTGAATTGCATATCATGTGACCCAGCAGGATGACATCACTGGGCACTTCCTCTCTCTAGTCAGAGAAGGTCTGTTTATGTAAAGCATTGTGAGTAGCTGAGAGGTAAAGTTTTTGCCTCCAGGTACAAAGGTCCTAGGTTCAAATCCCTGCAGGAACCAAACCTGTGGATTTTGATTTCTCTTTATCAATGCACAGACCTGATTGATGTTTCTTTTTTTATTTTATTTGCACTGTTTGACTAATTACTAAGGAGCACAGAGGACGGGAGTAGAATGACAGCAAATGGGTTTGAACACTCAGTGGCTGCCTGTGAGGAGAGGTGATGTCTGAGCATGTGCGACCATGTCTGATGAGCTCTCAGCCCTGGTTGTATCCCCTGGAGACGAGCTGTTAACAATGGATCACTAAAGGAGCAGCTAAGACAAAAACGGTGCAGAATTTCTAATAATGATGAATGGTGAAAATGTTTATTATTTCATTTACAAGCTTCCCACGTCAATTTTACTTTGTGTCAAAACCCCTTTAAAGCCCACTATAAATTATATGGTTTCTTGAAATCTTTTTTTTTTTTTATCAATATTTTAATTTCAATAATACTGAAACGAAATAAAGGGAAATTAAGGATCCACTTTCCTGGAATTTTGTGTTGGATTTTTATTTTATTTTGCATTTTTCTTGAGGTTTTGAAGAACTGTATCTGTTAGTATAGCAGTTATTGGTAACACAGTTTTTACAGATGAATCATGTAAAAAGACTATTTAATCTGTCAAAACCATACTGTCAATAACTGTATGGCAGATTCCTAATAAAACACATTTTAAATAATTTTTTTCAGCATTTTAAAATACATTGATACTGCACATAAATCTAAAATGGCAACATGAGGATGTAGCCTTAATCCAACAATTTCACCTCAGTGGAGCACAATCTTCACATAGGTATATGCATATAATGAAAAACTAAGGTAATTTTAAAGGTTGAATCCCCAGGTCTGAGACTTAAGAACACCGAGATACAGTTGCTTTGACTAGCCATATTCACTCCTAAAGTTGACCTTATAGATTCATGTTATATTGGAGTGAATGGTAAGTGGAGGTCTCAGAAGTTTGGTTATCTCCAGGCTAGGAGCTATTGGAATTTTATACTTTCCCTATTTGATACTTGCTATGGCATAAACCTGATTTAATGGTAGTTTCTAGAATATAACCTTAAACCAAAACTGGACAGTTAAAATTCATATCCAAATGTCCTAACCAAAAAAACCTGGGCCCCCAAAAACGTGTTATATTAAAGGGGTTGTCCTGGTGATTAAAATTATGGTTAATTGGGGCCAGGAATCGTGAGACATAGAAAAAAAGTCATAGTGACACAACAGTCCTCTACTGCTGCCACTCTGAATCTTCCCATGGTCAGCTCCTCCTAACTTTCTGTGCTGTGTCTCAACACTCACAAGAGAGGCTCATACTGCATTCATTCAGTATGGAGCACAAGCATTTAATGTGTGTTGGGATGAGAACTCAGAAGCGAAGAGCAACAGATACCAGGAGGTTTCAGAGAAAGAGAGGTGGAGGACCAGGAAGTATCACTTTTTTTTCTCTTTTTCCCTTTTATTAATAGAACCTGTTGCCTTTTTGTTTAGTGATGGACAAAGCACGAGTGCACATGTAGCACATTATCCCTTATATCAGCTCCTTTTGTTTTATCAATAATTAATATTGTACTTTGGATTAGGAAAGGGAAAGTTCATCCCCATCTAATTTTTGACAGCAATCGTGGGAAAATTGTACAACCAGATACCAGAGTTTTCCAGGCCAGAAAGGAAGGGTATCTGATCAATTAAGAAATCTGGAAAAAAGGCTGTTGATTGGTTGCATGATCTTCCTGCAATCGCGTAAAAATTCAGATGGGGCCAAATTAGTCTTTCCCAAACCTGATTCCCAATACTATTCAAGAGTCAGATATTTCGACACCTCAAAAAATATGACCATGTGCCTGTATGAGAACCAAATACTGACAAGATGAATTCATACTTTTGTGAATAGTAGGATAGGTTTATACCACATTTGAGAATAAACAATTAACATGTATGACTAGAAAATGCCTGATACAGAATTCCAACCTGCCTACAAAGATCAGTAGTCATATGTGGGTCAAAAGAGAGTTCCGTTTGGTATATATCTGGTAAGTATGGTATGGTTGGTATATTAATGCCTCAACTGTATTAGAAAAAAATACATCTGACCATGCATCTCAATGCAACTGTAAACCAAAAAACAATTATCACAAGATCAATAACATGTATATATCCAAATAGATGTACATTTGTCATTGACTTCTACCTAATAGGGGTGTGCACGTAACCTAACAAAGGCAGGGACTTTGTGGTACATCAGAATTTACACTGAAGGGAGCCCTGGAGGTGTTTGATTCTGTCTGATGCACAGGTGGCAAGAAATGGTCATATGGCAATTAAAAAAACACACACACTTTTAGGCACATCCGGGCTTGGGGAGAAACACCCTGGCTCAATCAGACAAGTCTGATCTGTGGCTTAACCCCAGTTTAACTGATGGGTTAATCCCTTGTTTGCATATAGGGAGGGACCTGTGAGTTAAGTTGAATTGGGTGGTGAGATGTTACACATCGGTCACCTCTGTTTAGGCTGTTGTACTTCTTCCAATGATTTGCTCTGTTTCCTAGTGTGTTTTCGCTTAAACTCCATAGTTTTTAATAGTAACAAAACATGACAATGTTGAGAAAGCCGTTGCGTAGTTCATGTTGCCTGAACCACAAGCAGCTGACAGGTTCCCTTTAATTATAAAAAGCAGGTCTATGTTTCAGTTTAATATCACAATTTAGTATATGGTAACAAATTACTTATAGTTGGTGATTACGGTAGCCTTTTTGAGTGCTAGATGTTCACCAGCTTTGAATGGATTCACAATAGACTGTATGGGCCACATGTATGAAATGGTTTTGGTCTAAACTCGCTTTTTTCCCCATATTGATGACACCAGTAAAATACTTGTATGGAAAAACATCAGTTAATATTGAGCAATTCACCACCCTTTCATCCTTCTCTCAATGTCAGCAATCATTTTAATTTAAATGCCTCCAAAGTCCTGTTATCTTTTCCACAAAGTAAAAAAAAAAGGATCTTTAACACTCTTCCTATAGAGCTAAATAATACATGAATATTGTCACTGAAATGACGGCATAAATATATTTATAAAAATGCCAGGAGGAATGTGTTGCCAAGTACATCCTACCAACAGGAGCTTGTTTATGATAGATTTGTAGTAGGATGTAGCCTATAGTGTTTTTATGGTGGTCTAATCATATTTCTCTTTATTTCTTTTTCAGTGACATACTGTGAAAAAAGATTTACAGCCAAAACACTTGCAATACCTATAAAAATTTCTTTAAATAATTAAATTCTCAATTTCAAGAACAAACATTTTATACTTCAAGGCAATGGTGTAGTTTGTGATGTTAACCTTGTGGTCGGATGGAATATTAATGCTTACATACCATTTGATTTCCCCAAAAAATAAAAAAGCAAAAGAAAAGAAGCTCTTAGATACCTTTAGTTTGCCCAAGGCAAGTCTCAAAAAATCGAGTTCGTAGTTTTAGTCTAAGATAGAGTTTTTTAGAGAGGCTATGTGAAGGAGCTTGGTGATATATTACGCTCTATTGTCCTGAGGAGGTTTACCATTTTTTTTTAAGATACATCATCTTGACAGAAAGTATATTTACTGAACATTGCCAGTTTCTCCTTGAGGACTGTGTGTTGACGCAATGCATGTTTCTTGATAAAAAGCTATTGACATCCACCTTTTCATCTTCCACTTGCTTTGTAGTGCTATTTTTTATGCATGAGATGGTCCTGTTTTGTTTTCTCCTGCAGCTAGTACTAACTTGAGCATCTTTGTTGTTGATATTGTTTTGTGCATGCCAAATGTTCTTCACACAACATGCAGTGCGCTGCCTCTTCGACATGTGTGGGCCTGAAACACGGTCTTATCTGTCTTTGTACTCATCTGTGTGTTTTGATGATGTTGCTGCTTTGCTAATATAACCAAATAATACAAATTAATAATTTTACTCAGTGATACAATTTTTTTAAAACTTTTAAAACTATTATCTTACTATGAAACAATTGCTGCATTTTTATTATTTAAATGTCTACTTTTATGTGAACAATGTTTTTTGTCACAATATGAATAAATTAGTAGCCAGGTCTGTCATTTTTTTGCAGTCAAAAGCTATACAGTATTAAATTTAAACAACATCTTAAGAATTTGATCTCATGCAGTACTATTGCTGATAAATCTAAAATTATTTTAGAACAAATCCAAGGTTATTGTTTTAGAGTTAGCATATAAAAGCACAATCAAATCTTTTTGTCTTTTTGAATATGTTGGGGATGTGTTATACAGTATTTTGATGTTTTTCTTTTTTGATATACTATATTCTTGAACTGTTTTGCTCCATGTTTTCGTTCTCAATCCTAGGTCCCCTTACAAAGAAACAGACAGATGATTTAGGTGATAATGACGGTGCTGAAGATGAAGGTATTTTTTTTCACCAAATCTATTTGCATGACAAGGATTCCCTGCAAATATATCTCCTTTACTTTTTCTTGACTTCTTGTCTCTATTTTTAAGAGTTTTTCTTTTTATCCCATTTTTTGATTGATGTGTTTTGTCTTCTTGCTTGTTTTATATTTTTATGCAAACAGTAAGTGTGTACACCAAAGCTCTTCTTGTGTTCTTGACAAGAATTTTTGATAACTTACATCCCACTTCTTGAATATATTTTGTGAAATCTTTGAACTAACACTGTTTTAAGTCTCTCAACATACCCTTTTTTTTGCATTTCTTCTAACATTCCCTGAATATATTAATTTGAATATTGCTAATGAGAATATGTGGTGCTGTCTTTTATTTTCAAACAAATGGTTTTGAATTTAATATATTTCATTATCCAAAGGTCTGATGTTTCTTAAGACATTTTTGTAGTCTATCTTTGAAAAAATATTGATATACAAACATATTTGATCAAGAAACATTGTCAGCTTGAATTCTATGTTATATATGTTAAGAATTAAAAAATATCTTGACTCAGGGTCTCATACTGTCTAAAATTTATCTGACCAAAAAAAGCCTATTTTACTAAAATAAAGACATAGGACTATTTTCAAGATAACATTTTAAAATAAGAAATGTATAGTTCAACATTTACCCACTATCCTTATTAAAAGATCCTTAATAATATCTGGACCACAGGCTGTTCTGCTGCTGGGGAAGGGGAACCAGGCAGTGAGGGTTTATTTTTACTGCAACACCACCACAGGAGAAATAAAGCATTACATTGGATCCATTAAAACACAGTGTGAATTGAGAAATTACAGACTTCACTCTGTTAACTAAGAATTTCCTAGCAGGGTATAGTTTTCCAAACTAGACGTCTTTTAATTTTTCTACAATTTAAAGGGGTTTTCTTACCACAATGACTAGCTTTGAACATGTAGGCAGTGAATATAGACTATTGCCAAATATATTGCTGTTCTGATTTTGCTTTGCTTAGGAGAGAGGGGAGATTTTATCTCCTATTTTTTTCCAAAGCTTTCCTAGGTTGCCTACTATCCTCTTCCCTCATTGCTGCAGCAGCCCTGTCCGACCATTGTGACTTGCTCACTGCTGAGTGTTATAAGTAAAACAGGAGCTTGCTTCTAAGTTACTAACAAACTTTAAACTTTTAGAGCTCTGTAGCCTTTTGTACTACAGTTTATAAGCCTCCTGCACTTATGCTTCTGTAACAGGCTTAGCTAGGAATAGCAGATACTCCAATTACTGCTGTAGAACCACCCACAGTCTGACCAGGAAGTGTGAGTCTGAAGCTGCTGTAAAGAGCAGGTTAAGTGAAAGAGCAGGGTGAAAACACCCCTTTAACTATTCAATATGGATTAGGATTTCTATGTCCAACTATAAGTGAGCTTAATAAATGTTACTACACGTCCTTAGGTAGTTTTTTCTTCCTCATTAACATTAGTCTAACAATTATTACGAGTACCTAAAATAGAAAATTCCTGTGACTATAAAGCACCAGATTAAACCCGGAAATTTTACACAATTATAGCTATCAGGAAACAATCAATTATATTGGATTTAATTGACATAGTAAATGAAGCACAATGGTTTCCTAGCTTGTCTTCAGTGACAGGCTGAAGAATGTACCTATAAGAATCTAATTACATGGTCGTTTCTACTGATTTATCCATCATCATGCAGTGAAACAACGTGTACTAGTAAGAGAATAGCAAAATTTACCCCAGATCTGGAATAAACAACTATTTCGTAAGTACTCTACAATGCCTAACTAGTTTAACAGTAGTACTAACATTTCATTACTGTTCTCAGTGGGTACTCTGTAATTCTATGTAATTTTAATTAAGGAAGAGTTCTGAAACAATCTCCCTCTGTGTTACCTCCAAGCATACAATTAGCAGTGTACAAGTCTGCTGTGAACATGTAGCTAATGATTTCAGATTAATAATTTATCTTTCATTCCTTAATCATATTAATGTCGCAGCCACGAAGACCAAATTATCAACAGGTGATGCTTGGTAAATCCTTAACTTTATTTTGCTGCTGTATCAAGACTGATAACAGTAGTATAGGACAAGAATAGTGAACAAAATATATTGTGTACCTATAATATGTACAGTCATATCCAAAAGTTTTAAGAATGACACAAATATTATATTTTCACATGATCTGTTGCCCTCTGGTTTTTATGTGTGTTTGTCAGATGTTTTTATCACATACAGAAATACAAGTGCAATCAGATTATGATTAACAAAAGCTTTTATTGTCAGTTAGAATGAGTTAATGCAGCAAGTCAATATTTGCAGTGTTGACCCTTCTTCTTCATGACCTCTGCAATTCTCCCTGGCATGCTCTCAATCAACTTCTGGACCAAATCCTGACTGATAGCAGTCCATTCTTGCACAATCAATGCTTGCATTTTGTCACAATTTGTTGTTTTTTTTTTGTCCACCCGTCTCTTGATGATTGCCCAAAAGTTCTCAATGGGATTAAGATCTGGGGAGTTTCCAGGCCATGGACCCAAAATCTCTGTTTTGTTCCCTGAGCCATTTAGTTATCACCTTTGCTTTATGGCAAGGTGCTCCATCATGCTGGAAAAGGCATTGTTGATCACCAAACTGCTCTTGACGGTTGGGAGAAGTTGCTCTTGGAGGACATTCTGGTACCATTCTTTATTCATGGATGTGTTTTTAGGCAAGACTGTTAGAGAGCCCATTCCCTTGGCTGAGAAGCAACCCCACACATGAATGGTTTCTGGATGCTTTACAGTTGGCATGAGACAAGACTGGTGGTATCGCTCACCTTGTCTTCTCCGAACAAGCTGTTTTCCAGATGTTCCAAACATTCGGAAAGGGGATTCATTTGAGAAAATGACTTTACCCCAGTCCTCAGCAGTCCACTCCCTGTACCTTTGGCAGAATATCAGTCTGTCCCTGATGTTTTTTTCTGGAGAGAAGTGGCTTCTTTGCTGCCCTCCTTGACACCAGGCTTTGCTCCATGAGTCTCCGCCTCACAGTGCGTGCAGAGGCACTCACACCTGCCTGCTGCCATTCCTGAGCAAGCTCTGCACTGCTGGTAGCCTGATTCTGAAGCTGACACACATTTAAGAGACGGTCCTGGCGCGTGCTGGTCTTTCTTGGGCGCCCTGGAGCCTTTTTGGCAACAATGGAACCTCTCTCCTTGAATTCCTTGATGATGCGATAGATTGTTGACTGAGGTGCAATCTTTCTAGCTGTGATACTCTTCCCTGTTAGGCCAGTTTTGTGCAGTGCAATGATGACTGCACGTGTTTCTTTAGAGATAACCATGGTTAACAGAAGAGAAACAATGATGCCAAGCACCAGCCTCCTTTTAAAGTGTCCAGTGGTGTGATTCTTACTTAATCATGACAGATTGATCTCCAGCCCTGTCCTCATCAACACCCACACCTGTGTTAATGGAGCAATCACTGAAACGATGTTAGCTGGTCCTTTTAAGGCAGGCCTGCAATGAAGTTGAAATGTGTTTTGGGGGAAAAAGTTCATTTTCTAGGCAACTATTGACTTTGCAATTAATTGCTGTTAAGCTGATCACTCTTTATAACATTCTGGAGTATATGCAAATTGCCATTATAAAACCTGATGCAGTAGACTTTGTAAAAATTAACATTTGTATCATTCTCAAAACTTTTGGCCATGACTGTACAAGAAAAATTCCCTGTATGAAAGTTAACCATATGACATAAATAAGGTTTTATTACAACTCAAAACAAATTCAATTGCAAGTTTCTATTAAGAAGAAAAAGAGTCCAGAGTAATATGTGCAAGATTACTTTTATACTTCATTTGTCAACCAGAAGCATGGATTGTTTTCCACGGCACATATAAACAAGTTTATAAAACTTTAGAAAGACCCCTTTTTGTCCGCACAGTGTTGACCACTTAATGACCTGGCCTGTGTGGGCCCTAATCACCAGCATTTTTTTTAAACTCTCTGCATTTCGGCCACCATAACTTTTTCTACTGTATAACCTGTTTTAAGTAATTAGTCAGTGTATGATAGACATATGGATTCCTAATAAATGTATTGTTTTATGTAATAACTCTACATGAAAATATTTTTATAGCAAGCAATCTCTCCCCTTTTTTTTATAATTATTGTAAAGTAGGTTATCAGAATCTCCAACATCATCTATTTTATTTGTAAGACTTCTTGCATTCACCAGCAAATATTTTATATTAGCAATACTTTTATTTTAGGTACTCATTCATTGCTTGTTATGGGTCTACGTTTCTTGCTACTTCACCTAAGTCTAATTTTCTAAACCGCTGTCATAACCTCTCCACGATGTAGTCCATTTAATTCTATTTTTGTATAACCACCCTTTCACGTGCAGATCTTAGTTAAATGCGTCCTCTTTGTTTAACTAATCATTCTCCAACACAGCTGCCAGCTTAGGTATAGCCCATCCCTACCATAAATCCTGTAGCAGACATAACTTGGTGTAGGAAGGAAGGAGTTGTAGTTTGTGGCTACATTTTCTGAGCCCCGTTTTGACTATCATAGCTTGGAGGTCCTGAACTTGAGCTTTTCAGTTTGTTCCATACAATAATTTTTAAGCATAATTTTTCATTGATTTTGTCTTGCATGTTGGTGTCTTCTCCAACTCTAGTATGCATTTTGGTTATTTTAACCATAATAAGCCACTCCTGAGCATGTACAAGAAAACACACTGTTAAAAATTCATGGTGTTGGTGACAGATAACCCTGTCTATTCACTGTACTGTGATATTAGCAAATCCAACCACTAGAATTTGTCTGGTTTTGACTGCACTCTGATTCCGATCTTTCCTTCAAAAGAGATTCTCATTGTTACTAGGGCCATTGTAGTGATGTTAGCAGTAAACTTGCACTCATAATATTAGCTAAACAGGCATATTATATCTTTTAGTTTTACTATCATCCAGCTAATGGCCTTTGGGTCTTGAATTTGCTCATTTCCACACAACCCAGTCAATATTTGCTTAGTGAGCTCTAAACCCCTCTTGAGTTATGTAGTGCTCCTGAATGTTGCAAGCAGCAAATTTAAATCCAAAAGCTTCCAAAAACTTCCAAACTTGCAACATGCTGGCTTCTATTGCTAGTAGGTGCACCTTTAAATGGCTGTTCATGGCAGACATACACTTGGCAGCCCTGTGCACGGAAGACATGCTTAACTCGGGATAAACATTAAGATGTATATAGCTGAACGCTTTTTTTTTTCCCCTTTAGATTGTAAGCTTTTTAGCTCCAAGTGCAATCAGTTGTCAAAGAGAACTGCCATTTCTGAAATTCCAGATACCCTTGTATTTAACTACTGTCTTGTGTTCAATTATACACTTATCTTCAAATTTGCCCTTTACAGCATACTTTCAAACATCACTACACCCAGAAGAACTTTTTGTACAGTCCCTGTAGCTTACTTAGTGTGCTCTAACAGCAGGCTTAATGTATAAACAGCCCAAGGGTACTTTTTATAGAACAAGAAGTGCTAGCCTATTAGGCTCAGTTGCATGGAAAATTAGGAAATAAAAATCACTAATTTTTTTTAACAAATATATTTTTAACATAAAAACATGACTTACATATTATTTTCTGATGGAACATCCCTTTAATGTTTGTTTATAGTGCTGTATATTTTTTAAAACAGAACTCCAAGTCCCTACATAGACATACCGAGATAGAATTGCTGTGATACTTGTCTGAGGTACCATTGAGGTTCTTATTGCATTTGGCTTACTACCTCAGTATTTAGACAAATTTATGAAATATGACTTTTTTAATCCCTTACTGACGCACAGTGTGGATAGTTACTTTACGCGGTCAGTAAAGATGTATGGAACAGGCTCACTTGCTGAGATCACTCCATACAGATCAGGTAACAGCTTTTAACCCTTTAGATATTGCTGCAAAAATATACACGGCATCTAACGGAATAAGGAACAGTGCTGCTAAACAAAGGCCTCCATGGCTGCCTTCATACTGCCATAGACAGGGTGCAATAGGAGAGCCATTATTCTATCCTATAATTTCTTACTATTGCAGAACAGTGTAGCAGCAAATCCACCTTCTAGTGATAAAATACCACAGATTGACTATAAGAACATACAAAAAAACATGTTTTAAAAATAAAAAAATAAATATTAAAAGAATATTAAAAGTTAAAAATTCCCCCATTTTATAAATAAAAGAATCAATTAAAGAGCTACACATAATTTGTACTGCTGCATATGCAAAAGTCTGATGTGATCAAAAAATATAACATCATCATCAACAATTATCTCATCATTAACAGTGTAGAAAAATAAAAATTCCCAATGATAAAACTGCATTTCTCTGGTCACCTTACAATCCTTAAAATTGAAATAGAAAGTGAATAGTAGCAATAAAACCTACTCTTCAGCCTACAAAAAACAAACCCCCAGTCAGCATAGATGATAAAAAAATGTTATCTGTCACATAAAAAGGTGCTGCAATGCAAATTTAAAAACTAAAAACGTCCTAAAAACTAAAAGTCCTCAAACATAACAAAAATTCTTAAAGTGTTGTATCACCAGAATGGTACTGGCCGGCAGAATGCATTTAGCATGTCATTTATACAGAACAGTGAACTCAGTGAACCCCACCCCACTCCAATTTTGTTTCATGTTCCACCCCTATATGATAAGGCCGGTGGTACCATTGTGTATCTTGCCACCAAAAAAAAAACAAGTTCTCATATAAAAATAAAAAGGTAAAAGGTAATGGCCCTTGCAAGGCGAAGAGGGACAAACGAGCGCAATGTTATCAAAAATTGCCATGGTGTTAAAGAGTCACAAACAAGTCACAAAATATGTTTAAATATCAAAAAAGGTTGCATCTCTATGCCACACAAGGCCTGGCATAGAAGAGTGGCATTAATTTGGAAGGTAACTGAAGTGATGTATGGTGTGACATATTTATCAAAGATGAAAACTTGCAGTAATAAATGTGTCACAATATACATCGATAAAGAAGTCTAGCTGTAGCTTAGAAATTGGCTAAAATGATGCTACTTTTGATAAATGTGAGTGTCTACGATGGAGAATTCAAGTAATGAATCAGAAAAATTGAGCACTACAAAGATATATTAAGAAATTATTTAGCACCGATTCCTGGAACTAAGAACAACAGATCTTATGTATGAAAACTGCTTAAGTCTAAGGGCAACATGTATGAACCTGTTTAGGTCTAAAACTCACTCTTTTGCCCATAGATTACTATGGACAAAAAAGTGGGTTTTAGACCTAAACAGGTTCATACCTGTGGCCCTAAGACTTTCTTTGTTGCCCATTGCAACCAGAGTTTCACTTTAAGTTCATATAGTGCTCTAAAAAATGAAAGGGAAGCTCTGACTGGTTGCTATGGGCAACAAAGAAAGTCCTAGACCTAGAAAGTTTTCATACATGTCCCCCAACATGTTTTTGTAAAGTGAACTTTCACTTTAGGAGTTTTAAAAAATTAACATAGCCTATTCTAATGTGTTCCATTTTGCATAATTACACAATGGGAAAGTAGGAGATTTAAAAAGAAAAACACTTTGGAAAATTTAAATTTAAAGGGGTGTTCCCATTTTGTATTTTAATAGTATATCGATAGGATACGCTATCAAAATGTGATAGTTGCGGGTCCCAACTCTAGAGAGTGCAATACCCCCTTAAGGGTTTCCTAGTAATATTAAGCTAAAATACAATATTTGTCCTAAAAATGACCTAAACATAAGCCTAATGTTGTGACCCTCTCAACAATGCAGTAGGTTTTTGGAAAGTACAGTTAAATTATCTGAATTCAATGCATTTTGATCTGCAATGTATTTATAAGTAAAGAAAATAAATATAAAATGCAGAATTTACTGAACCCGTATTAATTATTAGAAAAAAAAATCAAAGATTTCAAAGATATAAAACTTTTATAAAGAATAATGAAAAAATTGCATTTAAGCATTTTTTTCTTAAGAAACATCAACATAAGGGTAAACTAATGTTTCTTCTTTCTCTGATTATGTACCACAAGTATATTTAAACATGTTTTCTTTTCCAGACATCAGAGATAGTGGAGGTCCTAAGCCTGTGATGGTCTATATTCATGGTGGTTCATATATGGAAGGCACTGGTAATTTGTTTGATGGAAGTGTCCTAGCAAGTTATGGAAATGTAATAGTCATCACCGTCAACTATCGCCTTGGGGTGCTTGGTAAGAAGGACATTTTTTACTTTGACCTTTGATGCATGGCATACTGTGCCTTTATATCATTTCATTGTATTTTCTGACCTACTGAATTTCCACATTGTGTATAAATCGTTATTTCAATTCCCTAAATTCATGGTTGATGTTCCAAAGCTATTATGTAGTTTGGACTTTTGTTAGCATGTAACTATGCTGCTATAAAATTGATATGTCCTTTGGATATCAAGCTTTGTATCATGTCTTCCACTGCAAAATGTGACTCAGAGGCTTTATATATCAAGACATTTGAATGTTCTGTAAGTTATATGTTGTTGTTTGAAGATTTGGAATAATGACCTGGTTGTTAGGATGCATTTATCAAATTTTTCTATCATTGCATGTCCATTACATCCTGTATTATAAAGGTATTCTTTTGTAGAAGTAGAGAGTCCAATAGAGTGCCAAGAAGTCTTTAGCACCTGCTGTGCCCTGTTCATCAGGCTTTAATGATGGCCCTTTTTCAGTCTTTGATTTTCTTAGTCACTCAGTTTCAACACTAGGATAGGATTTTTTGATATTTCATATTTCGTATATGGTGGTATGTAGGCTGTGCTGTATGCTGTTTGTTCTAGCTTATGTTCCGATTGATTCTTGACCATTAACTCAAAGGAATTTACAAAAATGTCAACTGTTAAGAAATTGTATTCTTTCTTTATTTACATTTTACATATTGATGTCAAGTTGTAGACCCACAATTGAAACAATTTTTGATGAAAATAGTGAAGCATTATTAGTTGTATTTTTTTAATTTTTATATTGTATACAATGTAGAAATAGTTTTTTGTTTTGTTTTACTGCTTTTATTGGAATTGTACAAATTCCACTGTGGTTTGGTATAATATTGCTATGTGTACATATATTAGATTTCAATTTATACATCTGAATCTGAACACTATAATTTTAGTACTTAAATTCAAGTTACAACATATCTTTCAAACTTTCCTATGCTTGAAATAATATGCATTTCTTAAGATATATTTTTAAAATATTTTACGTGTATTCTTGTATAGAATGTGCATGTCATTTCCAGTGCATAAAAAATAATACAAAAAGTAACAAGAAGGGTTCTCTCTTGTTGGTAACCTCTCCTGTGTTACTGGGTGGAGAAGGCCTGTGCAGCCTCCAATCAGAGAAACTGTATTATACAGTAGGCATAGCAAGCAAGTGGTGGGTCAATAAAAGGATCATGAAAATTTCATGGAGGGACAGAGAAAAAAAACACAAAAAAAGGAAAATCAGCCTGGCAATGCTATCCCTTTCTTTCATATACATAACAGTTTTATCCATGGTGTGAGTCAAATTCCTGAGGAGACTTCTAGATCACATTTTCTCATAGCAATTACATCTTTCATAGGCATATAAGCTTAAAGAGGACCTGGGCCATTCTCGTCTCTTTTAGTAATATTATATAATATAACAATTCTGGAGAATCGTTTCCTATAACTCTGTGTTGTGCTGTTTCCCTGTTATTCCTCCTAGAAATATATTACTGAATCTGTCAACTAAGGGCCACATGTATGAAAACTGTCTATGTCTAAAATTCACTTTGTTTCCCATAGCAACCAATCGGAGCACCCCTCTCATTTTCCCTGAGCACTATATGAAATGATAGGGGCACTCTGGTTGCTATGGGAAACAAAGAGAATTTTAGACCTAAACAGTTTTCATACATGAGGCCCTAAGTGTTATCATTTGGAGGTGTGTCCCTGAAAAGTCTGACTTTATCTAATCAGTACTGAGAGTCAGTATGTAGGGAGACATATCCCTTTGAAAAGTAGAATGGTTACATCTAGGTGACTGATTCAATAATACATTTTTAGAAGGAATAACAGAGGAACAGCACAACACAGAGTTATTAGAGAAGATGCTCCTTAATTGGTACTTTATGGGGAACTTAAATATTTACTAAAACACAGGAGATGGTACAGGTCATCTTTAAAAAGGAAGAGATACAAACGTAAAGGCTAGAGCAGGCCTGCACAACATACAGCCTTTGGACCGCTTGTAGTTCACCAAAGGATATCTGGTGGCTAACAGATGGGACCACAAAAAGGTGGGACTTATGCAAACTTGACTCTATATAGGTGTTTCCAGACGGTTTGATGGCATTCCCTGACAGCTTGGGGCCTTCCAATGTGGTCCAAGAGCAATCTCAAGTAGTCCCGGGCAGTACTGGTCAGTCCAGGGTTGTTTCTAAATGGTTTTAGCCCTGACCTCCTGCAAAATTGTACAGGCCTGGGCTAAATGATTGCGAGAAGAAAGGTGGAAAGAGAATGCATGCTTAAAGGAAATAGCAATGCAACTTTACATACAGACACATTGGTGTACAAAACAATGGTGCACACACCCCTTCAGGACTTATGAAAAGTTTTACTGTATGTTTTTTTTTCTGTGGTACACAGTGCTTGTGAATTATAGTTTTTATCAAATGGTTAATGAACAACTAGATCAGTTTTCCTTTCTTTCCTTGTGGTCGCGTTCTACGTGTTACTTTAGATGTTTAACTTGTTAAGCTCCATCAATAAATTGACTCTTTATTAGTTAAAACAAAACCGAAGAATCTTCAGTTATTGGCGCTATATTCACTGCAACGTTCTAACTTTTTGTCAACAAATAATTAGATTTCATGTCACTTTTTGCCTACTTCTCTATAACCAGTTTCCATCTGTTATCCAATGTAAAAATCACTGCTGATGGAAGAAAATGTACTGTTACCTAGCAACTCACCGCAGACTACAGTGCTAGCTATTGTAGGAAATAGGATCAGCTCAAACAACCTTTATTCCAAATCAACACATTTTCTCATTATTTAGCCTTCATCTTCCTTATGTTCCTGTTTTGTAATCCCAAGGATATACTGAATGTGTATCATTTCGAGTAGTTCACACATTAATTTTTATTTTATGAATTAGGCATTTTTCCATAATGACTAGACCTGAGAAGGTCTAAATGTTCAGCTGTATTTTTCTGTTTCTGTGTCTCTGAGGTTTAGCAGTCAAAACATTTTACTTTTTCAGTGAAGTAGTTGTATGAATTTTTATTTAGTCTGGCAACCATCTTTTTATTTTGACTGTAATTTAGGGTTATATATGAATTACTATATATTGTATTTCATTTTTTTGCAGCATGAATATAGAAAAATTAGCTTTTTTTATAACATTTATGTTTAGTGCTAAATAACCAGTTTTAATTAAGTTTTTAAAGTATTACTGTTCTTTTGATACGTGTGGGATTATTTTTTTTATATGTGCTGTATGCACAGTCAAAAGCATATTTCATAATAATGCCTTTTAGTTATTATATTTGCTGTATGGATAATCATTTAACAACTTGTAATTAATTATCCAACTCCTGTAAGCTTATACACTTCCTCTGCATCAATGTGACACAGCCTGTCCTTAGGGTAACACATAGGGGCAGACATATTAATAACGTCTAACTCTAAGACAGTTTGTTACACTAGACAATCTTACAATGAGCCACATTTTTCATAGTGTTCATAAATCTGGCGCAAGTTACAACTGTCTAGTCTTACCTAACCCCATTTTTAAGTTGGTTTACTTTATACCAAATTTTGGTGCATTTTTGGCGCACACTAAGCCACACCTTTTTATGTGAAGCTACGCTCCCTTTGCCTATGTCACACCTATTTTGTTGGACAAGGTACAGAAGTGTCTAGAAACAGTGTTTCCTAACAGCGCACTAACTTCTTACTGTAGAAAGCCCTGATATTCTTTCTAAGTCAAAAAGGCTGACCATTGAGCATTTCATGAGTGAATAATCATGTTACCAGAAAACCTGGTGGCCAGATCAGATGGGACAGTCCCCTTTTAGCATACTGTAGCTCATGGCGAGTTGAGGGCCGAGTTTGAATCTTCCTTTTATCCTGGCTATGATCAGGGAGCTACTCTAGGAATAGAGCGGTTAGTTATAATTCTGTTCTAAAAGCAGTTTTGGTGCAGGATGTTGTTCCCCCCCCCCCACACCACCCACTGTAGCAACACCAGTCATTAAAGGTTAAATGCTTAAGTGCATTTTTGTTATATTTGTTATAGTTTTTTTTTTCTTTCTGCTTTTGGACTGACGACTAATTCCTAGAGAGACATGCATGGTTACAAGCCTGGGAGTTCTTCACAGAGAAAGCTTCCTGTTGGAATAGTCTTTACAGATATGTTTAATCCCAAGCAGAAACTTGATAACACAGTAATTTCTCTCTGCTGGAACAAAATAGAGAACACGGAGAGAAAGCAACTTTTTAATAATGGCACACCGCACAAATAGTGCATGAATCTCTCAGTTAGTAGGCTTTACATTCTACTGTAAAATCCGGATATAAGATATAACTTTTAATATTAATAAATCTAAAACTTAGTAACAATACCTATAATATTATTATGACTACAGAGAAAAACCACACAAGAATACAGACACAAGAAGTAAATAAAAACCGCCTGCATACAAAACAGAAGGAACGGTGAAAATATACTACCCATCACAAGCCAAGCACCCACCCGAAGAAGGTCCTCCCTTTTTCAGGGCGGGTGCTCTGCTTTGTGATAGGGTTAATATTTTTATCAACCGTTCCTTTCTGTTTTGTAGGCAGGACGGTTTTTATATACCTATCTTGTGTCTGTCTTCTTGTGTGGTTTTTCTCTGTAGTCATAATAATATTATAGGTATTGTTACTAAGTTTTAGATTTATTAATATTAAAAGTTATATTTTATATCAGGATTTTTTACTAGGATTTTTGTTTTTTTCTGTGAGCAATTTTCGATTTCATCCTGGTCTATCTGTTTATTGTTAGTCTGTTTACATTCTACTGATAAAACTGCTTTTGGTTAAACACACTACAGGATTGGACCTGGTATTGTTTTCTGGCATGTGCTGTTCAATGTACCGTAATGTCTAATATGACAGCAAATTACCTCGACTTTGTTGTATAATTATCACACAATGAAGGCTCTATAGCCTTTATGAGAAAAATATAGCAGGTGTCCAACTTTTACCACCTCCAGGTAAAAATCCAGAACAGATGTCCTTGGTTCTTTTCCAGAGATGACCCTTTTAGTAGAGTTATCCAGTCATTTATGCTGCACGGCGAACGATATAAAAATGCAGCTCAAAAAACAATACAACCCTAGATGAGAGCCATGAGGGATATTGCATCCAAGATGGGATGACATCTGGAAGGTTTCACCTCCACCCACCAAATCTGCCTTCCAAAAGCTGAATAGCGCTCCCTTCCTTGTATGATCTGCCATGCACCCAAACAGCAGTTTGCACCCACATATAGGACAATGCCGAACTTGGAAGGAATTGTGTAACAAATTTCAGTATTTAAAATTATGTGTATACCCATGCTTATATATAGAGTTTTTTTATATTTTTTTGTTTTTAATCTCTTAGAATTTAATAAGTATTACATGTTGTATGTCTAGATATCATGCGATAACAAAATCTTTATAGGGTTACTGAAACAACTAGAGCCAATCCCCTTTGAAGTATAACGTATATTAGGGAGGTGATCACTTGGTGAACCATCAGAACAATAAATAAGACTTTTTAAGTTGAAACGTGTCTGTGCAATCCATTGCATGGGGATATTGTCCATGACCTCCACTTTGTGCATCACTTTTTTTTTTTTTAACGGAAACAAATAAAGAAGAAATATTTTAATGGAGCTCTAAAGCCACCTGTTTAGTATTTGTTTACTAACTGTTGCATTTCTCTGGCAACATCTACTGCGTACCAGTCAATGGATTCAATTGAAATTCTTCAGAAAAAATAAACAAGGATTTAATTTCCGTGAAACCCCCAAAGAGTTAACAGATTTCCTAAATGTTGTTTTGAATAGCTTAAGGGGTGTCGTTTCTTGGATGGAGTCATTGATGGGGTTATCTAACAGACAGGCCCCTTAAAGTCACATCAGAAAAGGACTGGTCCCTAAAAAAAAAAAAAAATTATTTTGGAAATTTTCTTGAAAATGTGAAAAATTGTTATGAAATTTCTAAGCCTAATGTAAAAAAGACTTTTAGAAATTATGCCAACATACAGTAGACATATGGTAAATGCTATTTATAAACAATTATGTGTGAAATGATTATCTGTCTTATACACAGAAATTTTTGAACTTTGAAAATGTCAGATGTTTCCAAATGTTCAAAACATTTTGACATTTTCACAAATAAACAAGGATTGTATGGACAAAATTTATTACTAACCAAAAGCACAATGTGGCACAAGAAAACAGTCTGACTCATGTGCATAGGTAAAAGAATTTAAAAAGTCATTCCTACATAAATTGACATATATCAGATTTGAAAAATGGGACTGCATCTCTTGGTCCAAAACTGGCTGTATCCTGAAGGGGTTAACGAATCACCTCTCTTGACGTGTTTATTTTAGTAAATACTAATATTTGTCATGACATTATAGAGCATCTTTTCTTAAGAATCTGTACTGTGCCATTTGCTTTTTATTCCTTCTAGAAATTTACGGTTAAATAGACAACTGGGTGTTATTAGTTGGGGTTGTACCATTGTATAGTTCAATCAGCCTGTGTTGGGGAATAGTCTTATGGTGAAATTGTATTACTCAATTGTCAA
The DNA here is from genome assembly GCA_025379985.1 of Phyllomedusa bahiana. Classification (NCBI taxonomy): domain Eukaryota; kingdom Metazoa; phylum Chordata; class Amphibia; order Anura; family Hylidae; genus Phyllomedusa; species Phyllomedusa bahiana. The sequence continues at coordinate 281,056 of JAODAL010000654.1, forward strand.
TTTATTTATAAATATTCAGGAAAAATAATAATCACACAGTGCAAAATCATCTAATACAGGCAGTCCCCGGGTTATGAACAGGATAGGGACTCTAGGTTTGTTCTTAAGTTGAATTTGTATGTAAGTCGGAACAGGTATATTTATTAAATGTGACTGCAGCACAAAAAGGTTTTTTTTAGTTTTGGATAGTGCAGAGAAGGGTTTTTTTACTTTTGTTTTGCTGTTCTTGTGCCCCTGTTAAGAAGATTTCACCTCATTTTCACCCCTTGTGCTGCTGTGGCATGCTGGAACTTGTCATTTTACAGCTACTATTTGCTGTGGAACATGGAACTACAGTTGCCAGCATAACCCATAAGTCTTCATTTGTAACTAGGGGACAGATGTAAGTCGGAACGGTGTAAGTCGAGGACTGCCTGTAGTTACAGAATAGTTATTTTAATCGGAAGGCATGTATAAACTACTATAACAGACATGTCAGAAGTGTCAGCCCCCCTTAATGTTATAGTAGGTATATAATAAAAATCTAATAGTAAAGGAAGACTTTTTTAACACATCGTTATGAGATTATAGTTTTTAAAGATATGTTTGAAGATATAATGTAAAAATGTCAAATACTTGTGAGGGAATGGTTATTATTAGTATTTTTTATCTTAATTGTAATAATAATCATAATAACGTTAGTAGGCACAGAATAATAACATTATATAATTTATTATATAATAAATTCTAGATATGTTCTAACAAATATTAACATTATATGATATGTCATGAAACCACTAACTGAGATAAAGTAAATAAATAACTTTTTTATTTATTTACTTATGCAATTAATATGTATGTTTTTAGTAGCACTACCAAAATCTTGAAAGCCAAAAATATCACCCAGCATTCCAGAATTTCTAAATATAAAGAAGTCATTCTTAAAAAAATCACAAGTCAGCGGTACTGTACCTTTATTTTGTGAAAAGTTTTTGCACAATTTAGATTCAGCAGATAAAGCTAAAACATAAATACCTTTTAAAGAAAAAAAATTGTATAGTCAATAAACTGTGTCCATTTTCTGCTAGGTTGCGTTTAACAGCATGACATTGCATTACACAAAGTAGAAGCTAGAAAATGAGTTTGAGTAATGCTTTATATGCTTTGTGACATGGTAACTACTTGTCAGTCAATTCCACACCACTTGATAAAGTGCACAGAAAATAGAATAGCAATACAAATTATAGGTTTTAAGGCTGAAAGGTCACAAAACAGAACAAATATCTGACAATGTATTATTAAATGTGCCATATCTGTAAGCTTTCAAATACAATAGTAAAGTCCTTTTGTTTCTGCTGAGTCATGTCTGCCTCTTATGTTTTATAATTTATCTTTAAGATATCCTTGTCTTTATGGGTTTAATAGCATCATATGGTAAAGTATTGTTTATTAGTGTTACAATTAGTATTTCATGCAGTGCCCTTTTACATAGCACCATTTTGTGAGTGTCACTTGAGAAATGTTGAATATATCAGAGAGGAAGTGCCCCAAGAATGGGCAGGCACAAATAAGGTGGCAAAATGAAGGTGATTTACTGAGTGAAAACTGTGCTTGGGGTGATATCAATAAATCAGAAATGCAATGTAATGCAGAGCAGTATTGGATAGTGAGCATCTTGTGTATGTAAAATTATTTGTTTTGTGTTCTTTTACTGTGATTGCCTTTATGGTTTTGTACAACAGTTAGAACACTACAGCAAGCCTTAAGTTTGTTAATTGGTATAATGTTTGCATAGATCGCTTCCAGTGCAAGAAGATGAGTCAATGGCTAACATGTATGCCACTTTGTATGCCGTTTCCTATAATTATATACTTTCAATTATAGGAATCTTTTGTCTAATAGCAACCCAGTTTGTATGATGTATACATAGATATAAAGTACTTGTAGTAACACAATCAATAAACAACCCTCACCATAATCAGCTAAATTATGGTCAAGAGCAATACATATTACAGTAGGTCTGTCTAATTAGAATTACTTGTGAGCAGTTTGTGACATTTCTAAAACTATGATTAACACAAGATTATGTAGAATAAATTCCAACAAATGACATGTTTCTCAGTGTTGGCTGTTTTCTGACATGGTACCTGCTCAGTTCTGAACCTGTGTACTTCAATTTTACACATTGTAGGGAATCATTTCAATGGTAGTACAGGGAAAAACAGTCTGCGACTTTCGTCTATTCCTTTATAATGGCGTTTATTGAGCCAGAAGAATAATCACACAAAGGAAAAACAACGTCACTGGCCTTCAGCGCAAAAACAAAACAGTACACTGTCCGTGTGTAAACTCAGTCTCTGGGTTCTTTTCCTTTAGCAGGATCCAGCCCCAAGGTGATTCGCCTATAGCCTGCTGCAGACACTCTCACATATCGACCGTCCACCATGGCCCCTTGTGGTTTCCTACAACATATTCTTCAGGGTCTGATATGTATACTAAAATATACTCAAATTGAAAAATGGTTAACTGGAATAATGCTCTCTATATAGGTTTTTATAACATGTCCATTGCTAATTCTATACAATTATGGCACAGTACGGTTGGGTGACATGGGAAATATTAGGCAACTTAAAACTTTTTGTTAAGTCTAATTCTTTACTTTAGTCTTTGATTGGGTTGTGTTTTACAGCCAGTATAGTAATGTATAACTGACAAGCCAAATGTATGCAGCTATCAAATGGTCCATTGGTATGCATGGCTGATATACACTCTGAGAGATGTTCCAACAGTTGAAGAATTAGAAAAACTGTTGAATATTTAAGCCAGACAATGAATTCTTATAGATCTTTTTACTTTCTGCTTAAATATCAGTCTTGTGTCATTTGTCTTTTCCTTTCATGGACTAACAAATAATGAAGTATGTGGTTGGATGGGACTTCCGCAATGAAAGTTAAACATTGATTGGCAAGATCTATGCATTCTGTCAGACATGGGCCTTGTGACTAATTAACCAACTTCAGGTTAAAAAGAAGTAATAACTCATATTATATTTAAGCATGTTTCCAAGAATTGATTATTACCTGCCAGATGTGATCAATGTGGGCCAGATATAAACATGACAAACCTTGAGGTCATTGTCCTCATTTTGGCAAGAGGTACACAAGCACAAACATTATATCACAGAAATCCTATAGTGCACTAGCTTCTTGTTTCTGTTTATCTTCAAGGCATTTTTCGATTTTACAGACAGAACAATAAGGGAGACATGTATGAGAGAAGGCGCGTCAAAGTGACTTGTCGAGTCTTGTTTTCAGTGTGTAATGAGCCTTAATGTATGAAAGTGTTTTTTGTGCTATTATAAATGGTCTAAAGTTCGACGCACCTCGACTATGTGTTAGGAAAATTACGAAACTTAGGCTCATTAGTAATGTGCCTAACATGTATAAAGTCTATAGATAGGCTGGAAATAAAAGAAAAGTCATTAGAATAGCATGTCAGTGAATAGAAACTATGGTACTGATCTTGCCTGGTGACCCACAGGTTCCAGCCAGATCCATGGTGTGCTGGCTCTTGCTGTATGTAAAAGAAAGGGTGAGAGAAGCAAAAATACATTTCAAATTTAATGTAGTAAAAATTTTAAAAAATCTGAACAACATCATTATTTAATGTAAAATTAGTTTTAGATTCTTTTCATTTAAAATACATTTTATAGGAGGTATTTTTATATTTTTGGGATATTATATATTTTTATATTAATTTTATATAATTTTTTATTAAATTTAAATCATTTAATTTAATATTGTTTGATAATTATCATAAATCACTTTTTATTATTGTACTGGTGTAAGTTGAGAAATACGGGAAATATTTTGCCTTAATGGCAAATCTATCTCCACTTCGACTGATCAGGCTCAGGCAGACCACATTGAAATATTCAAGCAGTAATGTGCCTAGTTCGAGCAATAATGTGCCTAGTTTTGCCGAACCACATTCATATATGTGTCTAATATTATGAGTGTGGTGCGACACGCCTCCAGAACGCCCCCAGAACAACCCCTCATGTTAGGTGCCTTAGAAAGTATTGAGACTTATGAACAATGCACCTAACACATTCATTAGGCACATTTTTTGCCAGAAAAGGGTGAAAAACCCGATCATACATGTCTCCCTAAGTGTCAGTCAGTCAAAGATGTTTGGTTCATAACACTCATTCATATTGTCATATTAAACACTCCTCCATATCTATTTAGAACTGTCGTGTTGGCTCCGAGTTACAAAAATGGAACATGCAAATTCAAAGATGTTGCCCTGAGAGCTAGCTTACACCTATCTGCCTCGTTTTGCCTTTTTCTATCTACATAAAGAGAGAAATTGATTAAAATATAAAGATCCCACTGCTTTGGGGATATGATCTGTTTTTATGACTGGAACCTCATTTAGATTAACTAATTTAGGTTAACTTATTTGGTGCACAATGTTTTGATATCACTCATTGGCATGCCAAAGTTCTATTCTTCGTTATTTGATATCTGAGCAATCAGAATCCCTTGAGACAATGCTCTATGCTGATGAGTTCTAACTTTAACAAGCTGAATAGTAATAATAAGGTGACTGTCTAATGGAGCAAGAATTATAATAAACTGTGATTATACATGGCTGTTCCAGAGTTTAACATGACCATAATATCACAGCTGTTTGTTATCTGCTCTTATTGAATGGTATTGGAAAAGTTGAGAACATTCTATGCCATAATATCATGGTGCATAATCTGTCATGTTTCATTTTGCTACATATGCATGTAACTTCCTACCTCATAATTCACTTAACAACCTGTATTATAACTACATTATATTAACCACCAGTTTTTGGTGTTGAACAATTTTATTTTAAATTAATTATCCCTGATTATTTTCCAAAATAACAAGTATGAGGCCAAGTTCACACAATTCTTTAGAAGCCTCAAACATTGGGTGGATGCAGAAAGTAATAAGATATCAGTCTTTCCTTTATGTATACTCTTCTTCTGTTAGGATCTACTTCTAAATTAAATAATATCAAAAACTGATTGATCTTGGATTGTATGAACAAGGTCTTACGAAGGTTTGTTTCTGGGCTTTACACTTAACTCTATTTTAGCGTCAGTACTGTATTAAATATGAAATATTTCTGATATATTATCCATTACATAAAAATTAAACTGCATTTATAAAGTCATTTATTATACTGAAACATATAAGGTCATTGTATTTTAATTTATTTTCCAAACATGCATTTGCCATTAGTATATATAAATATCTGTCAATTTCTTGTGCTTTATTGCCTAGTGTATTACATTCTGCTTACAGCCTGAATGTGAAACGTGAAATTAATTTTTTATACATTTATAAATAGGCAGCATATTCTTCATGCATGTTTAAGAGTGTGGAAAATAAGATCCTGCTATGGAAAAAATTTACTTTTCATATGTGCTGCATTTTTCACTTCTGTGTAAGTTTCCATCTGAGCATCCAGTAAAAGTAATTGTTTTATGTAAAGCCACAGTATGTTTTGAACTGAGTGGTAAGCATTATTGAGAGTAGCATAATGGTGATAAAATAAAGAAGCATAAGCCAAAATGTGCTTAGATTTAACCATGAAAAGAGAATGTAGAATTCCTATGGGACACATATTTATACGTGTATGCATTCATTATCCATTTACTGTATACGTAGTATCCATAACCATTTAAATGTACTAGAATTGTTCCAGATCTGTCCCTAGCTAAAACAAATTTGTTTTTCAGCAAATTGCTGATTTACAGTGTCTTCTACTAGATCTTTTACCAGTTTGGGCCACATGTATGAAAACTGTCTCGTTATAAAACTCTCTGTTGCCTATAGCAACCAATCAGAGAGCCCCTTTCACGTCACATAGGCCTCTGGAACAATGAAAGGGGCGCTCTGATTGATTTCTATGGGCATCAAACAGGGTTATAGACCTGGACAGTTTTCATACATGTGGCCTTTAGTGCTACATTTCTCTGTAGGTGCTGCATGTACAGTAATAATTTCTTTGGTTCTGCAAAATTAAATAGTGGCCTTAAAGGAACATCCATGATTCAAAGACCAATTCAGATTTTATTCAAATTG
>JAODAL010000655.1:0-286633 GCA_025379985.1 Phyllomedusa bahiana
CTTTCCCCTTGTATCTGGGGCTGTACCTTCCCCTCCATTGTATACCACTTCACCTATGCTCACCCTTATCAGAGAAGAAGAGAAGCTCTTGCCGAATGCCAACTGCACCAGACTACAGGAGACGGGTAAGGAGGGGAAAAAAGGTCCCAAAGGTGTTGTGTGTGCATATGAGTGGGGGTAGGTACTGTATATGAGAGATTATGTGTATAACACGTACAGCCATGTGTCTAGCCATGTTGCGTCTTCCCTGCACTTACACGCTGGGGAAAAAGAAAGTGAATGTAGCCGGCCCCGCAGCATTTTAAATTCTAAAACACCACATACTGAAATAGCAGAGTGCACAGTTGGGCCTCGCTATACACCGTGTAAACATACCTTAAGGATACATTCATGCAGAAGATATAAAGGGCTGATTCTGGGACGGTTCAGTGCGGGATCAAACCTTAAAAACCGGTGTCCAATCTTGTTTTTTTCATTACACCCTATTTTAAAATCAATGTAGTTTGTTTTAGAGATATGATTTACTTGAGTATTTTTTGGCCTGTACTGTCCGCGCCTACACAGAATTCTTCGAGTTGTTTTATGCACTAACACACCTAAAGCAAAATCTGCCTCAGGCAGTCTGGGTCATTTAATCGTCGGAATTCTGTGTTTGCAAGCCCCAAATTTCCAACAAGCAAACAACACGTCATGCCGAAAAAACCATCATGTGAACTCACCCTGAGTGTGTAGTGTGTCTGTGTTCAATTATATGTATATATAGAAAACACAATTTCTTGGTACCTTGTCTATTGTAGTTAGTCTCTGGGGTACAGTCTCTGGGGTTATGGTGTACTATAATCTCTGTTGTACAGTGTGTAATGTAATCTCTGGGTTACAGTGAATAATGCAATAATATCTGGGGTATGGTGTGTAATTGTAACGGTCTGCGGGTGGGTTTATCTGCTGGACCAACCGCAAGCGTGGTGGAAGCCCACACCAGGGAGAGGAATCTAATAGGTCCCCCCCGGGTTTCAAGGGGAGTCGCCGAAAAAGCGGGATGGACTTGCTGCGACGGGGGTTACCAGGTCGCTTCCACTGGCGGGGGCTTGCTTGCGGGGGGGCGGCCAAGGGTAGGCGAGGTACAGATACGTCAGGCAGACTCGTAGTCGGGGACAGGCAGGAAGGTCAGGGCAGGTGGCAGAGATTCGTGGTCAGGAATGTAGACGAGAAGGTACGGTACACGGTAATCAGAACAAGGCTACAGGAACGCTTTCTCTATTGTCACGATACTAGTGGATACAGCTGGAATCCAATGGCGAGGACTGGTTGGAACACAGTGAAGGCAAATAGAGACTGGAACCGGAGGCAGCAGAGATGGAGATGGATTTCCCGGCAAGGTTTAGGCAGAGCACAGTAGATGGTAAAGTAGGTATGAGAGGTTTTTCAGGGTAAAACGCAAATGGGAGGAACTAACGGGTAGGTAAGTTCCAGGCTAAGGACTGCAAACAGCAGGAGTTAAACACAATACTAAAGCAATGGACATAGGTTGAGGAGTTTATATGGGAACCAGGAACGGGGAAACAGGAAACAAGATGGAAACCAGTGAGACAGATCACATCTTGGCTGAGGGAAAAATTTAAAGGGAAACACAGTTACAATTTTTAAAGGTATAAGGCTTGTGCATTACTCCCCCCTAAACGCGGCCCGGACGATTCTGACTCGTCTTCGGAGGTCTTGATGAAAATTTTTGATCATTTTGGGAGATGTGTTATAAAGGGTTTTCCCACGTTTTTTCTTTCCGACCCATAACCTTCCCACTTAATGAGGTCTGCGTGATTCCTGAAATTTCGGTAGGGATTTGCTCCACCAAAATGTTTTGCATCTTTCATTTTGCTCAGGGGGAGGGAAACACGCCAAAAGAAAAGGGGTTTTTACAGGGCGGGTTTTTAATAAGGACCTGAAAAACAGGTTTGGATCTTCAGTGGGGAGTTGAGCGAACGGGCAAAATGGACTGTTATTTTGTGATCTTATTCGGCCCGACAAACTTCTGCCCCATTTTTTGGTGAAGGAACCAAGTTTAAAATTTTTGGTGGAAAGCCATATTTTTTCCCCCCACTTTAAAGTTGGTGCTGGCTTACGGTCTATCTCCCATTTTTTGTAGCTTTCGGGGCCCTCTCTAGTTTTTCCCTTTCAGTATTTTGAAAATTTTGCTGTAGTGCAGAGACCTTTCCGTGGCAGCTGGAATATGGGGAAAACGCGGGAATTTTGGAAAATATTTGGATGGTACCCCAAATTTTGCAAAGAACGGGTCTGTTGGTGGAGGCATTTTGGGAATTTTTAAATAGAAAACCCCGGCAATAGGGCAGATCACCCCAAATCATCTTGTGATGGAAATGTGCACGAAGATACTGTTGGGGTTGTTTGTGCGTTCGTCGTCCATTATTGGGGGATGAAAGGGGGGTTGATGTTTTATATCAATATCCAGTGCGGGAAAAAACTCCCCCCAAAATTTTGATAAAAATTTGCCCCCCACATCCGAGTTAACTTCTCGGGAACCCCATGAAACGAAAACATTTCTGAAGATGAGATCCGGTGTCTTTAGAGAGGGTGACCCTAATGGGATGAAATGTGCACCCTTGGGGGCCCGGTCCATCAGAGAATGGATTTTTTCCCTTTAAGTGGTGATTTTAAAGAAGTCCGGGGAAATTGAACCCCGGGCAGGGGGCCGGAAAAAAGGTGTGTAGACCCGGGGTGAAAAAGGGAGTCTTGCATCACCCAAAGATGAAAAAAATGTTACATATTTCCCTACTCCTGTAAATAATTGGGCCACCAAAAAATCGGGTTTAAAAATTTCCGCGTCTTCTGCCCCCTTTTGTGACCGGCATCTTGGAAATCGGGGTAGCTCAGGTTTTCAGTTACTTTTTCGGGTTGTTTTGGTGCTGCCCGTGGGTCCACATCTTGTTCTTAATTCCAATGTACATACCCGGAGGTTGGGGAAGTAAGGATCGGGTTTTATAGGTTTCCTTATTTTTTTTTAGCAAGCCTTATTATGAATTACCCCCAAACGTTAGACTAGGAACAAGGGTTTTTTTGGGGGAATACGGTGGGGGAATACTGGAGAACATTTTGATAGAGCAATTTGCCTCCCATTAGGGGATCCGGGTCTGAAAAGGAAAAGAAGTTGAATGTTTAAAGAAAAAAGACCCCAACGATTGGCGAGGAGATGGGACATTGGAAAATTTCTCCGAATTTCCAGAAAGGTGATCCAGAACTTTTTTTTGTTGGGGGTTTCCCTTGAAGTGATGTCTCCTTTCCCTTTAAAAGGCGCAACGATATAACGTTCTTTTTTCCCCCCACATAAAATTCTTCTCGGGGTAAAAACGTCGGGAGAAAAAAAGCACAAGGAGCAAAAAACATTTGTCTCCTGTTCTTGAGACAGTATGCCCCTCGCCAGTCTGAACATCATTTCCCACATTAAAGGGCGGTTTTTGGGTCTGGATGAACTAAAACAGGGTGTAGTGAATTTGGGTCTTCAGAATGAGAAGGTTTTTGTGCTTGGGGGAGACCAAACAAACCCATTTTTCTTTTAGTAACTGTGTGATAGGAGAAATTGTTTCGAAAAATTCTTTATGAAGCGCTATAAAATTAGCAAAACCTAAGAAAGCTTTACATCTTTTATGTTTCTGGGAGTGGACAGCTACATTGTTTGATTTGTTAGAGCCTCTGTCCCCATTGGTAATAACATGAAAAGGTTTGGGGTCTCGGTCTGGGGGAATTAAATTTTTTCAATTTTAAGGGAATTTTGGTTCTTTTTTTCCGTCCAGAACAAGTTTCACATGTTTGGTTTCTTCCACGAGTTGGAAAAACAGGATATGCCAAGTAATAACTATGAATTAAACCAGGAGATCCTGAAGATGCATTGACGAATGGGAAAGTGGCGGGCAACAAAGGGCCCAAAAAGGATAACGCAATATTCAAAGTGTCCTAAGTGCCTTTAAATGCCGTTTTCCCTTTCATCGCCAGCTCTAAAGGGCCCGGTTGTAGGCGCCCTTTAATCAAATTTTGGAAAAAAAACCCTCGCATCCCGCACTCTCCAAAGTTGGGGGTCAGTGGTAGAGGATAACGATTTTTTTTTTTTAATTTTTTTAAAGTTCTTGTAATTATACAGGTTTTTTAAAGAACCCCTTTCTTTTTAAAAAAAAATTTGGGAGCTCCCCGCTGGTGAGGAAAGATGGGCGGATGAACCCTTTAGCTAGATTTTCTTCTATTAGTCTTTGGGCTTTTAATTCGGGGGCCGCAAAAGGGAGATTTTTCCCAAAAAGGTTGGTGCCTGAAAGCAAGTCTATGGGGCAACATAGGGTGGGTGGGGGGGGGAGCTGGCTGCTTCTGTTTGCTGCAGACATCTGAAATTCCCCTGTATTCCCAGGGGGGCTCTAATATTTGATGTCTTGAGCTGGGGCTTTGGGGCCCGTTCAAATGAGCTGGGGAAGGATATCCCCCCGGGGGGCTTTTTTCCGGTTTCCCCGTTGAGACTGGGTTTTCTTGTAGCCCGGGTAGGCCTAAGAAGGGAAGTTGGGGAAGGATAAAAAGGAAAAGGACTTTCCCATGATGGATGTCATAATGATTCAAGGTTCGTCTCTTGTCCCTGGCCCTGAGTTTAGTGGGGGGTCCCCTCTACCGTTTCCATTCAACAGGTGAGGTTTTTTTCTGAAAAATTAAACCCCATGCTTGAGCAAAAAACGGGGCCATGAAATTGCCACTTGCCCCCCATCTATACCTAAATAATACCCCTTGTGGTTAAACCCGGAATTGTTGGGGGGATGTAAAGAGAGTCTCTGTTTTTCTTTTTTGATATGGACGCCCCGATGGTAATTGGATAATGTTTTTCAGATAAGTTGTTTTGAAGCAATTTTTTCTTTATTGAGCTTGTGGTCCCTAATGGGGTGCCAACCCAATTTCCGGGCGGGGTTTGGGAGTTGTAAGGAAGGGGGCAGACTTTCCACAATGAAGCAAAAATTTCCCGGGGCCGATGCTCCCTTTTTCCGTGCTCTCACTTTTAATACGGAATCCACTTGCATAGGCCCCAAATTCCCGGCTTCTGCGGCTTCCCCTTTGGGGGTTCCTTTGGAAAGCTACAGGACTGGCAGGAATGCTTAGTTCAAATTTAGGTTCCCCCTTTCCGGTCGTTCAGATGTTTGGTATCGATTCGGATGCAGTGATTTATGAAAGGGACCAAACTAAAAGGGGCCTCTGCAGGGCAATTTCATCTTTTATTGCACTGGTTGTCCTTTCCAAAAAAAGACAATTTTGCGTCTTCCCGTTGGTTTTCGACTGCCCACCTTTGAATCCTGGGGAAATCGGCAAACCGGGCGTTTGCCCTGGCGCAAGGATAGTTTCAGCTTTCCCGTCACCGCGATTGGGATGCAAACATCGGGCTCATGGCTCAAAAAACTCCTCCGGTGATTCAGCCGGGGGTCTTTAGTTTAATTAAAGATACCCAGGGAAAGGCTTTGGCAGCAGCATGATATACACAGGACCTTCGTCTTCGGTAGGGAAATTTGGGAGGGTTTTCGTAAAAAATAGTTCATTGGTTGAGGAAACCCCCCAATTTGTCACGATCTCCCCCCAAATTTGGGGGGGAATTTCGGGTCATACAGGGGACCGAAGTGGGTGGTCCAGAGGCTTTACTCTCCCGGGGGGGGACATTCCGGGCGGATAATGCGTGCCGTTCGCGTAGTTCCTGAATGCTTTTCCTTACACTTGGTATTATGGCCAGTCTGGGCCTTATAGATCCAAATTTACTTTCAATCTTGCATTCAGTGCGCATGTTAGCCATAGCAGTCGAAGGTTTTGGTGCGGCGTCCGGGCTACCCCGCCCCCGCGGGCTCCATTTTTTGGCTTGGTTTCCTGTCACATACTAGTGGGATAAGCGGAATCCCAAAGGGGGGGATGGTTTTGGAACACTGAAGGGAAATAGAGACTGGAACCCGGGGGGCCCAAAATGGGACTGGTCCAGGGAAGGTCCAGGAGCAATAGATTTGGGACGTGGTTGAGAGGTTTTCAGGGTAAACCGCAAATGGGAGGAACTAAGGGTAGGTAAGTTCCCGGGTAAGGACTGCAAAACAGCAGGGCTTAAAACACTATCAAGAAAGGGTCGGCTTTAGGAGTTTTATATAGGAACCAGGGAAAAGGAAACAGGAAACAGATGGAACCAGTAGACACGATCCACCATCTTTGGGTGAGGCAAATTAAAGGGGAAAAAACGTTTGAGTTCTAAGGGATAGCAGGCGGTTGCTGACATCTAACAAAGGACATAAAGATTGGGGAGGGGGACTAGGAGAGGCAGGTTAAAAAGGGGCACGCCGACAATGCCTTACCGGGCGCTGGCCCCTTTAAATTAACACGCCGGGGGCGCGCGCCCTAGGGGGCGGGGGCAAGGGGAGCCAGGCGGGAGCGGGCCGGGTAAATGTTCTGGGCACCGGGAAAGGGGAAAACGAAAGGGCGACCCACGTTGGGAGCGGCCGCTCACAGGGGGACGGACGTGCCCGTGCCCGGGGAATGGGGTCCGGGGGCGTCCTTTCAGTAAAAAAAACTTGGATTACAGTAGTAAATTAATCTCTGGGTTATGGTGTATAATATAATCTCTGGGGTACAGTGGGTAATGTAATATCTGGTGTATGGTGTGTGATGTAGTAATCTCTGGGGTACAGTGTGTAATTTAATCTCTCGTGTATGGTGTGTAGTGTAATATCTGGGGCACAGTGTGTAATGTAATCTCTGGGGTGTGTTGTAATGTAATCTCTGGGGTACAGTGAATAATGTAATTGATTTCTAGGATTCAGTTTGTAATATAATACATTTTTGGGGCACAGTGAGTTATATTATTTATTGAGTACAATGTTCAATTAATTTCTAAGGTGAAGTTAGCAATGTAATCTCTGTGGCTACCATGTGTAATATAATTAATTTCTGGGGTGCAGTGAGTGATGTGATTTCTGGTGTATGGTATGCAATAAAATACATTTTGGGGTGCAGTATGTGACATAAGTGATTCCTAGGGGTACAGTAAGATTGGGTTCTTTTATTTTCCTCATTCTGTTGTGTGTTTAACAAATTTAATGTAGTGATGGGGGATGGGAGGGATTAAGCGAAATTTGCTGCATTGCGCAACATTTTTTATTTCCATCTAGAGGGCGAAATATAGATGGGCTGGTTCGGCTTCATTGTCAGGGCTGCTTTTTAGTCCCAATCCGGCTCTAAACTTCAGTAATTAGAGAGTCAATCATAACCTTATGGATTGCACCAAAAGTGTTTACCATAAGGACTCCGCCCGGACCTGCTGGGGGAGCTCACAGCACTCCCTCAGACCTCCATGCTAGGTTAGTGGGGGCCGCTTCACTGCCGGGGGAGGAGGGGCGAGAAGGGAAGGGAGGGGAAGTGAAAAGGAGGCGAGTGAAGGAGGGAGGGAGGGATAGGAAGATAGGGGATGAGAGGGAAAATTGGTCCCCCCACTTTTTGAACCAACGTTACGGCTCTGTCTAGAAGCAATTCTTCTAATGGAGAATACTACCATATTGTGACATCTAAGGAAACGTGCCATTTTTTTGTTCACTTATTCATGTAAGATTGATAAACAAAAAGTTTGCATACTTATGTATAAAATTGGAGGCATTGAAGGTATAGTTTTAGCCTACATAATAGTATTCTTGCCATATTATGAATCAATAGCACATGAATCCATAATGCAGCAATGTGAACAAGGCCTACTGGGGACAAACTCATCTGTTGAATGATCTGACTTACCGTGAAGAAGCATTTACAATAACTAAACTGCTGCAAAAGTCGCTCAATCAATTATCTAAAACAGTCCTGTAGAGCAAGCAATATGTTCTGATGTTTTCTTCTCTGTTATGAATGCACTTATACTTTTTCATAGACAAATGTGATTATTTCTAACTGATACGACTAATATAATTGAAGGTTGTTATTGTTTGAAAATAAGGGATTGTAACTTAGGGCTGCGCCCAAATAAATGTCTTTAGGGTAGTAAAGACATTTTTATTGGTTAATAGGTCTGTATTATAAGTTATTAACTTTTACTTTGTGTTCCTACAAGAATAAGATATTCTACCAAGCAATTCAGTCAGTTATAGGAAAATGACAGAAATACTAATAATTCCCATCAAATGATCTTCCTTTGTGTTACCAAGAAGAGACTGACTACATGTGTATAAGGCAAACAACCACATTTTTGAGCAGGATGTATACACAAACTATAAAGACCCATAGTAAACTCAGAATAGACTTCATCCTTTATTGACAGCTATAACAAAATATTACACTTGTGTTAAAGTTAATTATACTTTTGCATCTTCAGGTCAGCTGCTTTCCTTCACACACAGAAAAAGAGATAAAATTCTGGGTGTTGGAGCCACCATTGGATGGAGCTCCTGCTTAAGGCTAGTTAGCATTAAACTACTTTAGAACACTAATGGTTGAGTTACTCTTGGTTGCAGTAAAAAACAAGGACTGTGTGGCAGGAAACAGGAGATACAGCTTAATGTCAATCCAACTATCTTTGTGGAGCATATAGCAACTGCTTAGTCTGGCTAGATGGAACATACTGTACATCACATTTTGTCAACATTCACTTTTAGGACATGTTTTTCAAAAATACATGGGATAAAATTAGCAAAATAACACAGTCTTTCTACTTTAGATTCCTACTAGTGCTAAAAGTTTTCCCTTCATGATGTATTACTGCATTTCCTGTAAATTTTAAAAGATAGGCTGACAAATTTCATATATTTTCTATACCTATCCTTCTGTAGACCTGACTGAACCTCCTTTAGAGTGTCATTTCTGGGATTGCAGATAATCCACCCTACATAACATTGACCTAGTGGGAAAAAAATTCTAATACTTTACTACATGCCCTGGCCAAGTCCAGCAGACCATGTGTAGATGTCAGGGGGAATTTGATGGTTGTCCGTTTTGCCAAACATAGGAATCTCACTAAATATTATGCCACACCAATACAATCTAACTACAACATAGTTCTTATTTTTGTCAATTGTTTTTCTACATTTCTGTACATTAATATACTAATTGTAATGATACTTTTTTGCTTTGTTTTAAGACGATATTCCCTTTTGTACAAGTAATCCTGAGTTTGAACTGGCCACATGGAATAGAAAGTAGTTTCCCTACAGTAACCTTGATAGGCGTTCTGAGCACAGGTGGGCAAATCTGCATGGGGTGTACTCGAACAAACCCAAAAAGGATAGAGCCCAACAGAGTGCAAAATAGCCAGACTCAAAATGGCCCCGTTAAAACTACAGACTGTAACACTGATTAAACTCTACTACATTCTGGTTCGCTGCATGATAAAAACTAGCCTTTTCACTAAAGTATCCAAACTGTTGTGTTTATTTTTGCAAATGTATTATTAGTATTATTTATTTGCTGTTACAAAATTAAAATACCACACCAAATTTTTAAAGAGAACCTGGGCCCCATTTGATTAGGCCCCCTTTGGGTGAGGACGGGGAAAAGGGTAGTGTCAGACCTGTTTTTCCCCGCGCTGGGGCCCTTATTTTTGTAAAAATCTGTTTTTTTGGGTATTTTAAAAAGCTCAAATCTTAGCTTCCCACCCACCTGGCAGTTTTTTCAAATTAAAAGGTTTAAACATTCCAAGGTGGGCAGGGTTTTAAAAAAAAACAGACCTCTTTTCATTACCTTTTTTTTTCTTAAAAAAATACGCATGTTAAAAGGAAAAAAGGGGCATAGCACTGGGAAAAAGCAAGTTTTTTGTTTTCTAGCTATGCTGCCCTTTAAAACAAGGGGGGAAAAAACTATGGGACAGGTTTCTTTTTAAATCTGCAGTCAAATTTTTTTTTTTAGGGAAATGTACATTCAGTTTTATTTACTTTTTTATGAAAAAGCAAAAAACAAGGGTAAAAAACTGTGTGCGCTGGGTGGGCTTTTAGTGGGAATTTGTAGGATTATGGAGGCCGTCACAGGGATCTGGGGCCATGCGATGAAACCCCGCTGCAAAGGGGAGAGGACCCCCAAGTTAACCCCCAAAGTAAAGGGGTCTCACATATTTTGGGTTTTAAATTTTAAGACCAGGGAAGTACACGGAATTCTTGGTAACATGCTTTTCCCAAACCCAAATGTCGATATTTCTAGCTGAAGGATTCACAGTGTCCTCGAAAAACCCATTTGCCCGGGAAAAGAAAAATCACCAGTATGGACATGAAAAGATGGTTTTATACCCAAATCGATTTTGAGATCCTTACATGGATGAGTGGGTCAGAGTATGCCCTAAAAAACATTCCCTTAGAGCAATAAAGCGGGGCACCACAGTTTGGTTTTCCGTAAAGGTTTCAGGGTGTTTGTTTCTACGATTTTTTCTTGCCTGACACCCACATTCATTTTTTTAAATGAAGCAAAAACGACTTAGGGGAGAAGCTGACTCTCGCAAATCAATTCCAATTTCTCAATACTGTAGTAAACATTTTTGGGCATTTTCAATTTGGGCCAGAGGTGCATTTACCACCAAATCTCTTCGGGAACCCATTTTAACAGTGGGGTTTTACTGAACTGTTTTTTATAGAAAAATTTCCCGGGTAGCCCACTGGTTTATTTTGGCGGTGGGTCTCCACTGTTTTTTCATCCGCCTTCTCACCCCTTTCACAACAACCATCAAGGGCACGTGGCACTCCATTTTTTTTAAATGGTGTTTTGTCCACTCGCGATATACTGTCCTGCAGCAAACGTAAACTTGAAAAAACTGCACATTTCAAAAGTATTCCCAACTTTGAAATGATAGCAATAACATCCCTTTTTTTACCGCCTTGAAATATTTTCCTTTTACCCAGACAAAACAGGAGATAATTGTGCAGATAGCCTGTAAAACAGCTTAAACACCCACCATGCCTGCTCACATGTGACTTTCTTCAAGAGCCATGTGCTAGTGACATCAAAAATATAAAGGAGTCATAACAAATTTATTTGACTGGGTATGTTTGCCATAATACCAATTATAGCCTTTTTTTGATTATGTATTCTTTAGAAATTGTATTCTATTTTATACTGTACAGTTTAGTATAAAGGTATCAAATGGAAATATTTACTTTTCTATTTTTAAAAAGGCTTCAAAAAAAATTTTTAAATAAAATAATTTTCATCAAAAATTTAACTAAACTGGTGTAAGCTTGTTGTGTTATTTTTTTTCACTCATACCTTATCTATTTTTGGATGTAGCGTGAAAATAATTCCTTTATCCCCATGTTGGCTATTACTTTTTTTTTAATGTTGGATACAGTTAAAAGAAATCCCCTAAAAAAATTTACGAAAGGCCCGGGGAACCATCCCCGTATGCGCCAACAATACTGTGGCGGGTAGCCTCTCTGGCCTTTTCAAGGGGGAAATCCGCATCCTGTTTGCTGATGTGGTATTATGAGGAAACTGCAGGGGATGGCTAATGCACTTATTCCACATAGAACCAGCAAGAAATTTTTTTAGCACTAAGTTTTAAAATCCATGTTGCTAAAAGGGGCATTCCTTTAAAATGGGAACCCCGGACCTACTTATCCCGTGGTTTTCCATTAAATATTGGAAGCTTTTCCTTGGATTAGGTTCAGAACCTGTGTGCTTTCTGTACCGAAATCCACAATGAAACTAGGCCTGAAGGTTACCCATGTTCCCCACAGGAACTTACAAATTTTTTTATAAATTTACTAAAAATGGAATGCCGTAATTTTTTAGGGTCTGTTCCAAAAAAAATAGTGAATAAAAAAATTTTCGATTCCCAAAACATACCTATTCAGGGGCTTACTACACTCCGTTTCTTTTTATGCAAAATTTTGAGTGGAAAGGCAAAAAGCCCTTTTTTGGTCCTTTTTGCAATGATTTAAACCCTTGTAAATTTAAAAACCCAAACATGGAATTTTTGGGAGCCATGAGATTTCAAAAACAAACTTCACACACAATTTAGTGGAGTCTGACATCAACAGCAATTTTTTCACAACACAGGACTGTGCGGGACAATAACGATTTCCTACCTTGGTTGGCCCGGCGAGTGCTCCAATATTGTATATAAAACATTAGATCTAAAAAAGAAAACTTTTTAATTCACTTTTCCCCTTTTAAAATTTAAAATGAGCTTTGTTTTTCCCTACTTCAAGGGATTATTTGCTATGAATCTTTATGGTAACTTTACTTAAATTTTAAGTGGCTAAATACTGGACAAAACAATAAACAAAAGTTCTAAGGGTGGGTACACCTTTGCATCTTTTTTGTTTTGTTCCTGTATCTAAATAAATAAGCTTGTGTACCTTTTCATCTGTCACTAATTCTCACTCACATTTTTTTTGGGTTTAGGGTAGCAGAAAGAAGGGGACAGAGTGACGACAACGTGTCTGCCAAATCAAACATTTGTTTGGCTTTGTTTGTAGTATTTAACCACAGATACACATAGGAGCGCAAGAGAGCTGTAGACCCTAAAAAATGGATGATTTTAATGACTAATATTTTAAGTTATTTTAGATGTACTGGAAAAATAATAAAATGCAAAGTTGAACCCTCCTTTTCACCTAAAAGTTAACTTTCAATATGGTCACAAATTACAGATTACTTTATGGCCGGTCGATATGTTGGAAAACAAACTACAAATAAGAACAGTAGGGTTCTCATAAACCCTCCTTCCTCTTGCTGATAATGACCTTATTAAGGGAAACCTGTAAGGTCCTCCAACAAATGGAGCTGGCAGCTACAGATAAACGCGGCTCCACTGAATTAATAACTTTCAATTTTTTCCTTGTAGCATTCCCCACCCCAGCATTTGCGCCCTTAATTGCAGCACCAACAAAAATAATGAACTCTCAGACTATCAAGTGGGCGGTCTGCACCACTCAGTTCAAAACAGGGAGCGTCACCAATGCTCAGGTAGCATGAGTCTGTGCACGCTGCCCCTTAAAAACAGACAAGTGGGGACTGCCCTTAAAAAATTTTTTTAGTCCCATTAGCATACATGCTGGAAAATAAAACTATTTTTTCCCGAATCAGGGGGAGGGGAGGGGTGCTACAAGACTTTTTAAAAGTTATATAGGTTTATTTTAAGCAGCAGCTAGCTTAATTCTGTGGGGCAATTTTTTGGGGACTTTAAAAGATCCACTTTAACAAGTTCTAATTTTGGGGCACAATGGGGAAAAAAACCTGGGCAGCTTTTAAAATGAATTAATTTTAAAATTTTAAAAAATTTCCCTTTTTTTAAAAGCACTTAAAAACTATAGAAAAAAAAGCAGGGCCCGGTAATTTAAAATAAATTTTTTATGGGAATAAACAATTTAATTTTGAGGGTGAATAAAAAAATATTTTTTTTTCTAATTCCGGGGGCACAAGAGGTTTTGGGACATTAACCAAATTTTAAAATGTTATTCCCCATTTCATTTTTTATCTTTAAAAATTATCAAATACATTTCAAAGTTAGTGCAGATCTTATTTCCTGCTTGTTTATACAAGCTCTTCTAGTTACCGACCACCTCTCTGCTTTAGCAGTGCCAAGCTGGTGATGTCACTGTCTGCTGTGTCGTATCAGCAGGACCGAACTGTCAGTCACTGCTGTAGAACCACTCACAGCCTGCACAAAAAGTGGGAACCTGAAGCATGAAAACAACTAGATGCAACCCCTTGAATAAGACTGGTCATCTTCAGACAATGTCTGCCAACTACTTTGCACGCTAACTGCAAAGTAAAAAATAAAATATTGTATGTGTAATGTACATTATATTTTAGTGCAAGAATGCATTGGAAACACATATACTTATGAATGTGAATTAGCAATGTATAATAATTTACAAAGTAGATTTTTTTGTTCCTAAAAATTGTCCAGATTTTGCAATGTTGTAATGACCTTTTGCAAAGATGGTAAAAGTAAATCTACCCTGTAAATTCTAATAGAAGTATTGTACAGGGCATTTAGATACTTCACCAAAGTCAATCTAGTGAAACAGTTTGCTATAAAACAATTAACTGTATAAAAAAAGAAGCAGATAGTATAAGGAAATGGACCACGGAGAAAAGAAAACAACTTCGGCACTGCCATGGCGGCGTTCCCCCGTGTACATATATTTCCGTAAACGCAATATCGGTGGTGATCAATGGAAGCAAAGATAGAAGTACAAATCAATCCAGGAATGAAGAAAAATATATCCAAGGCACTCACAATACATAAAATTTTTCTTTTTATTAAGGCAACTTGTTACACTCGAGGGGTGCGATACAAGTTATGTCCTCACAAGAGAAGGCGACGGCCGCTTTGCGCAGAAAACACAGCTTCCTCCAGGCCTCCTGGAGGAAGGTCTAGAGGAAGCGCGTTTGCTGTGCGAAATGGCCGTTGCCTTCTCCTTTGAGGATGTACCTTGTATCGTGCCCCTCAGTGTAACAAGTTGCCTTAATAAAAAGAAGATTTTTACGTATTGGTGAGTGCCTTGGATATATTTTTCTTCATTCCTGGATTGATAGTCTAAGGAAATGGACTTAAGCACTTTCATAATCACTGGTTAAAATGAGCAGTGTTGTCACAGTCAGAATCATAGTGTCAGTATTCCTATAATAAGACAATAGAACAAACTGGCATTCCATACACCAGTATTAAACACAGGTCTACATGATTAAGACCATAATTTAAGCTAATATCTAGCATATATTTTAGAAAATCTTTTGGGCTGTAGGAGGTCTGTTAAAATATGTCAGCCTTTATCACCACTTTTCAAAAGTAGTAAGAGAATTATTTTGCACAGCCATGATATGCACCAAAATTTTTGCCTTTCTTACACCTGAAAAATAGCATAAATTATTTTAACAAATTCTCCTAATATTTTGTATGTGTTGGTATTGTAGCCATCATACCAGCATCATGATATTTCTGTTGTGGCAAGTGCTGAAATGTCTTCATTATTACATCAGTGTTGTTGTGGCTACCATTATAATATTGGACTGCTCACTTACAGGTATCAATAATAAGGTTTCTGTGTTTTCTTGCAATTGTAACAGTAATCACCCAGTGTACACTGGGGGTGACATGTATGAAACTTTTATGCTATCTATCATACATGAAAAAAACTTTGAAATTCTTAGTTCACACGTTTTGAGGTAAAGATAGCGTAGGACCACCCGCCTTGAGATCACGTTGTAAGCCGTGGGTGGCTTAAACATTTTTTTATAAAAATGTGTGAACTAAGAATCTCAAAGTTTTTTTCATGTATGAAACTTGACACCGACACACCAGTTTTAAATCGATATAGAGGAGTGTAGAATGTGACAGTATGTATGACCCTGTTGTATGTGAGTTCGTAAATCTGGTGTGTGGTATGCCTTGCATAGCATAGCTTTGATGCATATCTATCGAACAGGGCTAGGACAAAGTTTTTAGCTCAAAGCATGTCAAAAAACTGGTGCAGCCCTGTTCATACATGTTGCCCTAGGTTCTCACTGATTAAAATTAATCTTTCGTAAAAATAAAATCAAAAAGGCTGCTAAGTGTTCATCTCCCAACACAACAGAAAAGCTTTGTGGCACCAAACCAATTTTGTAAGTGTTGGCTTGAAAAATGTAATTATCCTACAAACACTAATGTACCCGGGATGGTATAAAGAGGAGAAAACCCATAACATGCAAATAGGGCTACCCACTAAACCAATAATAACAACCAAAGAAAGAGGAACCCATATAAAAATGTATCAAAACTTTATTAAACATGCATAATAATATCACAACACAAAAAGAATATACTAAAAACACCACCACCCAGATAAAACAATGTAACCATACAAGCACGGAGGTCTAGGGTCACGTAAAAAATTAAAAATGACATAACTTCAAACAACCAACCTCCTGGATAGGCTATCAAAAAATGAATTATATAATGTCAATATCTATGGATATATCATACTACCATACTGTGGAGGAGGTGTCCGATGAAAAATATGATAAAAGACCGTGACAGCTAGGCCTCCGTGCGATATGCCATCAAAGTCTATAGTGAAACAATCCCTTTGAAGTGAATTTCCACCTTTGAATATGTTTGTGCTTTTCACTTAACTAGACTTAATATTCTGTGCTGATTATTTTCCTAGTATATCTTTATGTTGGTTGGAATTTTATTTTTCAGTTACAGAGCTCCAAAGCCTCAGCACAGAAATAGATATAAAATATAACATGCTGGCTACCTGCAGTCACGGAGTAGGGATCTTACTGCATACTGTAATGCAGTGAACTGTATGCTGTAAGCCTTCGCTAGCTGTGGACAGCCAGCATGTTACCCTGTTAACCTATGTGTAAGTATCTTTGGAATATCTATAAGCTATTTCCATGGTGATTCTGCCATTTGAAAGACTGGACAAAAAAGATAAGTTAATGAATTCTCGCAGCCACTGCTAACCTAAAGAAACATAAAGGTTTATCTTAAATTTTACCAAATCACCTTCATGACTCTATAATGTTTAGGATAATGTTCTGTGGACATATGTTTAAAAATTGTGGTAACACATAGGCCTCATTACATCTGCATTAAAGGGGTTTTGCCACAAAGTAAAATTGATATGGGAAGCTTGCAAATTTAATAATAAACATTTTCAACATTAATCATTATTTAAAATTCTGCACCATTTTTATTTTAGCTGATCCTTTAGTGATTCATTGTTTACAGCACATATCCAGGGGATATGACCAGGGCTGAGAGCTCCTCAGTCCTGGCCAGACTTGCTCAGACATCACCTCTCCTCTCAGGCAGCTACTGAGTGTTCAAACCCCAGGTGCTGTCATTCTACTCACGTCCTCTGTAGAATACTTCATAATGAGTCAAACAGTGCAAATAAATTTTAAAAAAAGAAACCTTAATGAGGTATTTGCATTGATAAAGAGAAAAAAATCCACAGGTTTGGTTTCTGCACGGATTTGAACCTAGGACCCTTGTGCTGTGAGGTAAAAACTTTACCTCTGAGCTACATTGTAGCTACTTGCAGCTCTATACTTAAACAGCCCTATCTTTGACTGGAGAGAGAAAAGGCATGGTGATGTCATCCTGCTGGGTCACATGATAAGCAATTCAACCAAATCACACACAGAGCTGAAGAGCTGGATGCAGGAGGTATGAAAAGAGATCATGGCAAAACCCCTTTAAGGATAACAAAACATTTCACAACAGAAGCATTAGGATATGTTCACACAGCGTTTTTTGAAGTATAAATTTACACTTCCAAGTATTTTGAAAAATCCTATCCCCATTGTTTTCTATAGGGATTTTACGAGTGAAAAACGCCTCAAGAATTGACGTCACTTATTTTTACAGCCGTAATTGCGTCAAAAAATGGCTTGCAATTACGCTTGTGAAATATGCTTTGTATGAATGATAAGGCATATTTCACATTATATTTAAAGAAGGAAGATTTTAAAGCTTGTGTGAGGCTGATTTTGGGCTGTTTTCCAGCATGTTAAACACGCTAAAATACAGCCCAAAAAACGCCGTGTGAACATACCCTCATTCTTGTCTTCATCTGAAAAAAGTATGGTTATTACTGTCCTGCAATTAAAGAGAACCTGTCACATAGATTATGCTTTCCTTGCTGAGGTCAGAACAAGATAGTGTCAGAACTGCTGTTTCCAGAGCTGTGTCCCTTATTCTTTAAGATGCTGTAGTTTTCGTGTATTTAATGCTCAAATCTGCAGTTTTCAGCCAGAAGAGTCATTCGAAGAGTCCTTCAAAGAGTCAATTTTTTTCAAACCCGGCCAATCGGAGGCTAGCCCCGCCCACCTCAACTGATAAACCTATTACTTTGCATAGGTAGAAACATGTGAATAACTGTCAGTGGGCGGGGCTAGCCTTTGGGGGGTGGGGCTAACACCTGATCATGAATAAGATTTGAGCATTAAATGCTCTAAAACTACAGCATCTCACAGAATAAGGGACACAGCGCTGGAAACAGCAGGTCTGACACTAGCTTGTGCTGCCCTCAGCAAGGGGGGCATAACCTATGTGACAGGTTCCCTTTAAGGTGGCAAATTTGTATTCACAACATTATGATGTTAGTGGTACTCTCTATGATTGGTACTGGAGAACATCACTAGATGATAATATGAATATTAGAGAGGACAGCATATACTATCAAGAGATATCCTAGGGAATTATAGATGCAAACCAGTCTATGATGAAGCATTTTGCAGATACTGATTGTAAAAGAAAAAGAAAGCTCATCAAATGAAATAAGACTTGTATTGGATATCCCCAAAATCTGAGAGGCAAAAAAAGCCTACACGGTCTATTATAAAAAATACCAGATCAAGATGTTGGGTCAACATGTATACTCACTGAATCTTGGTGACCAATAATCAGAAGATGACGATGCAGAAATGTTTCCTTATTCAACACTGATAAGTGTGATACAGTACCAAGAAAATCCAGAAGAAAAATAGACTATAGAAACATACATGAATAGGTACATACAAACTCAAATGTTAAAATAC
The DNA here is from genome assembly GCA_025379985.1 of Phyllomedusa bahiana. Taxonomy (NCBI): domain Eukaryota; kingdom Metazoa; phylum Chordata; class Amphibia; order Anura; family Hylidae; genus Phyllomedusa; species Phyllomedusa bahiana. The sequence goes on from JAODAL010000655.1 coordinate 18,511, forward strand.
AAAAGGACACTTAATAATTGACAGAAATTTGCTGCCTCCTAGTAAATGTACTAGAAGTGGAGCAGCAAAAGGCTTGCTATAAAAATGCTTTAGTGTGCAAAAACCATCACTTCCTAGGACTCTGTTTATGAAGAAGTGCCTTGTGGGTTCTACGTGTAATAGTTGGCATTTTATCATTAATTGTGAAAATCTACAGCAACAAATTAGTAATAAACACATAAACCAGAAGCACAATAACAGCTATGTGATGTTCACACGGCGTCTTTTAGATGTGTGTTTGGATCCGTGTTTCAGACCCTAAACGGACCCAAACACGCATCTAACAATGTGCAATGTAATGTTTCAATGTAAAACAAGCATTGGCGTTCAGACGAATGATCACCGATGCGTGTTTACATGCATCTTTCTGATACGTCTTTCGGATCCGTTCAAAGAATTGACGTCAATTCTTTGATCCATTTGATGCAGCAGACGCCCTATTTAACCCCTTCCCGACATTGGACGTATGCATACGCCCTAGCGGGAAGGGACTTCCCGCAAATGGACGTATGCATACGTCCTGGCAATCGTGCGGGCTTGCAGGCGATAATGAAGCCGCAGGCAGGAGGAGTGAGCTCCCCCTGCCTACAATCGGCACAGCAAGCGGCGGGCATGGTGTCAGTAGTTGCCATGGCGACCTGTGCACAGCAGTAACGCTGTGCACAGGTCTCCTATTCAAACAGCAATCTAACAATTGATTTTCCCCAGTGGGGATTTGCTGTTACAAATCCCCAATGGGTAAAAGTAAAAAAATTTGAAAAAGTAAAAAAAAAAGTACAAAAAGTTAAACCCAAACACAAAAAATAAAATTCAAAACACGTACACCGCCCTTTTCCCCTTTACAAACGCCAATCGCCCCAAAAAAGATAAAAAATAAATAAAGTACCAATATTTGGTATCACCGCGTGCGTAACAACCCACCCTATAAATCTGTCATGTTAATTAACCCGTACGGTGAACGCCGTAAAAAACAAAAACAAAAAACAGTCATAGAATTGCGATTTTTGTTCATCCTGCAGCACATAAAATGGAATAAAAAGCGATCAAAAACTCATGAATGCCAAATTTATACCATTTAAACCGTCAGTTCATCCCACAAAAAAAAAGTCCTTACACATCTCTGTATACGGAAAAATAAAAAAGTAATGGCTCTCAGAAGACAGCGATGCATAAATATTATTTAACACAATAAAAACACTTTTTTTTTTTTTTAAAGTGCTTCAAAATTTAAAAAAAAACTATATAAATAGGGTATCGCCGTAATCGTATCGACCCAGAGAGTAAAGCTAACTGGTCATGGATACTGCATGGTGAGCGCTGTTAAAAATAAAAAACACTACTAGGATTGCAGTATTTTCTTCACCCTGCCTTCCAAAAAAACGGATTTAAAACTGATCAAAAAGTCTTGTCCCCCCAAAAATGATACCAATAAAAACGTCAACTCATCCCGCAAAAAACAAGCCCCTACACAGCTCCGTACACAGAAAAATAAAAAAGTTATGGCTCTCAGACTATGGCGATGCAAAAACGTGTTTTCCTTTTTGAATAAAAGTGTTTTTATTGTGTAAAAGCAGTAAAACATAAAAAAATATACAAATTGGGTATCGCTGTAATCGTATCGACCTGCTGAGTAATACTAGCATGTCAGTTATACTGCACGGTGACCGCTGTTAAAAATAAAAAACACTACCAGGAATGCTGTATTTTGTTCAAAATGCCTCACAAAAACCTTAATAAAAAGTGATCAAAGTGGCATATGCCCCCCATAATGGTACTAATAAAAACATCAACTCATCCCACAAAAAACAAGCCCATAATCAGCTCCGTATACAGAAAACTGAAAACGTTATGGCTATCAGAACAGGACAACATAAAAACGCAATTTTTTATAGACCTATTTCTATTGTGTAAAAGTAGTAAAACATAAAAAACTATATAAAATCTATATCATTGCAATTGTACTGACCCCAGAGTAAAGATATCCTGTCATTTATACTGCACGGCGAACGCTGTAAAATTGAACCCCAAAAAACAATGGTGGAATTTCGTTTTCCCCTCATTTTCATAGCCCAATGCAAAAAAAAAACTTTGGAACACCTGTGCACCCAAAATGCACAACACACCCCTAGATGAGATCTATGAGGCATGCTGAATCCAAAATGGGGTGACTTCTGGAAGGTTTCACCTGTTCTGATACTTTGGGGGCTTTGTAAATGCGACATGGTCCCACCAAAATATGCGCTCCAAAAGCCAAATAACACTCCCTCCCTTATATGCCCTGCCATGCGCCCAAACAGCAGTTTGCACACACATGTAGGGTATTTCCGAACTTGGAAGAAATTGCGTAACAAAATTTTGGGTGCTTTTTTTACCAGGATTCCTTGTAAAAATTAAAAATTTTCAGCAAAAATTGTAGAGGGAAATATTTTTTTTTTTTATTTTCACAGTCTAACGCTAACAAATTTGTGAAACACCAGTGGGGTCGATCTGCACACTACACCCCTGGATATATTCCTTAAGGGGTGTAGTTTCCAATATGGGGTATTTTTAGGGGTGTTTATTAAGTTTTAGCCCCTTAGGGTGTCCGCAAACCTGAAATGGCGCCTAAATAAAATCATAATGAAAATGAGACCCCAGAGCCCGGTAGACGCTCCTCCTATTCTGGGGCTTGTGGTTGAGCCAAATAATGCACTAGGGCCACATATGGGATATCTCTGAAAACAGCAGAATCTGGGGAATCAATATTAAGTTGCATTTCCCTGATCACGTTTACCATATTCTTGTGAATAATGTATAAAAATTGAAAATCTGCAAAAAAAGTGAAATTTTGAAATTTCACTTCCACTTTGCTTTAATTCCTGTGAAACACCTAATGGCTTAATAAACTTCCTAAATGCTGTTTTGAATACTTTAAGGGGTGTAATTTCTTAGATGAGGTCATTTATGGGGGTATCTAACATACAGGTCAAGCAAAGTCACGTTAGAACTGGACTGGTCCCTAAAAATTGTATGTTGCAAATGTTCTTGAAAATTTGAAAATTACTATTAAATTTCTAAGCCCCCTAGTGTCGAAAAAAAAAAAAGACATTTAAAAAAATGATGCCAAACTACAGCAGACATATGGTAGACGCTAGTTATAAACTATTTTGAGTGGAATTACTATCTGTCTTACATGCAGAAATTTTTGAAGTTTGAAACTGGTAAATTTTTTCAACTTTTTCACGATACTTTGATATTTTTCACAAATAAACAAGCATTTTTTGGACAAAATTTCTTACTATCTTAAAGCACAATGTGTCACGAGAAAACATTCTCTGAATCACATGGATAGGTTAAAGTGTCAAAAAGTTATTCTCACATAAAGTGACACATGACAGATTTAAAAAATGGGGCTCTGTCATAGAGGTCAAAACTGGCGATAATGGGTTAAAACTATAGGGTGCGTTTCTGCTGCAGTCAAAACGCATCCAAACACACAGCACACTTTGGGTGCGTGTTGAATGCAGTTTATTCAGCACTTTTGAATACGCTTTTCAGATCCAAAAAATGTATTCAAAATGCTGTGTGAACATCCCCTTAAAGGAAACTGGTATATGTTTCACAGACCACGATCTACAAGTCCCAAATAACTGCAGCCCAGGATAAAAATGCAGAGTGCTTTAGCCCAGAAGTGACTGCTACCTCTGCACCCCTATAGCTACAGTTTCAGTGTTTAACCAAGACCCACAAATTTGGGCTAAGTAGTAAATTCCTCCGCAACAAACACCCATCATACGGGTTACATGTCATATATGACGGTAAATAAGCATTTGGTCACTAGATGGGGCTAGTGATATGGAAATCATGCAAAGACACAGAAAACATGTTTTGTTATAAATGAGTCAGAACAGGGTAATTGAACAGAGTTGCAGTATAAATAATAGCAGAAGAGTGATATAAAGCAGAGCAGTGATAATACTGTATATCAGTCTCATAACTATTACACTGTATTGGTATATGCACCTGTAAATGGCGCTTTCTGCATTCTAGGTTGAAATGCAATGTAAATCATCTTAAAGGGATTGTCCATTACATGGCAAAATTAAGTAATATACCAATGTAGCCAAATATAAAAAAAATCCTATACTCCCATTTCTCTGCTCTTCTGTTGGGTCTTCCCATTCTTCTACTTATCTTCATTCTCTTCTAAATCGGACATCACCACCGCAGCAGCTGCAGCACTCACATGCCACTCATTTACATCACCGAAGAGGCACATTACCGCTGCAACCAATCAGCAGCTGCAATGGTGATGTCCTGTTTGGAAGTGAACAAAGGTAAACAGAGGACCAGGGAGACCCAGCGATGGAATAGAGTGGCGGAGGAAAGTAAACATAGCATTTTTTTTTAAATCTGGTTGGATTGCACTAGAATATTATGTAAGTTTGCTATGAACTGGACTGAACTTTAAAGAGGTTGTATTACTACATTGATTCATCTCACTTCAGGCCTGTTTTCTTGGTTTCATTTTTTAATTCAGTTTTTACTGGCTTTACTGGTTACTACTGGCCTGCAGTGACGAGCTGCTGAGGACATCAGGTCTGTAGCTATAGTGACCAGCGCTGGCAACTGTAACGGTCTGGTAGTGGATCCGCTGGACCACCGCAGGCGATGGTGGAAGCCCACGCCAGGGAGCGAAATCTAAGTATGTCCTGGTTTTCACCAGAGCCCGCCGCAAAGCGGGATGAACTTGCTGCGGCGGGAATCTACCAGGTCGCTTCCACTGGCGGGACTTGCCTGCGGTGGCGGCCAAGGGTAGGCGAGGTACAGAATCGACAATCAGGCTCGCAGGCAGGAAGGTCAGGGAAGGCGGCAGAGATTCGTGGTCGGTAAACGTAAGCGGGCGACTCGGTACACGGTAGGCAAGACGAGACTTTCTGGAACGCTTTCTCGATAGGCATGAGCATTAAAGATCCGGAAAGGCTGCCAGGAAGAGGCCGGACTTAAATACGAGCAGTTACCGGTGCACTGTCCCTTTAAATTTCACACTGGCGGCGCCGCGTGCGCCGAGGGACAGAGACGGACGGGACAGGAGCGTGGCCAGGTAAGTGACTAAAGACACGGGCAGGTGGGTGAGCGGACCCCGGAGCCGAGGTGCAGGACGGGGCGCCACTTGGAGTTGGGGCACGGATGCGCCCGCGACCCGGGACGAGGGTCGCAGCGGCATCCGTGACTGTATCCACCCCTCTTTGGCCCCCCCCTTCTTTTTAGAGTGGAGGAATTTCGGAATAACGCTGCGGTCCAGGATATTCTCCTCCGGCTCCCAAGACCTCTCTTCGGGGCCAAATCCCTTCCAATCCACAAGAAAGAAACGTTTCCCTCTAGTCCTTCTCATACCTAGGATTTCCTTGATCACGAAGACATTAGAGGCATCCGCCACCGACGAAGGAGGGACTGTCTTCCGCGAGAAATGATTCAGGACCAGAGGCTTTAGTAGTGAGACATGAAATGAGTTGGGAATTCGAATGGTAGGAGGGAGCCGGAGTTTGTAGGAGACCGGGTTAATGCGGGTAAGAACCTCAAAGAGTCCCAGGAAGCGGGGTCCCAGTTTGTAGGAAGGCATCTTGAGGCAGACATATTTGGCCAACAGCCACACCTTGTCACCCGGGGAGAAGACAGGAGGAGGACTTCTTTTATCAGCCTGAGCCTTCATGCGCTCAGAAGCACGGAGCAGAGACTGGCAGGTCTGGGACCAGATGGCCTTCATGTCCTGGACCAGTGCGTCCGCCGATGGAACCTCGGATGGAGATGCCAGAGGGAGAGGTGGGCGGGGATGCAGACTGTATACGATGTAGAAGGGGGAGGCCCCCACGGACTGCGAATCTAGCGAATTATAAGAGAATTCCGCCCACGGCAGCAAGTTGGACCAGTCATCTTGGCGTGCAGACGAAGTGACGTAGGTAACACCCCAAAACCTGGTTAACCCTCTCCACCCGGGCATTCATCTGAGGGTGGTAAGCGGAAGAAAAGTCAAGCTTCACCTGGAGTTGGGAACACAGAGCCCGCCAAAATTTGGAAACAAACTGGACCCCTCGATCTGAAACGATTTGCTGAGGGAGCTCATGCAGACGAAAAACATGATGAAAAAATAGCTCTGCCAGGCGAGGGGCAGACAGCAGGCCAGGCAGCAGGACAAAATGCGCCATCTTGTAAAACCGATCTGTGATCACCCAGACAATGGTGTTGCCAGCCGAAGGAGGGAGACCGGTTACAAAGTCCATCGTTATGTGGGTTCATGGTTGAGTAGGGATGGGTAGTGGATGTAGTAGGCCTGTCGGCTTGTGATGAGGAGTCTTGTTGCGGGCACAGGAGTTACAAGACTCAACGAAGTCCTTGACATCTTTAGCGAGGTCTGGCCACCAGTAGAACCGGGATATCAGGAGGAATGTTTTTCGGGCGCCGGGATGACCGGCCACCAAGGAGCAATGTCCCCATTTCAAGATACGTCTGCGGAGAGCAAGGCTTACGTAAGTCTTCCCCGGGGGAACTTTCCAGAGGTCAACTGGAGCAGCCGGGATAAGACGTTCTGGGGGAATTATGTGCTGAGGAGTAGTCTCTTCACCCACCACGTCGGAGGCACGGGAGAGAGCGTCGGCCTTCACATTCTTTTCCGCGGGCCGGATGTGGATCTGGAAGTCGAACTGGGAGAAGAAGAGCGACCACCTAGCCTGGCGTGGGTTAAGTCGCTGAGCCGTCTGGAGGTATTGGAGGTTTTTGTGATCCAAATAAATGCGGATAGGATGCTGGGCACCTTCCAGTAGATAACGCCATTCCTCCAAAGCCAGCTTGATAGCTAGTAGCTCACGGTCGCCAATTGTGTAGTTCCTCTCTGCCGGTGAGAACGTCTTGGAAAAGAAGTCACACATTACTGTCTTGCCCGTGGGCCCTTTTTGCGTGAGAACTGCTCCGACCCCCACAGATGAGGCATCCACTTCCAACATGAAGGGTTTCGCGGGGACCGGCCGTGATAGGATAGATGCTGTGGCAAAGGCAGACTTGAGCTTAGAGAATGCCTCCTCAGCTTCGGAGGACCAGCTACGCGGGTTAGCATGTTTCTTTGTAAGCGTCACTATCGGAGCTACTAGTGTAGAAAAGTGTGGAATAAATTGGCGATAGTAGTTGCAGAACCCCAGGAAGCGCTGTATGGCTCGCAGGCCGACTGGGAGTGGCCACTGCAACACGGCCGACAGTTTCGCTGGATCCATCTGTAGGCCTTGGTCAGAGATGATGTATCCCAGAAACGGAAGGCTAGTTTGGTGGAAGAGGCACTTACCCAGCTTGGCATACAGGTGGTTATCTTGGAGACGCCTCAATACCTGACAGACATGGCTGCGGTGGGTTTCGCGGTCAGGAGAGTACACCAATATATCGTCCAGGTAGACCACTACACAGGTGTAGAGAAGGTCTCTGAAGATGTCATTCACAAGCTCCTGGAAGACGGCAGGGGCATTACACAGATTCGGACCAAATTATAGGCCCCTCTCAAATCCAGCTTGGAGAAGATACTTGCGCCCCGCAGATGGTCAAATAGCTCCGTGATCAACGGCAGAGGGTACTGGTTCTTCACCGTGATCTTGTTCAGACCCCAGTAGTCTATACAGGGCCGTAAGGAACCGTCCTTCTTTTCTACGAAGAAGAACCCCGCTCCCGCGGGAGAAGAGGACTTTCATATAAACCCCTTCTGGAGATTCTCCTGGATGTACTCCGACATGGCTTGTGTCTCTGGAACGGATAAGGGGTAGACTCTGCCCCGAGGAGGACTGGTACCAGGCAGAAAGTCAATCGGGCAGTCGTATGGACGATGAGGAGGAAGACTCTCGGCTTGTTTCTCAGAGAACACGTCAGCGTACTCCAGATATTCAGGCGGTAGGCTGGGCAGCGGCTCACAAAGGGTCGAGCGGGAGCAGGAAAGCACCGGGTGAGGCGCCACCAAACAACGCCCCCGACAATTGGGACCCCAACGAGTTACTTCTCCAGATGTCCAGACCAGCTTAGGAGAGTGCAGCTGCAGCCATGGAAGCCCGAGGAGGATTGCCGACGAGGACCGAGACAACACGTAGAAGGAGATCTCTTCCTTATGTAGCGCCCCCACGTGGAGGAACAGTGGCTTGGTGACAAACTGGATGGTGTCGCTAAGCAGCTCCCTGCTGACAGAAGAGATCACAAGCGGTTTCTCTAGGCGGACCACCGGAAGACGGTACTGCTTCACCAGAGACTGATGGATAAAGTTCCCGGCTGAGCCCGAATCCAGAAACGCCGGGACTTGGAACGAGATTCCAGCTTCAGTCACGACCTGCACTGGCATCAACAGGCATGGAGAGGAGGAGTTTGCACCTAGAATGCCTCTCCCACAGAACCTAGGTGCGGAAGTTTCCCGCATGCTTGGGACGCTTGGGACAACTCCTCCGGTAATGCTCTGGGCTGCCACAGTAGAGGCACAAGTTCCTTTGCCAACGCTGGGCCAACTCTTGCTCTGTGAGGTGAGCCCGATCAATCTGCATGGGCTCCTCGGTGGTTGTTGGCGACTGTGGCGCAAGAGGACTCTGGAACACCGGTGCCAGGCGAGGAAACCGGCGAGGTTGGGCTAGCAGACGCTGCTGCCGAAGTTTCTCTTCCCGTTCAATGAAGCGCACATCAATGCGGGTGGCCAACCGGATCAAGTCACTGATGGAAGATGGGATGTCTCTAGCGGCCAAGACGTCCTTAACTTGGCTTGAGAGCCCTTTCTTGAAGGTGGCACACAGCGGCCTCGTTCCATGACAGTTCTGAGGCTAAGGTGCGGAATTGCACCGCGTAGTCTCTCACAGACAAATCCCCCTGACGTAGGTTTAGGAGGGCTGTCTCGGCGGAGGATGCACGAGCTGGTTCCTCAAACACACTGCGGAACTCACTGAGGAACGACTGTAGGTCCGCCGTCACCGGATCGTTCCTGTGCCACAGAGGTGTAGCCCATGCCAGGGCCTTCCCGGAGAGCAGGCTGACCACGAAAGCCACTTTCGCACGTTCGGACAGGAACTGGTCGGCCATCAGCTCCACGTGCATAGAACACTGGGTGATGAACCCCCTGCAGAGTTTCGGATCTCCATCGAAATTGGACGGGAGCGACAGCCAAAGCTTGGGGCCCCCCCGAGCCAAAAGAACCACTGAGGCAGGAACAACCACGGGAGATGGCGAAGGTTGCTGCTGCTGGGTGGTGACGAGTTGCTGCAACATGGAGAACAGCTGGTTCAGGTTCTGCGCCTGTTGACCTAGTTGCTGTGACTGGCAGGCAACAACGGTCGTTAGATCCACCAGGCTGGGTAATGGCACCTTGGCGGGATCCAAGGCCGGATCTTACTGTAACGGTCTGGTAGTGGATCCGCTGGACCGCCGCAGGCGATGGTGGAAGCCCACGCCAGGGAGCGGAATCTAAGTAGGTCCCGGTCTTCACCAGAGCCCGCAGCAAAGCGGGATGAACTTGCTGTGGCAGGAATCTACCAGGTCGCTTCCACTGGCGGGACTTGCCTGCGGTGGCGGCCAAGGGTAGGCGAGGTACAGATATTTTAGGCAGGCTCGTAGTCGGGGACAGGCAGGAAGGGCAGGCGGCAGAGATTCGTGGTCGGTAAACGTAAGCGGACGGTTCGGTACACGGTAGGCAAGACGAGACTTTCTGGAACGCTTTCTCTATAGGCATGAGCACTGGTGCACTGTCCCTTTAAATTTCACACTGCCGGCGTGCGCACGCCGAGGGACAGAGACGGACGGAACAGGAGCGTGGCCGGGTAAGTGAATAGTGGCATGGGCAGAGGGGTGAGAGGACCCCGGAACCGAGGTGCGGGACGGGGCGCCGCTTGGAGTTGGGGCACGGATGCGCCCACGACCCGGGACGAAGGTCGCAGGGGCATCCGTGACAGCAACCTATCAGGAGAGATCGAAAAGGTCTGTAACTGAGGAGCTGATGCAGCCCATACAAGAGGGGATATCTAGGAATAGGTAGGATACTGTTAATGGACACATATTGCAAAGTGACTTGTTTTTGCAAGATCTTTAACATAAAAAGCAATCCTTGTAATGAGCCAACCCCTTTAAGTCTAATTTGAGTCAATACATTGAGTTACATCAATAATGATAAAACACCTTTTATGTTAATGGTTTTTATTAATTTCAGACATTCTAAAGTCAATATTTAGGCCATGTTCACACGGCTTAAAAGTGAACGTATTTCAGTCCGTAATTACGCGCCGGAGTGCGCAAATTACAGGCTGAAAACGTCCCAGTCATTACGGTAATCCACAGTTCTCATAGAGAACTATGGATTACGTGTCCTCTCCCTGCTCGGCGAATACGGCGAGGGGGGAGATAATGCAAGTCTATGGGCCGACGAAGTGCCGGCGCCCCGCTCCCGCCCCCGCTCCCGCCCCCGGCCACACGGCGTAATTGCGGGGCGTAATTACGTCCCGCAGTTAAGCCGTGTGAACCTAGCCTTACTGTGGGGAAAACATTGGGGCCATAATTCACCCCCAATTTGTAAACCTATGCATGGGTTGGTAGAAGGACATTGGACCTTATGTATGAAAACTGGCTAGCAGTAAGACTGTCTTTGTTGCCGATAGCAACTAATCAGAGCTCAGCTTTCATTTGATATAGTGCTCTGGAAAAATAAAAGCTGAGCTGTGATTGGTTGCTATGGGCAACCAAGACAGTCTTACTGCTAGACTGTTTTCAAACATAAGGTCTATTATGTCTATTCTGACAATTTTTTCTCTCAATATTTGATAGACCTTTGAAATAAGTTTTCTGCATTCTTAATAGATGGGCAAGTTCAAAGCTATTTAATTTTTTTAGGATCTTACAATTGGTTACGTAAGACAGTAAAACCATTTCATTTCAGAAACAATGGATCAGCGAGATATGAAAATGCAATTTTGGCAATACAATAATGCAAACTGTGTTTTCAAGAGTTCAAGTGCAAATATATACCAATGACTTTATGCAAAGAGTTAAGTCAGAGGGAGCAAAAGCCAGACAGAAATTTTATTTTGGAGTTCAGCCACTTCTAAATTACTTTTAGTATCCATTCATGAAACCAGATAAATTGGAAACCATAAATAAATATCATAAGATACAAATTGGATGATTATAGTTACATAGTTTGTAAGGCCGAAAAAAAAGTCAGACGTCCAAGCCTATTGTGATCAAGAAGAAGGCAAAGCCAATTGTCCTCATTTTAGGGAAAAATTCCTTCCCGACTCCAATCAGAATAAATCCCTGGATCAACAACCCCTCTCCACAATCCTAGTCACTATAACTTGTTATACAGTTACGCTCTAGAAATGCATCCCGATCCTTTTTGAACTCTGTTACTGAATTCACCATGACAAGTTCCTCTGGCAACGAGTTCCACAGACTCACTGCTTTTACAGTAAAGAATCCCTTTCTATGTTTGTGTAGAAACTTTCCTTTCTCAAGATGTAGAGGATGCCCCCTTGTTCTGGATACAGTCCTGGGTATAAATAAATCCTGGGAGAGATCTCTATATTGATCTTTAATATATTTAAACATATTTATTATGTCCCCCCAAAGCCGTCTTTTCTCAAAACTAAATAACCCTAATCTTTCTAATTTTTCTGGGTATTGAAGTCCATCCAGTCCTTTTATTATTTTTGTTGCCCGTCTTTGTACCTGTTCAAGCTCTACAATGTCTTTCCTGTGCACTGATGCCCAACACTGTACACAATATTCCATGTGTGGTCTAACCAGTGACTTGTATAATGGGAGAATAATGTTCTTATCATGTGTATCTATGCCCCTTTTAATACACCCCATAATACAATTTGCTTCGGCAGCTGCTGCCTTACATTGGCTGCTACAACTAAGTTAACTGTCAATCGGGATTCCCAAGTCCTTCTCCATGTTACTTTTACCCAGCGTTTTTCCATTTAACAAGTAATCATAGGATGGATTTTTCCTCCCCATGTGCACAACCTTGCATTTATCTGTGTTAAACCTCATTTGACATTTCTCTGTCCAGGCTTCCAACTTATCCAGATCCCTTTGTAATAACACATTATCCTCTATGGTGTTGATTACTTTACAGAGCTTAGTATCATCTGCAAAGATCGATATTCTACTGTGCAATCCATGTGTAAGATCATTAATGAAAATATTTAAGATGATAGGGCCCAATACTGAGCCCTGTGGTACCCCACTGGTAACAGGGATCCAGTCTGAGTATGTACCGTTAATCACCACCCTTTGTTTTCTATCAGTGAGCCAGTTGCTTACCTACTTGCAAGCATTTTCCCCCAGTCCAAGCATTCTCATTTTACTTATCAACCTTTTATGTGACAGTATCAAATGCTTTAGAAAAATCTAGATATATAACATCAAATGCCTCACCCCGATCCAGTCTATTGTAGAAATAACCTCATATAAACCGATGAGATTAATTTGACAGGATCGATTCTTCATAAACCCATGCTGGAACATGTTATACATTAATTTTCAGTGAGATACTCTAGGATAACATCTCTTAGAAAACCTTCAAACATTTTACCTACAACAGAGGTTAAACTTATTTGCCTATAGTTTCCAGGATCACTTTTTGACCCCTTTTGAATATTGGCACCACATTTGCTATGCAACAATCTTTTGGGACATACCCCATTTTTATACAGTCCATGAATATTAAGAATAGGGGCCTATCTATGAAATTACTTAACACCCTTAGGACATGGGGTTGTATACCATCAGGACCTGGGTATTTGTCTATTTTAATCTTCTTAAGACAGAGCTGCATTTCTTCCGGGGTTAGACAAGAAACATTTAAGTTGGAGTTTACCTCATCCCTCTGCTCATCAACAGGAAGGTCATTTTCCTCAGTAAATACAGTGGAGAAAAAATTGTTTAGTAGGTTTGCTTTCTCCTCATCTCCCTCCACAACATCTCCCTCACTACTTTTTAAAGGGCCATTATTTTCAGTTTTTTACTCTCTACACCGTTAAAAAATATTTTGGGTTAGTTTTACTTTCCATGGCAATATGTCTTTCTGTCTCCAACTTTGCTGCCTTTATCATTATTTTACATACTTTATTTTTTTTTCCTTTTAGTTTTTAGTGCCTCTTTACTGCCCTCCTGTTATAGTAGCTGAAACGCTTTCTTATTGTTATTTATTGCCTCCATTACATCTCTGTTGATCCACATTGGGTTTTTCCTATTTCTAATTATTTTATTACCATAACGTATGTACCTCTCACAGTGGGCACTTAAGGTGTTTTTAAAGATCTCCTATTTGTTTTCTGTTCTGTTATTTTTAAACACCTTGTCCCAGTCAATGCGGTTTAGGGCCTCTCTAAGCAGATTAACATTAGCCTTCCTGAAATTCAGTGTTTTTGTGGCTCCTCAACAAATTACTCTATTGAAGGATAATGGAAATGTATTATATTTTGGTCACTATTTTGTAGGTGCCCCCCAACCTGAACCTTTGTTACTCTGTCAGGTCTATCAGTCAATATTAAGTCTAGAAGGGCTTTTCCTTTAGTTGGCTCCTGCACTAGTTGGGAAAGGTAATTATGTTTAGTTATTGACAAAAACATGTTTCCTTTAGGAGAGCCACAGGTTTCAGTTTCCTGATTTATGTCTGGGTAGTTGAAGTCACCCATAATAACAACCTCATTCTGATTAGCCGCCTCATCTATTTGCCTGAGGAGTACAACCTCCATGGGTTCTGTTATATTTTGTGGCCTATAGCAGAACCCTAGTAGAATTTTATTATTGTTATTAACCCCATGTATATCTACCCATAATGACTACACATGCTCATTTCCTGCATCTATATCTTCCTGTAGTGTTGACTTCAGACAGGATTTTAAATAGAGACATACACCTCCCCCTTCCGGTGATTACGATCTTTTCTAAATAGACTGTAACCCTGTAAGTTAACTGCCCAATCATAGGTCTCATCTAGCCATGTCTCAGTTATCCCCACTATGTCATATTTTTCTTCAGCAATAAATAATTCTAGTTCATTTATTTTGTTGGTGAGACTCCTGACGTTGGTCAGCATGCAATTTAGAGATTTTTTTGGTTTTCATTCTTTTAACTATGTCCTTTTTAACTATTGCTACACTCCCTCCCTCCACTGCACCCCCTGTTTTATTAATAATTCCCAGCTGTCTATCTTCAATATCTTGCACATTATAGGTTTAGTTGCCCTCCCTGCCCAGTCCCTAGTTTAAATATTTCTCCAACTCCCTGACCATTTTGTACCCCAATACAGCTGCACCCACCCCATTTACTATAAGTGCAGCCCGTCCCTAGCGTAGAGTCTGTAGCCAAGACAGAAGTCTGTCCAGTTCTCCAAAAACACAAATCCATCTTTCCTACACCAATTTTCGAGCCACTTATTCACCTCTCTAATCTCTCGCTGCCTCTCTGGTGTGGCCCGTGGTACAGGTAGCATTTCTGAAAATACTACCTTGGAGGTCCTTGCCTTCAGCTTTTGGCCTAAGTTCCTGAAATCGTTTTTAAGGACACTTCACCTACCTCTAACTTTGTCATTAGTGCCAATGTGGTCCATAACAGCTGGATTCTCAACAGCCCCACCGAGCAATCTTTCAATCCGATCCGCCTATATGTCGAACTCGGGCCCCAGGTAAACATACTGTTCGAAAACCTGTTTTTTATGACAAATTGCCCTGTCCGTTCCCCTAATAATGGAGTCCCAAACTATGAGCACCCATCTATCCTGCCCTGCACTACTATTCCCCACCTTACAGGAACAGACAAGGGTAGTGTCTTGCTGAAGCAGTGCTACTTCTGAAGTGACATCCCCTCATTTGTCAATCTTGTAAATTTGTTGTGGTATACCAGATCAGGGCTAGCCTCCCTGACACTTTTCCCTCTACCCTTCTTTCTGACTTCCTCATGTCCCTGCACCTCATTCTGCCATCCTCCCAAGCACCTACCCAAGCGAGTGCTTGCTCAATGAGCAGCAAACTTGCCTCCAAGTCGGCAGTGGATCTCAGTGTTGCCACTTGCTCATTTAGTTCCAGGATCTGGGCTTCTAAATGTGCAGTGTGCACACATCTCACACAGCAGTATGCACCCCGAATGGCTGTTCAAGGATTGCACAGGTTGTGCACTGGACGTCAATCATGGAACTCATGGGGATGTTGCAAAAAGAGAGAGACATGCAGATATAAATAGAAAAATCTATACAATACTGTTGTCTCTTCTAAAATCCCCAAATCAAAAGTCCCTAAATTTTAAATCCCACACTTAAGACAAAAAACACACTTTAGCCAGAAAATGCCCTTGGACACTCAGGCACTTGTTCTTTTACTTAGCTGTAAACCTTTTTCAATGCTGTTTCGCAATCCTGCTGCAAACCCCTCCTTCTGGAAATAAGTCTCGATTAAGGGGACTTCCGGTGCCGGCGCACATGTGAGGAGACAGAGCGGAGAGCAGCTTCGGACCTCGCCCCCTGATATTGGGCTCCCCGCGAGGCATAATCAGCCACGAACGGCGTGACTGAGCGCCGGCATCACCAGCACCGCTCCGGTCACCGAAGCGGACTAGTATATCGCCGCGGGGAGCAGTAGAAGTGATCGCTGCCTGCACTTCCACTATCAGCATGGCATCCAAGATGGTGCCCGAAACCCCGCCGCTCCACAAGAAGTGGCAAGGCCCTGCAGAGCATCGCACAAGGGACATAGGAGGAGTGTGAGGATGCATCAGGGGAAGAGGTAACAGCGCTGACCCTGCATTGTGACGAGCTGGCCACTAAAGTAGCCACATTAATTGCCCCAGCCATACAGCAGCACTGGAGGCCACAGTTACTAAATCTGTTACAGACTCAGTCTCTTCCACTCTTTCTGCCCTTCAGGCAGAAGTATCTTCACAGGCTGCTCAGCTTCTTGAATATGAACAGAGACTAAACTGTGTAGAGGATGACTTACTGTGGACCTGGAGTACTATCAATAAGCTCTTAAGAAAAACGTCCCTTCTAGAATCCAAAATGGAGGACCTAGAAAACCGCTCGAGGCGGAATAATGTGAGAGTGATAGGAGTACCTGAAACTGTAAAAGCGCCAGCACTGGCCCAGCTGTGTGCAGAAACTATACCTAGTCATTGACCACCCACTGAAAGTCGAAAGAGCGCATAGAATTGGTCCCCCGAGAACCGAGGCCAAAAACCAGGTGAGGCCGAGGCCAGTTATTGTTCGATATCTGGACTTTTCAGAAAAAACGAGCCTAATGCAAGCATATAGAAAGAATGGCAACCAAGTGCAACATTAGGGGAGAAAATTGCTGCTGTTCGCGGATTATTCGGTGAAGGTGTCTTAAAAAAGGAGTTCTTTTAAGGACATCTGTTCGGCACTTGCACGTCAAAGAGTTAAATTTGCGCTCCAATATCCGGCAATTTTAAAAATCTTTCCAGAAAATTCCAAACCCATTATATGCAATAACTTGGAAGAAGCGGAGAAAGTCTTGGCGACGGTCATTAACCCTACCAGCAAGCCGAGACAGAGAGTTAGGGGGGCTGCCGAATCAGAAGAGAAACTTTGATTCCTCTAACAATGGGGGAGAAGCTCTCATCGACGAGACTCGAGCCGGGCTGGATCTCCTGAATAGCCGGAAGAAGGACTGGGACAATGCGGTCTGCAAGGAGGTCGTATAAATTTACTAGAGGGACTTGAACTGATGGGCCCAGAAGGTTCAGGTTTAAACCTATTGGAGCATATGGGGCTGTGGTACATATGTGTAAATTTATAAACAAAGGGAAAAAGAAGAAAGGGGTTCTTAGCAAAAGTTCACTAAAGGGGGTTTAAACCAGAAGCATTGATATGTGGGGGAATGATGGAGGGAGAGGAATAGATGTTTATGATAACGAGTATGAAGAGAAGGAGCAAAGGAGAGGAGAGAGGTACTTTTTCACATGTGAAAAAGGGTCAGCGACAGGAAAGATGGGAAAGAAAGGAGAAGGGAAAAAGAGGTTTCTTCAATGTTATGGGTTTTATGAGGTTATACACTTATTGTTGTTGTGCTCACCTACATGCCTTCCCGCCCGTAAAAGGGTATTTGAGTATTCACAAGATTAAACTCATTAGCTGGAATGTGAAAGGGTTAAGGTCCCGATAAAAGGAACTTTGGTTTGCTAAGGCATTTGCAGAAGAAAAAGCCAGAAGTGGTCTACTACAGGAAACACATTTAGAGGAGGTAGATTTTAAGCGAATGCAAAAGTCATGGGTGGGGGAGGTGTTGTGGATCCCCAGCGGTCAATGGCAAGGCTGGAGTGTGATATTGCTGCATAAGACCTAAAGGGTGTAAATACTTAGCCAGAACCGAGATGAGGAAGGGAGATGGTTAATGTAGTTCTCGAGACCCCAGCGGGCAGAATTAGTCTTTTTAATATATATGGTCCTAAAAATAGGGACAGATCCTTTATTACAAATTGGGAACAGCTACTTCATAAAGAGGACAACAATAATGTCCTGATGGGGGGGGACTTCAATAGTTTAATGAGCATACAGGGGATAAAAAAAGGGCTGATACTCTCCCAAGACAGGAGGATGCAAGGCCGTTTGGCTGAGGAATTCTGCAGTAACACAAAAGTATGTATGTTTGGAGGTGACCAACCGGCGGAGAGACATTCCACAAAACTTCTCAAAAGCAAGGCAACCCTTGGTCCAGAATTGACTATTTTCTTACGTCTCAGGGTCTCTCCTAGACAAGTGGTGGGACCCTGAATTGGGGATATAGTTATATCGGACCATGCGCCAATTAGTATTAAATATTGAGAAGCCACAAAAGGGGGACAGATAAAATTTTGGCGGTTTCCTTCCTCTTTAGCAGGGGAGAACAATTCAGAGATATTCTTAAAGCATGGTGGGGGGAATATGTAAAGGACAACAAAAGATCAAGCCGAAATGCGTTTCTGTATTGGGATGCGGCAAAAGCCGTTTTGAGAGGGCGTATTATGGCTTATATGGCCTCGAAGAAAAGAAGGATGCATAGGGCAGTAGTAGAGACAACCACATATACACAAGTCTTGCAGGCCCCCACTCAAGAAAATAAGGAGAGTTGGATCCAAGCAAAAGCAGCATATGAGCTACAACAAGGCAGGTTAGAAGATATAAATAGTGATCACTTCAAATTAGCGATGTATAAGCTTTGGTAATAAAAGCAGGAAAATTATTGGCCAACCTGCTCGGGGGAGAAGAGCTTACACCAATATCCTGGGGAAGAAAAATTTAGGGCAGGGTACATAACTGGAGACCCACAAAGCTATTCAATACCATATTGAAGAAATACTATGAAAAAACTGTATACAAAATCACCTACGAGATTGACAAGGGTAGGGGATTTCTCTCAGGGATAGCACTTCCTCATACTGACGCAGAAGAACGAGAATTTTTGAATAGGGAAATCACAGCTGAAAAAATCTCAGAAGTAATTAAGATTCCCCTTGGGGAAAGCGCCAGGGCCCGACGGGGTTCACGAATGACTTTTATAAATTTTAAGAGAGGAGGTAAAATCTAATTTAAAAGAGGTCTTCAACAAAATTGTTAACTCGCAGAAATGCTCCCCCAAGGGTGAGGTAGCGTATATAAAGGTCCCACACAAGCCAGGGAAGGATGCCACCCCTTTCCCGCGTCTTACAGACCAATTTCCCTGATAAACCAAGATGTAAAAATATTATTTTAAAATATATGACAAATAGATTGGACTAATTCTACCCAAACTTATTGGAGATCCCCAAATGGGCTTTCTGAAGGGGAGATTTAGGTGTCAAAAACATTAGAATGGTCTTGACTGCGCAGGGTAGCAGCAGAAAAAAATAGGGTCAAAACTTTAAAAGGCCTGCCTTATTAGCCTTAGTGCGGAAAAGGCATTTGATAATGTACATTTGGGAGTGCTTAATCTGGTCTGGATCGAATGGGAATTCTGGCTTGTTTAGGACTTAAATTTCGACGATGTACCGTAACCACAAAAGCCAAAATCAATACACCAGGCTTTATTTCAGAACCCTTCAAACTACAAAAAGGTACGAGACAGGGGTGCCCCCCCTGTTATTTAATATAGCCATTGGAACCCCTCGCATTACACCTCAGGGAAAAAAGATAAATTTCCCGGGATAAAAATTCGGGGGGTAGGGGAAAAAAAACTAGTATGTTTTGCAGGGCGGGCATGCTGTTATTTATGGAAGATCCCATGGGTCAAATAGTAAAGTTATGGAGGAAATTGGATGCTTTTTGGTCGCTTCTCAGGATATAAAGTTAATAAAGACAAGTGTCAGCTTTTGAGAATAGGAGGGGGCAGGAGACTTAAGGGTAAGGATTTAGGAGTAGAGGTCGCAAAAACCCACATAACTTACCTAGGCATTAAGATAGGATCAAAGTCGTCATCCCTTTATCAATTAATTTTTCCCCAATTATAATCAAGATAAGGGAGGAACTGAGGAGGTGGAATAATCTTCTATTGTCTTGTGGGGTAGGATCCAGGTAATAAAAATGATCAGTTTTGCCAGACTGCTGTACCACTTCAGAACTGCCCTACCTTTTAAAACACAAGGACCTCATGGAGTTGAGGGAGCATTTCTGAAATTCATTTGGACTAACAAAAAGGCAAGGATTGCAATGGACAAATTGACAATGAGGAAAAGCCAAGGGGGGCCCAGCTTCCTAATATCCGGTTATATAATGTGGCGGCACGTTCTGGATTGGTTCCATGATACCAGCGAATTCTCGAATTCCCTGGATGAGGCCCAGCTGGCTCGCCCGTGGGATCTAAGAGGCCTGTTACTCACACCTTTCAAATACCAGCCCATGATCACGAAAGATAATGTGCTTTTTAGAGATACACTAGCTACATGGCGCCTGGTCTGTAAGATCTTCTGGAGACCCATGCATGTAGCCAAATGGATGCCGCTTTGGTCCCTCCCTGAATTCATCCCAGGGAGGGAAAATAAATTTTTTAAGATCTGGAAGCAACAAGGCATTTACACTCTGGGGGATTTACTGGAGGAACGGGGAAATAGCTTCAAAAGTTGGGACCGGGTCCAACAACAATTTGATCTAAAAGCAAAATTTAGGTGTGGCAATACCTACAAATTAAAAGCTTTGTTAGAAACAAACTGGTTTTAAACTAGAGGGGTTGGAGGAAAACTGAAGAGTTCTCGACCTTGATGAGAAAAAGCGACGGCTGTGCCACATTGTCCAAATTATACCATTACTTATTGACATGGGCAATATGGGGGAAGGCGGCGACGGTTGTTGCAAAATGGGAAGTTGAATTAAATGATACGGAAATTGCTGATAAAATCCTAAAGGGTTAGAAATGATTAGGAAGCCACAGTAAGTGAGGTATGGAGGGAAAACCCAATTCAATAATTCACAGGGCAAATTTTTGCTTTTAATATCCCGTTTTGGCGAGAGCAGTCGAGGGGGGAACTATTTTAAAGGTGTCCGAAGTGTGGGTTGCAGAAGGCAAATTTGTACTTGTCTATGGGGTGCCCAGGGATACAGGACCTAAAGGGGAAAAGTGGTAGAGTTCATAAAGGAAGTATGGGAATACAAGGACCACTAGATCCGCAAAGTTGCATATTCCAATATATAGTGCAGCCAAAGGCGAGGACAGAAGATGAGGAAAGACTGATTAAAGTTAAAGGGGTGCATTTGACTTTGATGGCGGCAAACGCGTTATTTTTCAGACATTGGCTGAGCGAGGATTCCCCAGGGATAGCGGAAGTTTAAACTTACCCTGAGACAGTTGTTATTTCTGGAAAAGTTGGATGCTCGAGCGCAATAAGGAACAGATGACAGGAGGGTTCATAAAGAAGTGGAAGCACTTTATTGCAGGGGTTTGTAATGAGCAGGAGATTTTGGAAAATATCTCTCCTTTCAGATTTTCCTCTTAATTCTTGGCAGATAAGATATGTGGGAGGTTAGGCAGACTAGATATAGCAATTTAGGGAGGGAGGGCGGAAAGGTATTGCACAACAGGTTGGATGTTTTGTTTAGGGTTATATTTATGTAATTCATATCAGACGAAGAACTTGAAAAAAGATGGAAAATGTATTTTGGGGATCACAGAGTACACATTACATCATTTGTTTTGTAGCTTCAATTTATTTTGCATCAAAGACACTGTATAACTCATATTGTTGAAACTAAGTACAGAATTTACTTTAAGTGCCGTATATCAAGATGCGTGATTTCTGTGCTTTCCAAATAAAACATTGTTATAAAAAAAAAGTCTCGATTAAGTCATCTTATTATATAAACGGTGGAGATCTAACGTGGCGACATTGTCCCAATGCAGATCTGGCCAGAAATCTGCATCAAATTCTTAGCAATTTCACAACATAATCCAGATTTGATGTATGCAGATTATGCTGTTTATTTGCTGCAAAAAGTCTGCCAGTTTTAGTGAACCAGAACCCTAAGGCCATGTTCACACGGCTTAAAATGGGCCATATTTCGGTCCGTAATTACGCGCCGGAGTGCGCCTATTACGGGCCGAAAATGGCCCATTCATTACAGTAATTCACAGTTCTCATAGATAACTATGGATTACGCCTCCTCTCCCCGCCCGGCGAAGCCGCCGGGCGGGGAGATAACTGACATGTGAATTACTAGCCGCAAATACGCGCTGCTAGCAATTCAAGTCTATGGGCCGGCGAAGTGCCGGCCCCCCGCTCAGTCCTCCGCTCCCGCCCCGCCCCCGGTCACACGGCGTAATTGCGGGGCGTAATTACGCCCTGCAAATACACTGTGTGAACCTAGCCTAAGGCCTCGTCTACACAGCATTGTTTTTTGGTCTGATTTCAAAGCGGATTCAGTATTTAGAATCTGCAAAAATCTGACTGTTAACCAGTACCCATAGATCTCAATAGAAAATCCAAGCTGTTGTCTACACAGCTCAGATTTTCTATTGACGGATTTCAAAACCACCAGTCTCAAAAAAACGTATTCTTTAATCCGCCATATTATGGAGGATTCTAGTACAGTTTAATGTTAAAGGGCTGATTCAAGAACAGAATCCGAATGTATTTTACAATTGTCATGTAGACATAGCCTAAGGAGATCTGCCAGGCGATTCTGCACTGAAAATCAGCAACAAATGAAAGTGCAATTAAATGATCTTCGCAATACAAAGGGCGAAATCTGTGTCAAATTCCAAATGTAGAGCAGATATGTGGCAAATCAGTGAAAACAAATCCCTTAAAACTCTGAGCATGGCAATTATTACCTGTGCCTACTTGAAACTAAATTTCATTTGTCTATTTGTGTACAAAAAGGGTCCTTCAATATTAGCACCAATGTTAACTCTCCAATACAGACCAGGGGCCATGTGTAAGAAAACTGTCAAGGTCTAAGACTTTCTTTGTTACCCAAAACAACCATTCAGAGCTCCCCTTTCATTCCATATAGTGCTCTGAACAAATAAAACGGGAGCTCTGATTGGTTGCTATGGGCAACTAAGAACGTCTTAGACCTGACCGTTTTCATACATGTGGCCTTTAGTCTTAGCAAACACAATGGAGCAGACATCACATTTTTGCTTCTTTTCCCAGTGGTGTAGTATCTGGCATCCAGTGCCCTTGTGCGTGAGGGGTAATGTAATATGATGAAATTTCAGCATATAGATCATGATAAGGGAGTATAAACACATACAGTTTTTGTGTTATATCCACAGATTGGGAAATTCTGGAAAAATGGAAGAGGAGCATGAGAGATGTGGGCTCTCCTTTTGTATTTCTTGAGCCTTCTTTTTACTTAGTACTTTTCAGTATCTCTCTTTTAAAATCAGTATCTGCATAAACTGAACTACTACCCCAGACAGACATGAATATAATGTTTTGTATTAATGTTCGGATTAACTTACAAATAGACTTTGTTCTGAGCACTGACCAACTGTGTAAAAACACTGGTTTACATGAGTAAAATTTAGTAATATAATTTGAAGTAAAAAAATGTATCTTGTGTTCCTGTACACTAAACACAAGTAATGGTAGGAGAGAATAGTCTCAAGTGTTTGCTAGAAATGTATTATCTTTGTATTTGCAAATTTACTAGGTGTGTTGGTAAAAGTATTCAGATTATGCAATGTACATAATTTACCCTAACTGCAGTTTGCCACCTGGATACATTTTCAGGAGGCAGAATTTGATAATGGCCCCAAGAGTTATTGTGGTAGTTGCCTTTTCAATCTCTTCTTGAGCATTAACTGGAGCCTTTCTTGTTGAACATGTGCTCTCAGCAGCGGGAAACATGTTATACAGAAGGAGCAGCTGGGCTGATGGATATATAGTCTTAAATACAGCTTTCTCACTTTGGGTCTATGAGTCCGTTGGCTGGAGGAACTTGATGATTGTTCACATGCATATGGATATAGATGCCAATCAGGGACAGAATCCATCAATTTTCTTCAATTATTCCAAACCAGTTGTTAAAATAACAGCCAGCTCAGGGAACCAGATAGGAGAGGGAACCCGACCCAGTTCTCCTGGACATGGATGCAGCTAAATGCACTGGCAGATACAAGAGAGCCCTCAGCCCCACCATTCATTGCTTTTTCTGTTATGCAATTAAATATTGCCTGCATCAATCCCCAGGAATCAGGTCTGTGTAGATGTCAGACTGGAATCTGTTCATGGCGGTAACAAGGATAGGAGCATATTTTTCAATTGGGCTTATTTTGTCATTTGTTTCACTTTAAAGGCATTGTCTGACTTTTTTCTTTTTTTTCTTTTAAGCTACTGCTGCCGACTTCCAGTTGCTGCAGATAGCACATGACCAATGCAGCCAATCATTGGATTCGGCGGTCACATGCCATCCCCTTAATATTACCACTTACAAACCCTTCAGTGTCTGATCAGTGATGTTAAGGGAATGGCATGTGACCTCTGAAGCCAACAATTGCCTGGAGTGGTCATGAGTCTTCTGCAGCAACAAGAAAACAACAAGGTACACCACTGACACAATCAGTGATGGAAGGGCGCTCTGTGCAAAGATGTGTATGCATTTTTTGTTTCTTGAGGCTGCAGTAGCTTGAAAAAAAGAGAAAGATTGGACAACCACTTTAATGTCTTCTGTCAATGGCGCAATAGTTCAAACCAGATTACGCATTGGCTTAGAAAAATAATTTGAAGATTTAATTGTATCACTTTTCTTGTCCATTTCAATGCCTACTGGTTTATATATGTACTGTCATGAATTAAAGCAAAGGATCTTATTACTATTATTGCAAGAATCTCATCAATTATGGTTGCCTTGACCCACAAGAGTACCAGTGGTGCCTCTGATGGGCACAATATCTGACACAATAAAGGGCCTTAGGGGTCCAGCAAATGTTGACCCCCCCCTTTGGAGGTGTCTTTGGTGGTGGCTGGCTACTTAGTCTATTACGTATAGATTGACTGACTAACTAATACCCTATTAGACTTTTTTCAACATGTGTGCAATGATAATCAAATTTGGTGGGCATGAACATGTTCTTTACCAATATAGGGAGGGTTTCATTTTCTTTAATTATTCAACTAAGATTTTTTTTACATCTCAAATATAGATGTTCTCTTAACAAAAGAATCATTAAGCAGCACCTCTACTAGCACCACTAAACACATGCTTACCATTAAAATGTATTAAAAGGGTTATCCATTTAAAATAGTGACTAATACTTTCTTATCTCCACTAGTGCTATACCCCACCCATACCATTTAATTATTTATGACATAGCCCCAACCCCTGTCAGTAATCTTCAGAGACCCAACCAGAACTGTTTCAACAGAAAGTATTGGAAATAGTATAGGTCAGAGAAGAATAACTCCCCATCAAAGTACTTTTCTCATAAAAAAATGATGTTTAAAAATGGAAAACCCATTTAATCACTGTCAATGCTACTGACTAAATAGCGTCATTACAAAGTATCTCCATGCTTTCTGACTTTTTACATGCACAATAATATAGTATTTGCAGTATGTTTAATGTACATTATTTATAGGCTATTAAAGGTTTAATTTTAGGTGTAAAATTGATATGCAAGTCAATTCACTGGATTTGTCATAAGTTCTGGAAAGCATGTTTTGCAATTGGATGCATACTATTATAGCAAAGGTAGAATCAGACAATATGTGAGGAGAAAGACTGTAAGATTATAATGGTGTTACGTTAACGTGCCAATCCTCTTAAATGTTAATACTTTTAATCCATAGAACTGGAATAAATGGTTCACCAAAAGTCATTTTACATCTTGTTTATAGGTTGTCTGGAGTAATGAAAAATGTGTAGTCACATATTCCTTAAAATCTTACTGGAATAAATCTTGATTGTAAAGTGCATGTAAACCTTTGAACAAAGTTTTGTTTTCTTTTTATCTAATTCGGTTCAAATTTCTTTGCCTATTTTGGAACACACCTTTACAGTGGCCACAGCTCCATTTTTTTCACTCAGAGTGCCAAATCCTTGACATTGACATAAAATGAAGTATGATATCTGCCTGTGGTTATCATAATAGAGAACATGACAGCTCACTGCAATCTGCTATACATCAAAGAGGTTGTGCAGAGGTATACATTTCTTAAAAAAGGTGCAGACTGTTTTAAGAGAAAAAAAAAAAGCTCCACACGGAGTATGCAGCAGGCTCCCATACTCCCTGCAGGCTGCTAGAATTTTACTAGAATTTTATTTTTCTACTTCTCTATCAGTATATGCAAATGGAGCCACCAGCCAATAGAAAAATATATTCAGATATATGCATATATTTATGGCTCTAAAAAATATTTTGTCCATCTAAGCAATGTATTCTGTCATCAGCACAAAAACTTCCACCTTAAAGCCTTATTCCACTTTGTATCCTATCCTTAATCTTAAACAGCCTTGTATTTCAGAAATGACATACTTTTGTGGAACCTAATATTCCAGGGACCAACAAGCATCAGTGGCCATAATAACACAGCAAACTTCCAACTATAATTTTTAATTCTTTATGTGTTTTTTAGTAATGAAAAACTGCATGTTTGGTCACTCAAGTCATCGAGCTGTATGGTGTACCTAAAGCTTTTATATTTTAGAATTGAGACTTTTGGAGAACCAATTATCAGCTGAGATGAATAATAATGATAAATTGTTGCAGCATCTTTCCCCTGACAACTATTATGCTACCTATCCATGCACAAGGAGACTACAGAATCCATGCCTCTAATAAGCGGCCATTTCAGCAAGGGAGTGAGCGCCTGTCAAAAGTCAAGCAGCACCCATAAATATTTTGAAAGACTACCGACCAGCCATCTCTCTCTCCTTACTCCTTCTCTTTTTCTCCATCCTGCGCAGTCTTTTCTCTTCTCTTCTTTTGGCCTCTTCTTCCTCTTGGTGCTGTCGACATTTGTGAAAATTCTCCACCACCACCCCCACAAACATATTGAGGACAAAGAATGCAACAATCAGCAGGAAGGATATGAAGTAAAGGAGCATCCAGGGGTTGTAGTTCATCACTGGCTGAAAAGAACAGACATCACTAATATTAAATAGGTCAAGTAAGTCAGCTAATTTGATGGGTACAGTGTTGACCCAGGTTAGTGAATTTGGCAAGCAGACAATTTTTTTGCCTGTATGCACACATTCTGTTTCTGCATATGGCAAACGAACCACTAAGCAATCCCAATTATATACTTTCCTGTCATATCTTATTTTGATCACATAACAAAGACAGGCCCTGCCAGCATATCAAATCTCTTTAAAAGGATAAAATGTCTGCACCCACAACTTCTTTGTTAAAAATATGGCTTGCAGTAAGATTGCTTTATGATTGTAATTACACACATGGGTCTACATGTATCAAGACTTGCATCTTATACAGCAGTCTAACAAAATTGTTTGTGTGAATTGTGTCAAATTTATTAAAAGGCTCACACATGTTACTGAAGTTGACATAGTAAGTACCATTACTGCTGCAAATAAAATCACACAGGAGACAGATAACTGTATGGTGGTGGTGGTGCGATGGAAATTGGACACTTGTTGTTGGCTTCCTCCACATTGTAATGCTGATCATTGTAGGACTCTGTGGATGGACACCTTATTGTATATAATATATTTTAGTTTGTCTGTAAAGCTTAATGACTGCTAGGGGCTAACTACTTATCAACTAGCTGAGATTTTCCTGCTTGTTTGTTAGGCATTGCCAACATACTAGAGTAATACAAAGTAAAACATTTAATATAATATATTTTCTAAAGATTTCAAATTAAAACAAGATAATCATATTAAAGCAAATAATAGAATAGCATTGCATGCAGTACCAGACACTTTATATTTGGTATTTTAGTACCTGCTGGTCTACCCCAACCGCATCCAGTCCATCATACATGATGTCAACCCATCCATCTTTGGATGCCAGGACAAACAAAGACATTAATGCCTATAAAGACACAAATGATAGACACTATACATTTATGTTACTAGTCACTTACTGGTTATTTTTTATTACATTCCTTTATGCTTTTAAGATACAATTTACATTGCCAAATCCAAATAAAACAGTGCAAATGTGAATAAAATGGTATGTACACATGAAATAACAAAACTTTGAAATTAACAAAACAAGTGTAAAAGGTACTAAATATACTACTGGATAATGAAATACTGTATATTCCCTTTTAGGAATAGTTTTGCCAGACTTGATGTTACTACATACACACGTGGGCAACATTTTTGGTATCCTTCTACTAAAGAATGAAAAAAACACAAGTCACTGAAATAACTTGAAACTGTCAAAATTAACATATTTAAATGTACTTAAAAATTAAATAATGAAAATCAACCATTTGAATTGTGGTTCAAACAAATTAATAATAATAATAATAATTATAAAAAACTGGCCTAGAAAAATGATGTTTCCCCAAAAAAAGATTACACATGGACATGTTCAACTAAGGTGTGTGAACTCCAAGGTACATCAGTATCAAATTGGATTACTGGTTTTAATAGAAAATCCATCCAGCAGTCCACACTGCACGGATTTTCCGTCGGACGTTTTTTTACACTGCTGGCGTTCCTAAAAACGTAGAACATGTTCATTCTTCCGCCTGGTTTTTGGGCAGAACATGAACATGTGGGTGTGAAGGGGGACAGCTTGAATCCACAAACCGCGGACAAAAGCCATCCCCCTATATGCCGTGTGAACGGACCCTAAGATGCTATGTATCCCCAGCTGTATTTCTACAACTTCTGCATTTCTGCGACTACAGAGTTGTAATATGCGCTGCAATTTCTTATATAGAGCAGTTCCAACATTTTCTGTGTTTGCAGAATGCTGGAATAAAATATAACTTTTAATAAATATACGCTAAAAGTACAAATCTAATCCCTTACAAAAACCCTACGCTAACCTACAAAAAATAGAAAACCACCACAAAACCCTACCACACAAAAGGGGGAACCCATCCCAAATAAGGACAAACCCCACAGGAACCTACCCTATATAAACAGTAGCCCTGTTAGACCCTATTCTATTCCATAGGGCAAGGAAACCAGGGCAAAAATCAAGATATTACGAGTCTATTATGTATACAGAGATAATATGTACAGAGATAATGAATCCTCAGATGTTACAAACGTATTAAAATAGTAGATGTTACAAACGTATTAAGGTAGTGAATATCTCCAAATGCAAACATGAAGCAGAATTCCGATATATCTCCAAGTAATGTTCAGATATTGTACACGCATGGAGACAAACCAACCTCTAGATGCAGAACATACTACCAACGTGTTTCTTCCACAAATATGTGGATTCATCAGGGTCAAAACCACATATACAGAGGTCTGATTATCAATACTCCTGTTCAGACACTCCGTTTCTTGTTCAGGAAAATAGTCAGGTATTTAAGATAGCAACATTCAGGTATTTAAGGATAGCAACATAAACAAAGCAGGTTATACATCACCATCCCCAATGATGATTTCGAGATGTCTAAAGTGCCATGGTCAAACTTCTAGGGAAGGAAGGACCTTAGAGCACCGTCACCACTCACCTTAAATAGTCTGTCCTTAAATATTACCCAAGGCGCGCGCTGCGTGGGTCCAACAACTTCCGTTTTGCTAGCTTTATCCTATTTAAGAGACAGGGACTGATTTGCTACACAAATTGGAAGATGTAGTGGTGAAGGATGGTGCCCTACTATGTAGCATCGACGTCGAGGCCCTGTATAGCTCGATTCCCCATCAAGAGGGCCTTAGAGCCCTGGAGTTTTTTCTATCGACTAGGAGCCATTTTCTGTCTAGACATAATGATTTTGTGATTGCATTGATGAATTTTGTTCTTACCCACAACTATTTCCTATTTAACGGACGTTTTTTCCCAAACCAGCTCAGGGGCACGGCAATGGGTAGCCTTGCGCTCCTACCTATGCCAATCTGTCCTGGGCTGGTGGGAGAGTACCATCGTCTTTTCTATGAGTTTGAGCAGTTTCCATCGATGTGTCGCCCTGTGGGGACGATCCCTTTCGATGATTATCATTATCATCTGGACGGGTTTCCAGGGAGCTGTTCCGGTCCTTTGTGGAGAGATTGAACGTTTAATTCAATTGGTTTGAGGTTTACGTTTTGAATCAAACTATGATCGCCTTTGTTTTTTGGACCTTCTGATTTTGAGAACCCCTAATGGGAAATTGGAAACTACGGTATATAGGAAGCCAACAGCTGGCAACAGCCTGCTGAGGTGGGACAGTGCCCATCCCATTCCCTTGAAAAAGGGCATCCCTAAAGGCCAGTATGTGAGGGTTCGGCCGTAATTGCTCCGACTTGACCATGTTCAAGAAGGAGGCAGACCCCTTGACCGACCGTTTTTGGGAAGGGGATACCCTAAAAGGATACTGAGGACTCATTATCATTTAAGCATTGGCGCGGACCGAAGGTCTCTCTTGGAGGTAAGGGAAAAGAAATTTAAAAACAAATTAAAGAATTATAGGTACCTAGGATATGGCAAACATGAGGTGAGACAGATTCTTAGAAATTACTGGCCAATACTTACCAAGACCCGGACATCGCATCCTTAATTGAAAGGGAAAATCCCGCTATCACTTTCAGGAGAGGTAAGAATATTAGGGATAGATTGGGTACATAGCCACTTTTGTTGCCACCAAGAACCTACCCGAAAACCCGGTTGGAGGTTCCAGTGTTGGGGATGTTTAAATGTGGTAGCTGCCAGGGTGTAAGCAGTCCAGATCAGTAAGGGTTTACGGATATAAAAACTGGGAAGTTTTATAAATTACAGACGTTTGCAAAAATTTCAAGACAAGAGGCCCTTATATATCAATGCACTTGTTCTTGCCCACTAACATATGTGGGTAAAACGTCAAGGGAATTAAAAAGGAGGATCTTGGAACACATAGGTGATGTTGAACATGTTTGAGGACACATCCGTGGCACGCCACATGGTGGATACACATGGTGGTGATATTACTCAATTACACTTTTCTGTCCTGGAGGGAGTTGCTCCAAATTGTCGTTTGGGGTGCTAGATAGAAAAATCTTGCAAGAGGGAAACCTTCTGGATCTACCAACTTAAAAAATATGCAAACCCAATGGGCCAATGAGACAATATCGTTTCTACCTTTTATTAATCCTGGGTTTGTGGGGTTTATTGCTATACCCTTCATCATTGTCATTTATTGTTTCTATATATGTGAAATTTTTTCTATTTCCTTATGCTAGCTATTACTCGTTGCATATAGAATGCTTATGAGCACTGCTCACCTATTATATATTTTATTTTGCTATGATATTTCTACTGTAAGGCTCTCTTTCCTTCCCGTGGTTGGTATCTTGAATATCAGGGACATTTGTCCATAAGTTATCACTATTTAGCTATCTATTGGGCGGCGCTAGTATTGCATACATAGTCTCTTTCTTTGCGAGTACGGACCTTCTGGCCTCGCACGGCTGTGCGCTGCTGCCCTGTGCATGCGCGCTGTCATTCTATGAGCGTGTGTGTGCCGTACTCACAGTTTAAAAATCGGCGTCCGGAAGTTGTGGACCCCCCGCAGGCGGGGCGCGCCGTTTGGCGCGAATAATGTATTGTAATAGGACAGACTATTTAAGGTGAGTGGTGACTGTGCTCTAATGTCCTTCCTACCATAGAAGTTTGACCATGGCACTTTAGACATCTCGAAATCATCATGGGGATGGTGATGTGTAACTGCTTTGTTTATGTTGCTATCTTAAATACCTGAATGTTGCTATCTTAAATACCTGACTATTTTCCTGAACAAGAACGGAGTGTCTAAACAGGAGTATTGATAATCATACCTCCCTTTTTTATGTGTTTTGACCCTGATGAATCACATATTTGTGGGAAGAAACGCGTTGGTCGTTTTTGTTCTGCATCTAGGGTTGGTTTGTCTCCCTGGTGTA
Source organism: Phyllomedusa bahiana (assembly GCA_025379985.1). Classification (NCBI taxonomy): domain Eukaryota; kingdom Metazoa; phylum Chordata; class Amphibia; order Anura; family Hylidae; genus Phyllomedusa; species Phyllomedusa bahiana. The sequence continues at coordinate 49,985 of JAODAL010000655.1, forward strand.
AAAATATCTGAACATTACTTTTGGGGATATATCGGGGAAATTCTGCTTCATGTTTGCATTTGGAGATATTCACTACCTTAATACGTTTGTAACATCTACTATTTTAATACGTTTGTAACATCTGAGGATTCATTATCTCTGTACATATTATCTCTGTATACATCATAGACTCGTAATATCTTGATTTTTGCCATGGTTTCCTTGCCCTTAGGGAATAGAATTTGGGTCTAACAGGGCTACTGTTTATATAGGGTAGGTTTTCCTGTGGGGGGTCGTCCTTTTGGGATGGGTTCCCCTTTTGTGTGGTAGGTTGTTTTGTAGGATAGGGGTTTTTTATTTTTTTTTAGGTTAGCGTAGGGTTTTTGTAAGGGATTAGAATTGTACTTTTAGCGTATATTTATTAAAAGTTATATTTTATTCCAGTATTCTCTACTTTGGTTGTTGTCTTGCGAATTCTGTGAGATACGGAGCAAATTTATCTTTGGGATGCCCAGTCCCTGATTAATCTGGGTTGGTTGTGTCGTTTGCAGATTGCTCCAATAAATCTAATTCTTTTCTTGTCTCCTAAGGCCCGGTTCACACGGCTTACTCAAGCCATAATTGCGGGACGGATTTTGCCCGCAATTACGGCTTGAGTAAGGGGCGGGGCGGGGGCGCTGCCCGCCAGACCCGTAGACATGCATTATCCACGGCGCGTATCCCGCCGGGATAATGAACATGTCATTTTCTCCCCGCTCGGCGAATACGCTAAGCAGGGAGGAAAGATGGAATCCACAGTTCTCTAATGAGAACTGTGGATTACCGTAATGACTGGGAGGGATTCCAGCCATATTGCAGCGCAGTATGGCGCACAATACGGCTGAAATCCGTGCCAGAAATAAGCCGTGTAAACGGCCCTTTACACCTAGTCCCTACTTGGTCTCAGCTCAGTACTTTGTCTATGGGATGTAGTGTAACCTGCAGTAAGCCACAGACCACACTGTTGCTTGTGTATGTATTTACTTTGCCAAAATGCTTTAATATTATCACTACTCACAGGCACATGTCCTGATATATACACAGGCTCACTTTCATTTTCTGTAGTACAAGCAGGTTTGAACGTGACAACACTTTATCACACTCGGTTACTTTACTAATTATTTTCACATTTCCCCTCACATACATTTTTGGGGGTTTCTCAGTAAATACTATATTCAATGACACCATTAAAAAGTACATTTTGTGGTGCAAAAAAATCAAGCCCTACATGTCTATGTAGATGGTAAAATAAAAATGTCATGGCTCTTGGAAAGCAGGGGGGCCAAATAATTATGATCTGCTGTTAGGAAGTGGTTAAAAGCCAAAACCACTTTTTTCATTTGTTTTTGCAGGATAGGTTGTACCATTTAATGCAATTTAGGGGTACAAATATAAGGGGACATGTATGAAACTGTCTAGGTGTAAGACTTTCAGCAAACAATCAGACTTTCAGCAAACAATCAGAGCTCCCCTTTCATCTCATATAGTTCTCTGAAAAAATTAAAGGGGCGCTCTGATCGGTTGCTATGGGCAACAAAGAAAGTCATAGACCGAGACTGTTTTCATACATGAGGCCCATGGTTCTTGCATTTTTGCAGGATAACATCCAGTTTTCTTGGTACCATTTTTGGGTACATACATTTTGCTGATATGTGTAGTTTTTTTAATTTTAATGTGTATCCACAAAAAGAAATGATTTGTGCATGGGGAAAAGGCATTTTTTTCCCTTGGGATTTGTTATTTTTTGGGGAATCCAATTCAATAAGCAACCTCATTCATCAATCTTTGGTTTCATGGAAACAGATTCTCATGACTCCTCTGGGTAATCCACCTTTCATATATTCTGAGAACAGTGATGTTGTTCCTACAATTACCTCTGCAAATTGGAGATCTTTTCTTAATATATGTGGAGCATCTCCATCTGCTGAGGTACGAGGTGGCATAGATTTCTGTTGTAATGGATAATTTCAGGAGTAAATTACCCACATTTAAAGAAAGTGGTGTGAGCAATTCATAAGTGGAAAAAAGAGCAATTGTTTGCCAAAGAGGTGAAAATGCTTATAACATTTCTCTCTTTAATACTCGGTTCCATCCCTTAAACTTTGTAATGCCCCAAATGTATTTCATGTATGACAACTGTCTAGGTCTAAAATTCCCTTTGTTACCCATAACAACCAATCAGAGTGTCCCTTTCATCTCATATAGTGCTCTGAAAAAATGAAAGAGGCACTCTGGTTGCTATGGGCAACAAAGTGAATTCTAGACCTAGACAGTTGTCATACATACAGCCCTTAATTTTTAAGTCAGAGACAAGAGTGTGTTGCCTCTATCAAAGCTCCAATATATTGAAGATTGTGGTATACAAGAGTAGCAAAAATAGAAAATTGGGAACCCGGTGCTCGCTATAAAAATACCTCTTTGAGGCAATATAATGGTGCTTTTAAAAGGTTTTTATTATTAAGAACAATTTCAATAAAAGAATGTAAACCTTTTATACGTAAAATTACAGGAATTAGAATTACTAACGCTTTGCCCCTAAACCAAAACCCCCGGCATTTTGAAACCAAAAGTCGTGGGCCCCATTATTATTCCCCTCAAAGAGGTATTTTTATAGTGAGCCATGGTTCCCAATTTTCTATCATTTTTTGCTATTTTTTTCGTCCCCGGTTGCCCGTGGATTTTGCGGCCTTGGGGGGGAAAAAACCCGGGTGGCTGCTCTGGAAAATTTGGGTAAAGAGTCTTTTAAAAAAACCCCTTTTTGAGAGTTGTGCCCCCTTATAATTTATGCACAACCTTAAAAAGGTGAGCGTGAAACCCCACTTAGGTATTTTTTTTTAGTGTAAACGTACTTTCCCCCTTTTGAGAGGGGCCCCCTCTACCCGTTTTTTTTCTCTGTGGTATACAAAAGAACATAGCACAGATTAGTTAGAAGTCATGGGCAGACTACACTGCAAATTCAGGAGGATCTGTTATCACTCATGATTAGTCTGTTTAGTAAATACTGTATTTAAAATAATTTCAATGGGGCAAACCCTGTTTACTTTTTCCCCTGGGGGATGCCCCAAAAGAAAAAAACTTTATGTTCATTTTTTTCCAAAAAAAAAAAGGGAAATTTAAAAATTCCCGGGGGGGAAAACCCGCCCGGGACTTCAAGTTTTAAACTATACTGGGTCCCAAATTTTAAAATGGGAAAATTTTAAAAACATGGAATTTAACTGGAGGGGCCCAAATTCGTTTTTAAACAAAAGTGGAATTCTTTTTAAAATTTTTTGGGAAAAACTTCGGGTTCGAAAAGAAATCGAAATTTTTGGGGTTTGATTCGCAGGGAACAAAAGTGTGCTTTTCATTGTTTAAAAGGGCCCTGCGAGAAACCTGGCGTTACATGGGGAAAAAGCACTCTGGGGGGGAAGGGGGCATACCCCTGTAGGGCCGGGTGCGAGATAAAGGGGAATTTCGGGGCCGGGGGCCGGGATTCTGTGACGCCCACCGCCTATAAAAGCCCGAGCCCCGCCGCTGGGAGCCCCACACTCCACCACTGTACTGACAGGGAAGGTGGTGCTGGGGGGTGTTTTGCGTTTTCTGAAAAAAATGATTTTTACACAGCGATTTTTGTGGGGTGTCTCACTTGTCTCAGAGACTGTTTCTGAATGTTTTTTTTCTGTTTTTTTTGGGGGTTTTGGATCGAAACCCAGTGTGCGTCCACTGCAGTGCTTTTTCATTAAATATCCAAGTGGGATCTAACCAGTTCCTGTTGTTTTCTTTTAAAAAAAAAACCGCTTTTTTACAATTTTTTTTACCCTTCATTTTGGGCTGCCCCAAATTCTATTGGAAATTTTACTTCCGGGGTTTAAATTTAAAGCTTTGGTTTGCGGGTGGGGGCTTTTTTTAAGTTTTTTAAGGGGGGGTTCCAAATTTATTAATATTTTTTTTGGTACCCTTTTTCACAAAAAAAGGGTTTTAAATTCCCAATTTTTTCCCTTTTGGGTTTTGTGTGGCGTAGAAAATACGTTTTTTGTAACCCGCTACAAAAGTACTGTTTGTGGTGGCTTAAATTTCTATTGGAAAATTTACATCCAGGGGGGTTTTTTTAAAAGGGGTTTTTTTGCGGTGTGTGAAAAAAAAAAAACCTTTTTTTTTCCAACGCCAAATATATATTTTTTTTTTGGGGGCCTAATCACGGGAAAAGGGTTTTAAATTAAAAATTTTATCTCTTTTGTGTGGCGTAAAAAAATTACCCCTTTGTAACACGTAAAAAAGTTTCAAGTTTGTGGGGGCCCTCAATTCTATTGCGCAATTTTTACCCCGGGGGGGTTAATTAAGCGTTGTTTTGCTGGTGTGTGCCCAAAAAAAAAACCGTTTTTTTTTAAAAGAAAAATATTTATATTTTTTTTTTGGTAGCCTTTTTTCCCCAAGCAAAGGTTAATTAAAAAATTTTATCTCTTGTTTTTGGGGGGCCGTAAAAAATTTCGCTTTTGTAACACGCTACAAAGTTTCTAGTTTGTGGTGGCTCTTTCTATTGGGGAAATTTACACCCAAAGGGGTTAATTAAGCTTTGGTTTTTGCTGCTGTGCTGAAAAAAATAAAAAAACCCCGTTTTTTTTTTTAACCCGCCAAATATATTTTTTTTTTTTGGGTTTACCCTAATTCAAAGAAAAAGTTAATTAAAAATTTTAATCTCTTTTTGGGGTGGGGGCGAAAAAAAATACACCATTGAAAAACAGGGGCTACAAAGCTATAGTTTGTGGTGGCTCAATTCTTTGCCCCAATTTTTTATTTCCGGGGGGTTTAATTAAGCGTTTTTTTTTTTTAGCGCTGGGGCTGGAAAAATAAACCGTTTTTTTTTAAAACCCCGGGAAAATAAAATCCCTTTTTTCTTGAAAGCAAAATTTCAAAAGCAAAGGTTTAATTTTAAACCCCTGTTTGTGTTTTTTAAAATTTTTTGAAAAAACCCCGTGCGGGTAAACGTACAAATACAATTTTAAATTTTTCCTGGTTTTGGGGAAAAACTCGAAATTTAAATTTTAAACGGGTTACCCAAGCGGGGGTTGGGGGGGGGTTTTTTGGGGAGAAAAACCAGGGGGGTATTATTTAAAAAGGTCGTTATCAAAAGTTTTGGGGAAATTTTGGGAAAAAACAGTATGTCAGAAGAGGGGGGAAAAGGGCTTGCAACTGGGGGGGGTGGAAAGTGGCACAAACATTTTCTGAAAAGGGGAAAAAGGTGGGCAGCAAAAGCAAGGGGCCCCCGTCGCAGCAGGGGTCACTGGGGGTGAGGCCACAACTGCCGCTGTCTTTCTGGGGGGGCCCGTGTGTTTTTTTCAGAAAACCCCAAGGGTTCTTGATTGGTTCCCTAGGTCATCCTTTTTTCCTCCCCCATTGACATCTGACAACCCACCCCAAGAGCCCGGTGGGAACCCTAGACAAAAAACTTAGTTGGCAAGGCCCGGGGAGCGGGTCAGCGGCCCTCCCCTGTCCTCGGCCCCCCCTTCTGTCCCATCCATTTTCCCTCAGAAAAGGGTTCTTTTTGGGTCGGGGCCCTTCACCCGCCACTATTTTTATAGGGGTTTGAAAAATTTTTGAGGGGGGGGGCAGCCCAAGCAGCTATTTGGGAAAGCGGGGAAAAATGGGGGGCCAATTTCCCCAGCTTTTTGGCTGTAGGGGAAAAAAGTATTGGAGTGGAGAAGGCCGGGGGGGGGGCCCTTGTGGTGGGAGGGTCGGGCCTGGGCCTTTAACCCAAGCCCCGGTGATGAGGCAGTAGTGACGAGGGAAAAAAAAATTTTAGAGGGATGATGTAGCCCAAACCGAACTTGGGACCGGGTGAAGAAAGGGCTTCATCATGGTCGGGGGAAAGGGGCGTCGGGTTTGCGGCTAAAGGCAGCGGCGCACCCAGCAGGGGGTGGGTTTTTGGTGGGCCGTGAGTCAGCAGGGGTTAGCAGCAGTTTTGAGGTCGGGGGCCCCAACCCGGCCCCCGGGGGTTTTGGGGAAAACCCCGGGCTTCGCAGGGTCCAAAAACCAGTAAGGCGGCACAGGGGGTCGCGAGGCACCCGGGCGGCAGTAGCCCATTTCAGTCCCCGGGAGAGTTGGCGGTTAAAATCAGCTACTCGGCGGGTGGGGGGCAGTTCTTTCCCCTAAAAAACCCCGGGGAAGGAGCCGAATATGGATATATGTGGGAATCTGTGGGCAGAAAATAAAAGCTTTGGCCGGGGGAGCAAAAGTTGGCAAAAAAGGCCCCCCTGCGTCAACACTGCAGCGTAACCACCCCGGGGGCCCCTGGGAAAAAACGTGGTTTAAATGTGGTGGTCCCCCCCTTTTGGTTTTTTTCCCCCTGCCAGGCAGACCCGGCCAGTGGCAGGGCATGCCATTTCAGCCAGTCAAGGCTCCCCCAACCTCTGCAGAGGCAGCTGTTTCTTTTTGGGAACCATCCTCTCCCGGTCCAGGGGCTCCTGTTTTTTTCGATTTCAGGGGCCCCCGGGAGTGGGTTTCAGAAGAGGGATTTTTTAAAGGGAGACAAACAGTATGCTTTCCCAACCATCCAAAGGGTTTGAAAGCACCCGGCCCCTGACCTGTCACAAAGTTGTTGGTACTGCAGTCCTCCCTTTCCAAAATGGTGGACTCTGCCCCCATTCGGAGAACTAAGGGCCCTTGGGCCGGGAGCCGAGATGGGGAAGGGGGTTCCAACCCTTAATTTCTTTTCCAAAAAAGGCCCTTTACCAGCACTTCTAAATATGTTTGAACGAAAGGGGGGGTCGTTTTGGGAGTTATCGGTTTGTTCCAAGGTACAGGGCCCACCCCCCGGGACGTCGGGGCCCTTTTAAATACGGCCCGGGGCCCCCAATTTACATGCCCTTTAGGGCCCCCACTGGGTAAATTTTGTTTCCCTGCCCGGGGCACACCAACCCCTTGGACAGGAGACGCCGCTTTTCCTCCCTTTGGGTTAAAACCCTGCGCCCCCTTGGGGCCCAATGTCCGCTCCTCCTCCCTCCACCCCCACCCCCCTTCTCAGCCTCCACAAGTACTGCTCCATAACCCCGGGTTTTGGGAACAGGGTTTGGGGCACGCAGTTTTTAAAATTTGCTTCCCCCTGGGCCCGGAAACCAATTTCACCCGGGGGGAGGGAACTGTTTCCGCGTCATGCAGCGAAATCGATGTTTTGGCTTTCCCGCGCCAAAACTGCAAATCGGGAAACCTTAGGGTTTGTCAATGGGGGAACAGGGGTGTGGGCGCGCGACCGGGGGTGGGATGGTCCATGCCCCCCTGCATGGCCCGTGTTCAATTTGGTTTGTAAAAAGGTTCCTGAAGTCTTCCCCCGACCCTTCCCGAAAAATTCTGAAAAGGGCCCAAGGAAAACGGGGCCAGGGCACTTTATCCATTGTACAAACCCCGGGGAACACCCTCCCGATTTTCCCACCCGGCGGGAATGGCCCCAACCCGCTTCGGAATGCGATGTTTCCACCCGTGGAATTCCAGGCCTGAACATGTTTGGCCCGGGACTGTATGAACAGAAAAAAGGCCCCTTTTTAACGATTTTTTGATAAACCCCGGGGCGGGCAAAATTTACCCCCCTGTGTAACTTTGATGTCACCCCAGGGCAGCTATTGCGGGGACCCCTTTCCCGTTTGTTGAGGCCCTTTTGGGAGGGGGGCCCACGTTATTTGTCGGGTCGCCAGGCCCTCCCGGGAAATGAAAAAACGTCTTTTCCACTGTTTTCATGCCCTTTGGAACAGATGCTGAAAAATCTGTCTGGGCGGGGGGACTGGAGATGTGGCGACTACATCTCGTGGCCAAAAGAGTCCGGTGGGGATTTGAAAGGGAAGGAGGGGGGGAAAGGGGGAGGACATTGGAGCGGGAAGGGCTTGTTGGTGAAATGAGTGGATTTTTTTACCCAGGGGGGAAAGAGGGGGGAGGACCCGGAGCACCCTGGAGGAGGTGGTGGAGATGGGGAAGCGAGGGCAGATGACCCCAAGCCCCGGGGGAAAGTATACAGGGGAAAATTTGGAGGCCGGGACCCCCTTCGGGAGTCACTTGTGAAAGGATGTCCCCGAAAAGCGGTTATTTTCCCCTGGCTAGTGACAGCCCAATAGTCAGAAAACCCCCGGCCCAAGAGGGTTGACTTCGGGGCTTTCCACACCTATTCCCCCCTGCTCCCGGCCCAAAAATTGGGGAACCCTTTTTTTTCCCAGCTATTAAAGGGGAAAAGGACAAACTCAAATACTATAGGGAAATCCTCCTTTAATCAGTTGGCCCGCTGCCTATGTGGGGGCATCTTTCCCTCTCGGGAAGGTTTTGACCGGGGGGTTCCCCCAGCGTTCACTTTCTATCCCGGGGGCCCCTTGGTGGGGGGAAGGTGGGGGGGGTAGGGGAGCATACCAGCTCCATCAGCAGTAACCTAATCGGGGAGTCACTAATAAAGGCAGCTTCTTCCCCCGGGCTAGTGAGGAGGGCAGTCCCCCAGCAGCAGCAGCAGCGGGGACTGGAGCTTTCCCCGGGAACCCAAAAACAGGTTGGGGCCAAATTGGGCCCACTCTCCCAAACCCCAGTTAAAAGATCCCCCCTGGCCCTACGGGGGGCACCCAAAACCCTGGATGGGGGGGGGGAAAAAACCCCTTCCCGATTTTGCAGTGGAGGTGTCCTCCCCGGGGAAGTTAGTTTTGGAAATAAAAGAGCGGGTTTTTCCGGGGGCCGGGGGGCCCATCGTTACCCCAAGGAGAACCCGCTTGTCCACGGGGAAAATGTTGAACGACGACCTTTGTAAAGATAAATCAGGCTTTGGATCGGCCAGGATTTCCCCCACCCAATCCCCTTGGGCGTCAGTCTGGGTTAAAATTTCCTGCCTCACCCAAATATTTGATGCCCCCAAACCCCCCTGATGCCAAACTTTGGGCTGATGTTTTCCATTGTTTACCCCGTCTTTCCCCAGGGACTGGTATTGCCCCCCAAACCAAAAAACACTCTGTCATTGTGCCCTCTTTTTGGTTTTCTTTGCTGCTGCTGCTGTTGCTGTTCCCGGGAAAACATCCACTGGGTCTTTTGTGCCCTCGGGGCCCCCTCTGGAAATGTTTTTCCCCACCTCAGTTTTTCATTGGGCCACCTCTCGGCCCCCTCTTGCTGGGGGGGCCCGGGTTTTTTTTAAAAGGGCCAAACTCTCTGTCATTGGGCCATGCCTGCCCCATGCTGCTGCCGGGGGAACCCCCGCTCTCAGCCCATTTTTGCCCCCCCTTCTGGGGGCCTTTAATACTATTTTGCCACCTGCAAAGCCCCTTTTGTGCCACTCTCTGACCTCATGCTGTGCTGTGACCCTGTCTTTGCCCCCCCAAACCTGTGTCTTTGTGCCACGGGTTGGGGTTTTGTGTGGTGGTTTGGGGGCTCCCTCCTTTTCCCTCCACACTGGGGCCCTACTCCTTTTTTTGCCCCCTCCAGATTTGTCTTTGGGGGCCCCTGTCGGGCCCTTCGGGCCTCTGATGTGGCTGCTCCCGTGCCCTCCCACTGTTCTTGTGCCAATGTATGACCTTATGTGCTGCTGTTGCTCCTCCCCGTGCCCCTCCCTTTTGTGTAATTTTTACCCCCCTTTTTGGGCCCCTAACCTTTTTTTTCCCCGCCCCAAAGGAATTTTGTATTTGGCCCTGCCTGACCCCCTTGCTGCTGCCCCCGTGACCTAAAACACTGTGTCATTGTGCCCCTCTGCGGCCTGGAAATGTTTTGAAATTTTTCCCCAGAATGTCTTTGGGAAACTTTTGGGCCCTCATGCTGCTGTGGCTGCCCCCCGTCCCCCTCCCACTTTTTTCCAAAATTTTGTTGCCACCTGAGCTCCTGTTTTGTTTTTTTTTTTCCCGTTTTTTGTTTCCCCATGACTTTATCAGGGCTCCCGTTCCTGCTTCATTTTTTTGGTCAGTTTTCCCCCCAAAAGGCCCGGGCTTTTTTTAGTAAAAGGGGGATTCTAAGAGCGGGGCCCCTGTATGTGCGTGGCCCATACAAAAAACAAAAACATTGTAAAAAAGGGGCCAAAACCCAAAAGCCCCCTCGGGCATTTTTTAAGCATGGCAACACGTTTACAGCCCCTGGGGTCTGGGCATGGGAAAAAATTTTGCTGTTTTTTTAACTTTTTTTGTGCCGAAGTAATTTGGGGCCCCCAAAAACAAATTTTGCCCCGGGAAAAATTTTCGGGGGGAATTTTTGGACCAAACCCCGTTTTTTTTAGAAATTGGGGGAACCCTTCCAATTTTAAAAATTTTTTCAAAAAATTGGGGACCAAACTTTTTTTAAAATTCGGGTTTTTTAAAAATTTTTAAAATTTTAAGTTCTGGGGTTTGTTCAAAAGGCTTTGGTTTCGCTTTTTTGAAATTTGAAAAGTTTTGGGGGTTAAAACCACCCCCCAAAAAGCATAAAAATTGGGGAAATCTTTGGGGGTCCCAATTCTTAGGGGGAAATAACGTTTTATAGGTTTAAAAATTTTGAATGCCAAAACGGGGTTCAAAAAATTTGGGGGAAGGGTTTTTTTCTTGAGAAATTTACTAAGGGGAAAGGGGGGGAAAGTAAAAAATAGTTTTTTTAATTTTTAAAATTTGTTTAGGGGGGGGGGGGTTTTTACGGGGGGAAAAATTTTAAAAAATTTTTTGGGTTAAAAAACAAATGGGGGGGGGTTTGTAAAATTAAAAAACAAAAAAAATTTTCCCCTCTTGGGGAATAAGGGTTTTTAAAAAGGGGGAAAAAAAATGTTGGGTTTTTACCCCGGGGAAAAAAGGTGCCCAATACGGCCCCTTGGCCCATAACCCTTTTCAGTGTTTTTTGGGGTTTTTGGGAAATTTTGGGGGGGCCAAAAGGTCACTTTTTTTAAAATCCAGTTGCAAAAAAAAAGGGAAAATTAACCCCCTGAGAAGGGCCCCAATTTTTTTACTTTGGAGTTTTTTAAAGCCCCGGGACGTTTTTTGGGTGGTTTTTTCCCAAAACTCCGGAAATTTATATAACTTTTGCAGGGTTTGGCACAAAAAAAAGGGGAAAAAAAAATGGGAAAAAATGCCGCTTAAAAAAAAGGGGTTTTTTTTTAAAGTGTTTTTTTGACATGTATGGACAAAAAAACTCAGTTTTAGGAAGGGTTTTTTTGTGTTTTAGTTTTTGTTTGGGGTTTTTCAGGGAGTTTTTGTCCCCTGCAGTGTGGGGAACCAACCTTCCCGTGGCTTGGTAAACTCCTATAACTAAAAGTGTTGTTTTTTATTTAGTAAGGAACATAATCACTGAGGCCCAAAATTTGAAGGGATGAAGTGGCCCACGGGACTGGGAAAAGGCAGCCGGAGTTTTTGCACTGGATCACCTGTAGATTAATAAATTTACTAAAAGGGAAACCCCAATTCCTTATCAGGAACATATTTTTGTGGTTTTTTTAAAATTTTTTTGTTCTTTACTCTGTTATTTTTTTGTTTTTTAATTTTTTTCGGGTTTTTAAATTTTTTTTTTTTTTGGGCATCTATTTTAAAGTTTTGTGTCCCATAAGTCTCCCCTTTCCCCCAGAATCTGACTTTCGTTTTTTTTTTTGCAAAAAAAAACGTGGAAAAAAACTGCGGTGCGGGGGACAACAAAATAAATGTTGGAATTTTGATGGTATTTTAGCCTTGGGTGGAGACGTTGCCTTAAGACTCTGCAAATTTTGAACCCTGGGGTTTTATGTAAACGCTGGGAAGCAAAGGAAAACCGGGTGTATAGATCACCTCATTGAAAAGCTGTATATACAGCTTTTCAGGAGGAGGGACAGTGATAAAAATGTCCTTTCTTCTCTATGGACGCTTTCAAGGACGTTTCCCGGAAAAAAATTGTAGCCCCGCGGTCGGGTTTTCCTGCAGGGGGGACCCCTCCAGAAAAGGGTTTCAAAACACAAAACCTCCCCGCCAGCTGGTTTCCGGGGTTTCTTTTTTTTTGGGAAAAAAAGGGGGCTCCCCTTTTCCCCTTTTATTGGGGCTATCGGGGGTCTTTAAAAAATCACGGTGAAGAATCAGATTTCTTTGCCCCTGATATCCAAACTATTTGATCACCTCGGTTGAACTTGATGGCTTTTTGGGCTTTTTACAACTTTTTACTAAAAAAATTTTTAACTATGTAACCTGCGGGGGAGTCAGAATTTCACTTTAAAATTTGATCTGTGAGGGGGCCCCCAATTTTATCCAAAATTTGTTTTAAAAATTTACGAATGGAAAAACCGCCCTTTATACCCATTTATTTGGCATTTTAAATAATTTTTGGGGATGCCTTTTGGGCTCTGCAATGCCCCAGTTGTCTTCCGGGTTTTTAAAGACATCTTCAGGGGACCCTTTGTATTCATGTGTAGGTTGACGATTGCGTTGGCTATCGAGGGTCGAGCGATGGTTTGATTTGTCGGCCGCTATCGATAAAGGTTTTTTCGTTTGTTTAGATTCGATTATTTAGCGGGTTTCCCTTAAAAGGGCTATGGGGAGAGGCAACCCCCACCTTCATTTTTTACACCCAAACAAGGCTGGAGGGGAAACTGAAATTAACTTCCCAACAGTCAAATGGATAGTGTAATCTTAGGGGAAAACCCCTTAGGTTAAAAAAAGTCCAGGGAAAAAAAATCACAGACCATTCCCCTATCCCTGTCTTGTACACAGGGTGGGCCCCTTAAAAACCCGCAAACACCCCCAAAAATTTAAAAAATGCCTGAAGGCCGTATGGTTTTTAACCATCTTTTACTTGAATGGACAATTTAATTTTTCCCCGTCCTGGAACGCAAACATGGGGCCCCCCAAAACCCGCATTTACACCCCGATTTAAAAAGTGCCGCAAAAAAGGGGTCCCTTTTAAAACCCCCCATTTTAGGGTTTTTAAAAATGGACACTAAAAATATTATTGTCCTGAACCCCAGAATGGGCCATTTAAAAAATGTTTTGACCAAAAAGGGTTTTAAAAAATGCCAGAAAAAGGGTCTTTCAACCACCATTTTAGTTTAAAGGCATTTTACTGTCCCTGTTTCCCGGGGCCCCGTATGGAACATTAAACCAGTCTGACCCCCCCCATTACAAAGTGCCGGGAAAAAAGGGGTCTTTCAACCACCATTTTAGTTGAACTGGACCCTTTTCTAGAAATGTCCCGTGCCAAAAGCATGACCCCGGGCCCGGGGTTACAGTGGGTTTCCGGGGAGAGCCCCCGGCTGGGGGTCCCCTTTACTATTAACAGAGGGTTAAAATGCCCTGGTTTACGCCGCAACAAAAACTGTCGTGCTGAAGAGAGTGGGAAGGGGAAAGTGGAGAACTCCAGCCTTCCCCCAGTAACCCGTCAAGACCTGGGGTAGCGCTTGCCCCCCCTCCGTAAAGAGTGCGGACCAATTGAGCTTCACCCTTGGGGAAAAACTTTGGGGGGTTAAACCCCTTTCCCGTTACACCCAGGTGCCCCTTTTTCTTGGATTCTTTTTTCTCATTTTACTCCCAAAATTTTATGGAGGAAATTGTTTCCCGTACTTTGTTCCCTGTCCGTGGCTTTCCCTACTCATGGTTTCCCCTTTTAATAACCCACATCTGGTCAAGTTTTTTTTTAACCCCCCTTGTAAAAATTCAGGGAAATTTTTTTTAAACCCGCCCATTTTTTTTCTGCCCAAATTTTTTAAATTGTGTTAAATTTTTTTTGGGAAAAACTATTTTAAAAAAAGGGTGGAATTTCCCCCCAGGTCTTTGTTTTTCTTTTTTTTTAATTTTATTAAAAGGGTTGTCTTAATACAGGGATTGAAAAGCTTTGTTAAAGATCTTTGCAAAAAAAAGTCATTTTGCAATTGTGTCCATTAAAAAGTGTCCTACCATTCCGTTTTTGACAGCACCATTCAACCCCTTTTAGCCACTCTTGACCCCAAATTTTGAAGAACAAATGCTGTTAGATAAAAAAAATTTTTTAGAATAGGAACCCGTTAGTATAGGTGCATGTCACGCAAAAGCCCCCCCCAAAAAATTTAAAGCATTTACCCTTTTAGCCATTTGGACCCAAATTTTGAAGAACAAATGTCTGTTAGAAACAACTTTTTTTTTGGATAGGGACCTTAAATGTAGCTGCATTTTTAAAACAAACATGACCCAAAAAATTTTTTTAAAAAAAGGGTTCTCAGCCACTGTTAAAAAAATTTGTGGGGGAATTGGGCCCCTTTAGAAGCCACAATTTTTGTTCCAAAGGACCATTGATTATTTCTGTATCTCCCCAGCTACATGAACCCCCAAAAAAATTATAAATATGACTTCCCCAGCCAAATGTTAAAAATTTGTGAGGGAGAAATTGGGAAATTAAAAAGCCCCTTTTTTGTTCCAATAGGACCATGATTTTTGGTTTTTTCTCACAGCTAAAATTTACCCCCAAAAAAATTTTTAAATATGGGGCTTCTCAGGGCCAAATATTAAAAATTGTGGGGAGAAATTTCCACCCTTTGAAGCCACATTTCTGTTTTTCCCAAAGGACCATAATTATAGCTGTATCTCACAGCAAAAATGACCTCAAAACTATTGAAAAATGGGGAAAAAATTCTTAAGATAAAGTGGTAAAAGGGAAAAACGGTGTTGTCATGAAAACCTTGCTGTCTTTTACCCCGTCTCCCACAGCAAAAGAGAATAAAAGAGGAAAAAGAGAAAAAAAAATTGCAAATAAGAAAAGTTTATTTTAAAAAAAAAGTTTTCAAGAGGACCATTTCTGGTTTTTGGGGGCAGGCGAGGGCCATGAATGTGGCCCGGGAAACCCCTCTGTGTCCACCAGACGGGAAAAAAGGCCCAAATTTTTAAAAGGGCCAAAAACCCGGCAATTTCCGGGCATTCAGGGCTTTTTTTTGGGTTTGGGATGGTTTGGGGTTAAAAGTGTTTCTTCTCTCCCAAACCGGAAGACAAAGGGCGGGCTGCAGCTGGCGCTGTACGCGTGCAGGTTCGTCAAACTGGGGGAAGGAGAAGGGGTAGGATGGGTCTTGGTGGTGCTGGTGGTCCCGGGGCGATGGTGGAGGCTAAAGCGGAGGCGGATCCCTGATCATGACTCTGAGAGACATGGGCAGCGGAGGAACGCTGGGTGGGGGAGGAGGAGGAGGCGGAGACAGAGGGTGTGATAGTGGTTGGAGGCCCGGCGTCGGTCTGCCCTTTTTTTGGCCAAGTGTTCCCTCCATTTCAACTCATGCATTCGCTGCACGTGACTAGACATGTTGGTGGTGGTTAACCATTAAGGTTTTGCCTCTATTATGTGTTTACGGCAAAGGCGCGGGATGCCCATCAGTGGGGGAATTCGGGAGGCTGCTCAAAGAAGGACCAGGTTGAGAGGTCCTGGACTTTTTGCGGCGATCAGCGAGGATCGGGGTTTGCGCCGCCCGTGGCTGGCGGACTCATATCAGCGGACTTCTGCGACCGCCCTCTCCCTTTTTGTGGCGGGACCCTTATTGACACTACCCCATCGTCTTCCTCCTCGTCCACTGATGAAGCGCTCGCAAGCAAATTCTGCGGAAAGACCAGATGGATCCGCAATGTCGTCATCATCATCATCATCAACACAGGTGACTTGGTCGTCCTGACTTTCTGCATCCAGAAGCTTGGGCTACAAGCAAGGGCACTGCAAGGCGTTGCCGACCGCCGGGAAATTTTTGCCGATTGCCCGGGCTTCCTTCACCTCCTCTGATGGCATCAGTAACTGGGCGTCAAAGCAGACTAAATCATCCTCTTGATCTTTTAACATGCCTTCTGACCCCAACCGCATTTTGTCATCAAAGAGGTCTTCAGACAATGGATTATCCACAGTGGTGGGTACACGAGTTGACATTGGGCTGCTTTATTGGACGGATGCGATGATGCTGATGACGACATTTTGGCCGTGACTGCGAGGACGAGGAGGTAAGACTGCTAGATGCATATTTCATTATCCAATGATGGACAGATTGGCGACGATGTTCGTTGCTTAGATTCACAGGGCCCTGACCCAGCGATGACAGGCCTGACGGTCCTGCAACTGACGATCCGCTGGCATGCGTGTTGTCGCCAGCACTGGAAGGAGCACCTTCTCTCGTACCTCTACCTCCATGTCCTACCCCCCCCTTTGCTCGCTTACCACCTGCATATCGCTCCATGTTCAGAAATATAAAAAAATGAGAAGATATGGAATAGTTTTGGAAAGTCTCTTAATAAAAAACTGTCAAACACAGCTATACACAAATCCCTATAAACAAAAAAAAAATGATGGAATCAAATTTAACTGCAAGGTGTCTATCAACAAATCTGGACTGGGCAAAAGTCCAAAAAACAAGTATCTGTTATGTTTTTATATAATCCACGCTATTTTTTGCACCTTTCTATCCACCCCTGCTGAATATAGTATTGCTGTTTTATTATTTTTGTAGATGCTGCGTCAATGAACAGTGCTGGGTGCGCAAAAGTCAAAAAACACGTAACTGTTAGTTTTGGTATAATAAAAAGGGATTTTTTGCACCTTTCAATTCACCTGTGGTGAATATAGAATTGCTGTTTTAAGATTTACGTAGATGCTGCGTCAATGAAAAAATGCTGGGTGCGCAAAAATCAAAAAACACTAACTGTTATGTTTTTGTATAATAAACATATTTTTTGCACCTTTCAATTCACCTGAGGTGAATATAGAATTGCTGTTTTAAGATTTACGTAGATGCTGCGTCAATGAACAATGCTGGGTGTGCAAAAATCAAAAAAAAACGTAACTGTTATGTTTTGATAATAAACGGTATTTTTTGCACCTTTCAATTCACCTGTGGTGAATATAGAATTGCTGTTTTAAGATTTACGTAGATGCTGCGTCAATGAACAATGCTGGTGTGCAAAAGTCAAAAACACGTAACTGTATGTTTTCGTATAATAATCTGTATTTTTTGCACCTTTCAATTCCCCTGTGGTGAAATAGAATTGCTGTTTTAATTTACGTAGATGATGCGTCAATGAACAATGCTGGTGCGCAAAAGTCAAAAAACACGTAATGTTATTTTTGGTATAATAAACGATATTTTTTTTGCACCTTTCAATTCACCTGTGGTGAATATAGAATTGCTGTTTTAAGATTTATGTAGATGCTGCGTCAATGAACAAGGGTGGGTGCGCAAAAGTCAAAAAACACGTAACTGTTTTGTTTTGGTATTATAAACGATATTTTTTTCACCTTTCAATTTTACCTGTGGTGAATACAGAATTGCTGTTTTAAGATTCACGTAGATGCTGCTCAATGAACAATGCTGGTGTGCAAAAGTCCCAAAAAAAACGTAACTGTTATGTTTTGTATAATAAACGGGAAATTTTTTTCACCTTTCAATTCACCTGTGGTGAATATAGAATTGCTTTTAAGATTTACGTTTGATGCTGCGTCAATGAACAATGCTGGGTGGCAAAAGTCAAAAAAACACGTAACTGTTATGTTTTGATAAATAAACGGTTTTTTTTTGCACCTTTCAATTCACCTGTGGTGAATATAGAATTGCTGTTTTAAGATTTACGTAGGTGCTGCGTCAATGAACAATGCTGGGTGCGCAAAAGTCAAAAAACACGTAACTGTTATGTTTTCGTACGATACACGGTATTTTTGGCAACAAACAACCTGTGCTGACTACAAGATTGCTGTATTGTAATTTAACTGAAAGGTGGATATATCAACAGTCACAGGTGTAATGGGTAAAATTGAAAATGAACACCTATCTGAAATGTATACTGATAATAAAAGTGGAGTTTTGCAGCTAACAAAGAGACCTGCAGTTACTAGAAATGATGTGTATCCAATATAAGTTCAGGCTGCCCAATATCCAGGAAATATTTCAATAGCAAACTGTTAATAATAAAGATATTCCACTACAATGTCTACACTAAGTCTTGGTGAACTTTATCCAGTGTTCTTTATAGATAGAGCTTGTCTGTGTTCGCCCGTGGGCCCCCCCCCCGCTCCCACCGCCGTGAATTTACAGCGGTAGATGCTGCTTTAAAATTCTCTAGCTAACTACATAAAATCTTCAAATCTCTAATCTAACTAAATTGGAAGGATCACAGCTAATAGTAGAGGTTTCTCTGTGCAGAAATAGACTAATTTCGCTGAGCTGTTTGGCCACAGGCAGAGCGCAGGTCCTATCCCCATGAGACGCTGAGAGACACTGAGGCTGAAACAGGAAACGCTGTTCTATGTAAAACGAGGTCATGTGATTTTTCCAGCCAATCGCAACCATACACATCCCAGTCATGACGTCGCACACACATCTCACCCTGCTCTATTCTGTAATCTGATTTGCTGGCCGCCAAAATTACAGGAAGCGCCGAAAAAGGCGCGATCTTAATAGATGATGCTCAGATTTTAACCTTAATTTTCGCATGATCTGGAAATTTCGATCACAATAAAAACCTTGCCGATTTCAACTTTGTCGATAAAAATCACTCAACACTATTCATGTGTTGTCGTATATCTGGACGACATTCTCATCTTCTCTCCTAATCTGGAGATGCGTTGTACCCACGTGCGGCAGGTTCTGAGACGCCTACGGAGTAATCGACTATGCCAAACTCGAGAAATGCGCCATCGAACAGTTCAGTCTGCCGTTCCTGGGCTATATTGTCTCCGACTAAGGCCTTCAGATGGACCTGCAAAAGTTGTCCTCTGTTCTACACTGGCCATGCCCGGTCGGCCTAAGAGCCATACAGCATTTCTTAGGATTCACCAATTATTAACGGCAGTTTATACCTCACTTCTCTGCGGTGGTGGCGCCAATGGTGGCACTTACCAAGAAGAATGGTAATCCCAAGTCCTGGCAACCCAAGCCAGAGGCATTCTCCCGTTTAAAGTCCACATTTGCCTCTGCACCTATCATCTAGACCTGACGCCAAGAAACCATTCTCACTTGAAGTTGATGCCTCATCTGTGGGTGCCGGGGCTGTCCACACTCAGAAGACCCCAAATGGCAAAGATTTTACCTGTAGCTTCTTCTCCAAGATGTTCTCCCCTGCCAAGAGGGACTACACAATAGGAGATTGAGAATTGCTGACCTTCCACACTGCTCGAATAATACCGTCATTTGGGTGGTTACGGACCAGTTCTCAAAAATGTCCCACTTCATTCCCCTGCCTGGGCTCCCCTCTGCTCCTCAGCTGGTGAATCACTTCGTTCAGCACATTTTGCACCTGCATAGTTTGCCCTTACATATCGTTTTGGATAGAGGGGTCCAATTCGCTTCCAAACTCTGGCGTGCTCTGCTCTCGTCTCGAAGTCAAATTGGACGTTTCTTCGGCTTACCACCCCAAACCACCGGGCAAGTGGAAAGGGTTAACCAAATTCTGGGAGTCTATCTATGCCACTTTGTTTCTACATGATGGGACAACTGGTCAAACTTGCAACCTTGGGTAGAATTTTCATACAACCACCGGGACTCTGATGCAGCCGGAGCCTTTCGTTCTTTTTTGTCTATTTTTTTGTTTTTTGTTTTTTTCATTCTAGCTCATGGACTCTTTCCATGGACTTCCAAGGAGTCCTCTGATTAACAATGCCTAGTCTAAGCTAATATCATTGAAAGGTCTCCAGTTGCATCTGCTTTACTTCTTTAATTATCCAGGGGAGCGTTGTACATTGCCTAGTCCATTGTTCTGTCTGTTCTCTTGGAGGTATGTCTCAAGGCAGCACTAGCAATGAGATGTACACTTTAAGGCAGTAGTATATCCCAGAACACAAACTGGAATAATAATGTTGCCCAAGGTAGATATTATTCTCTTTGATACTGGAAGTATTTTAGTGAATGGTTCTTAGATATTCAAAGGCGTTATTCAGTGGAAAGAAATATATTGTAAATGCTACCTCTCCAAAAGTTAAGCACTTTGTAATACTTCCTTTTTTTGTGGATTTCCTGTAGTTCTACATCAGCTGTTTCATGACGGGAAACTCAGGAAATCATGTGACCAAAGCGTTATGGCTATATTCTGAGAAGTCTTTTAAGTTACACCCTTTTGTTTTGTCCTGCCTCCCACACTTAACTTACATAGTTTGTTTGGTTGAAAAACGACATGTGTCCATCAAGTTAAACCAAGAGTATGGAAAATGTGGGTGAAGGGAGGGAGGCAAGGAGTTCAAGCCCAGCCTCCCCACTGGTGAATGCCCTGAAACCAACAAGGCAAGAACCAATCTGCTCCAGGGAAGACCTCATCTCTGACCCCAGAGCCGCCACCAGACTGGATACAGAATTTTACATGGCTACATACGTATTAATATTCTTTAGTTTTAGTTAGTTATCTAAGCTTTTCTTGAAACTCGCAACTGTTCCTGCTGTGACCAGCTCCTCAGGCGGCTATTCCACAGATTTACAGTTCTCACAGTGAAGAACGCTATTCTCCTCTGGAGTTTGAATCTTTTTTTTCTCCAGCCGAAGGGAATGTCAACTTGTCCTTTGAGGGGGCTTTACATGAAATAATTTTTCCCCTTACTTTTTGTAGGGATCATTTATATATTTATATAAATTAATCATGTCCCCCCTGGAGCCATCTTTTTTCAAGACTAAATAAGTTCAATTCTTCTAACCTCTCCTCACAATTAAAATGCTCCTTTCCCCTTATAAGTTTGGTTGCTCGTCTTTGTACTCTCTCTAGCTCCATTACATCTTTTCTATAAACTGGATCCCAGAACTGAACAGCATATTCCAAGTGAGGCCGCACCAATGCTTTACACAGTGACAAAATTACAACCTTGTCCAACTTGAGGGAGGAAACCTACTATGTGTACTGAGACTTAGGTTAAAATGGAGAAATATAAACAAAGCACAAAAAAGTATCCTTTTAGTTTTACATAGCAAAGAGAACAAAATTCAAAATGCAAATGCTGTTCAAGCTTCAGAGAGGGGAGGCTACATACAGCACAAAAAATGCACAAATTAGCACAGAGAATGCATGGAAATGAATGAAGACCAAAGCAAGATATTTGACAAAATGTTTCTTTTTTGATTGAAAGGAAAACCCCTTTAATACTGAGTATTATAACTGCAGTGTAATTAACAGGACATTTTGACATTTTGGGCGACATGTATGACCAGGGCTGCACCAGGTATCTGCCGTCTTTACAGCCCGATATCCAGCATTCATACATTTTCAAATCTCCTGCATGCCACTTCGGGGAACATTACATCACGCCTGCGGCGCTATGTAATGCGCCGATCTCGGTGCAGGAGGCGGTGCGCACTAGAATCCTAGCGAAGCTATAGATATATAGCTTCGCTATGGTATTTCTGGGCGCATTACAGTCGGAACAGGTATACAACTTTCAAAGTGGTATACCTAAGTCCGAACTTTCGCCCGAGCGCTGGAACGTGCCTGATTTATGGTACATTCTATGCCTTTTTTAATTGTAAACGCCAAATTTCATGCATGTAGTGACTGAATATGTTGATACAAGGCTGGTAACACAGGTGTTTAGAAAGTTCTATGAATTCACTGAAGACATCATAAATAAGGATAATATATGCCTTTATGGGGTTCCAGACTTAATCTTGGGAAATTATTTAATGTATGTATCAATGTAAATTGTATAATAAAGTATTTTTGAACTGACATCAGGCGAATAACTGCAGACAAGCTTGATTACAGCTAATTCCGCTGATTCTATAGTTTGCTATATGCTGAACCTTACTGGGAATATGTCACCTTACAGTTTGTGAAGGAGCACTACACAACCACCATAAACATGAAAAAATACAAATCTAGCGAGAGTAATAAAGTGGTTTCTAAGGCAATGAAGCAAAATATCCTAATACCTGTAGACCTTTCTAGATCCAACTAAAGATAATGTTCAATATTCACAACAGAAAAGAAAAAGGGTAGAATGGGTACTTGGAAAATGAAATGGCGAAGACCTACACAGACCCTAAAGTACCACCAGAGCTTAGACAACCTAGATAAAAGTCATTTAAAGGGGTTGTCTGGGTTATATTTATTAGATATATTTAGGCCATCAGTCTCGAGCTGACCGCAACAGCTGGAAATCATAGAAGAAATAAGGGAGATTTTAAATGGTGGCAGCACTGGAACACTAGGTTGGAGATGAGAGGGTGGTTAGGATGGATTTTTTTTAATTTAAGAAAAATAACTTAAGTTGAAATCAGACCAAAGCAACCTCCATGTGCAGTTGTTTATGTTTTCTTAAAAGGGTTGTTCGGTTCCTATAAATAAATAATAGAAATACTAAGTTGCTGATGGCCAATTAAAAACCCCACTATACTCACCTTCGTCCTCACCTCTGTTCTAGTGTTGTGTCCCTCTAGTCTTCTGTTTACTTTCTTCTTCTTCTGAACAGGAACGTTACCACTGCAACCACTGATTGGCTGCAGCCGTCACCTGTCTCTCCTTTACATCACTGTTTGAAGCCATTCAGTTCCAAATGGTGATGTAAGGGAGAGGCACGTGACCGCTGGAGCCAATCAGTGGTTGTAGAGGTGATGTTTCCATTTGAAAAAAGAAGAACGTAAACAGAAGATCGGGGATATCCATCACTGGAACAGAGGAGGGGGAGGAAGCGGGATAACGTTTTATTTTTCTTATCAATTGAGCACTAGCAACTTAGTATTTTTTTTTCATAGGAATTGGACAACCTCTTTGAGGTACTGTATTTGGATCCATATTAGTTAATTTTTCTATCAAAACAAAATGTTGCAAGTACATTTAAATGGTCTTATTCACATTTCTATTTTGTGACTTTTTTTGTTTCTATGCACATAGCATTTTTCTGAATACACAGCAGGTTCCAACAGATCCATGTTGGCTCGATTTTTAACCCATTGGAGGATATCAAATTAAAAAAAAAAATAAATAAATCTTTATTATACATTATGGGCCACATGTATGAAAACTGTCTTGGTCTAAGACTTTCTATGTTGCCCATAGCAGCCAATCAAATCTCCCCTCTCATTTTTCCAGAGCAATATATGAAATGAAAGGGAATCTCTGATTGGTTGCTATGGGCAACAAACAGAGTTTTAGACCTAGACAGTTTTCATACATGTGGCCCTATATGTTTTATATATGTATATTGTATGTACACATGCTAAGGACCAAAGACTGTAAGCACGATAGTATTGTAATATATATGTTAACAAGATTAAGGTAACATATACCAACATTTTCAAATATGTGATATGGCTGCTTGATAGCTTTAAATAAACTATAGAACTATTTATAATAGAACTGCCTGATTTTTCAGCATTACAAATCCATAGCAAATTAAACATTGTTGCACATACCTGACCCAGATTGTCAAAATTGTATTTATGTCGGATCCACTTGTATCTAGCATTTAGACAGTCAGATTTATTTGTGATATTTTTTGTATCCTCTCCCAAGCAGTAAAAAAATTTTCCTTTGAACAGCTTGAATGAAAAATAATGTTTATTGAATTTCTGTTTAGAACAAGGAACATCTACAGTATACAGTTTATTACCAATTATCCCATGATAACAGAAGCTATTTAGCTATTTCTGTACGTTAATTAAGTATTTCATCCATATATATTTATCACCCAGAAACATTTAAATTACTGCTGCAATCCCCACTGAAAAAATGGGGGATACCATTACCCCATTGCCATCAATACATTTATTGCATAAAACTGGAGTCCACCTTTTGAGTGATTGTTAGGTGTCTCAATTATTGAGCCTTCATCAATGTAAAACATTTCCATTAACGCACAGTAATAGAATGTTAATGGCAGGAAAACCACTTAGGGCATGTCCCACGGCACGGGTTTGCGGCCGGTTTTTCAGATGGTTTGCGCTTTTGCAGACCGTCTGAAAAACTGGCCGCAAATGAGCACAACGGGGCTCTATGGAAAACCTGTGCAGCAGTCCCCACTGCACGGGTTTTCCGCCCGGCGGTTTTTCCGCCCGCGGGCCGCCCGAGGAGCTTTCTACATGCACATTCTTCCGTCCGGTTTTCGGACAGAATATGTGCAAGTGAAGGTGAAGGGGGAGGGCTTTTCTCCGCTCATCGCAGAGAAAAGCTGACCCCCCCCCCCCACGGCCGGGTACACGCACACAAACCGGACAAATACCGGTCAGGTAAACCGACCGGTATTTGTCCATTGCCGTGGGGATGCCCCCTTAATCTTGTTTAACTCCTTAATGACCAGCCGTTCAAGCTAAAGTCCAGACAGTGCTCCCGATGCGGTGAGCCAGCAGCGCCGGCATTAAGGACAGATCCGAACGCTCGGTTAGTGCTGGAGTCCAGACAATGCTCCCAATGTGGTGAGCCAGAGACGCCGACAATCAGAGTGGAACTGAACGCACGGCAGGTGCGACATTTCCGCTCTGATTGTCGGCGTCTCTGGCTCACCACATCGGGAGCATTGTCTGGATTCCAGCACTAACCGAGCGTTCGGATCTGTCCTTAAAGGGGCTGTCTCGCTACAAAGAATAGCTTTCAAATTGTAGGGAACACAAAATAAAGACATTTTCCAAATATATTGCTTTGTTCCTCTGTTTTCCCTAAGGAGATACAAGTGAATTTATGACCTCCCTGGCTATTTCAGTTCCCTCAGTAACTGACCTGTAAACAAATCTCCCCCTGCTGTTTGTTCAATGAGATAACAGTGAGTGAGTCATCACACAGGTCAGGCAGTGTCCACAGTGTCCATGCTGCCAGGCAGTAAAAAGCTTGATTTATCTCAAGTAAACAGAACTGTAATTAGGGCTTTTGTTAGAGGGATCAGATAAGAAGTCCTGTGAGCAGTTTGAGAAGCTAATCTGATCTAATTAGCATCTGAAAGCAGAGCAGGGAGCACAGAGCTGTACAAGCTGTATGCAAATGAGCATATGCAAATTAGTCAGTCTGAACCAGGAAGTGACAGAGTATTTCATTCAAGCATCCTTTGAAACCCTGTAGGGAGACAACTCCTTTAATGCCAGCGCAGCTGGCTCACTGCATCGGGAGCACTGTCTGGACTTCAGCTTGAACGGCTGGGATAGCCGCAACAAAAAACTGAGTATTTACCTATATTTTGACATTATATGACACGCTGTGAACTTCGGCTTAATGTCTATGAATGTTGTCGTTTTTAAGAAGATAATATTAAAGATTGTGAATTTTTAACTGGTTCCAGCTATCTATTCTGAACGTACTAGTAGTGGGGATTGGAGAGCCCCTGTATTGAACCAGTGGGATATACTCAGTAAAAACTAATAGGCCAATTATTTATATATAGACTCCTTAATGACCGCCCACTGTCAGCACTAAAAATGCTCTATGAATGGAGATGTAACTTCAGCAGCCTAATGAGCATGACTGGGACTGAAAGAAGCTACAATTCTGTCCATGTAACCCCTTGTCCACTTCTTTTTGTGACTATACCATGATTCAAGAGGACCCCTTAGCCTTCGCCATCTGTTTAGGTCAGGGACTTTCCCAGTGACCTGAAAGTAGGGAAACACTCAGAAGTCAGCATAAATAATATCCCAGGGCTGTCTGTTTGGGCTCCCTCGGTAGCCATAGTCATAGTAAAACAAAATATGATATAGTAGAATACAGGCATTATAAAATAAAGTTAAAACCAGTGAGAAAAGATGAATAAATTAATAATTAATAAATTTGGTATGTAAAATGTGTAAATATTATGTATGCTTCAATTAAATATTCCAATGATGGAGGCTCAGAACTCACAAAGGGGACATGTATGAAAAGTGGTGCCACCTCCACAGTCGTACTTCTCAGTGTTAGTGTAGCCTTTATAAATGTGTCCAGCTGTGAGACACATTTATCTGTCTCACAGATGCCCATAGAGTGGGAATGAGCCAAATTTTGTCTCAGAATCGCCCTTTTGAAATTGATATGGACTGGTATCACCATTTTGTGTCACATTTTTTTTGCCATATTCATAAATGTGTCGTGTCATACCAATCTGGCGCGACACGAATTGGCACATATAAAGAATTTGCGCATACAAAAGTGTCTGTCGCAGCATGTGCCAGATTTTGGCGTAGGGCAGTTCATGCATCTGTCGGACATGGGTACAACAGGTTTTTGTCTCAAAGCGCGCCAGAAAACTAGGGCAGCTCCATTCATACATGTCGCCCAAAGTATACAGTATTTCAAAGCTTCATGATATTTTCCCTAGTCTCTCTCTCAGACTGGTGCTCCTGAACAGTGGAACTCTTTAAAGTAGTTTGTATACAGCAGGCTGAGCACTAATCTGTGCTAAACATAGTAGAATCTTTGGGGGACATGTATGAATGGGGCTGCGCCAGAAGTCTGGCCTCAAGAAGCTGTAGTACACCAGTTCTATAGATGTATGAACAGGAGTACTTCAAACTTTGGCGCTATAAGTGCCTCGGTACCGCGCAAAAGACACTTTTTAAAGTGCCAAAGTTTCGGCGCTTTCTGGGGTTATCGCACGACATTAGTAGAAGTAGAAACATTTATGATTCTTTGACGCCAACATTTTGACGCAGAACAGTTAGAACAGCCAGACCAAGTTATTTGTGGTGACTGAACTAGTATTGTCGTATTTGATTTACACTGCACCTGTATGTATGTCCTGCAGAAGAACAGGTTCATACATTCTGGCGCATTCTACACTGCCTTAAAGCTATTTAGAACTGGTCTATCAATGTCAGAATTCATACATGTTGTCCTATATGTTGGAATACTCATCCTTTGGATTTTAGAAAACATCATGGATGTTGCAGCTGGGAGTTTCCTTTGAAGACTAATATTCGGGGCGACATGTATGAAACTTGGCGTGTTAACGCCAAATTTCATGCGCATAATACTAGTCTAGAATGCATCTGATTTATGAACCCGTTCTAGAGCGGGTCATAAATCAGGTGCATTCTAGCGCTTGTTACGACATTTCTGGCTGAGGTATACCACTTTGAAAGTGCTTTACCTGTTCCAGCAGTAACACACCTATAAATGCCGTAACGAAGCTATAAATATGTAGCCTCACTACGGTTCTAGTGCGCCCCGCCTACCGCACCTGATAATGTCGTGCGGGACATTTAAACATGTATGAATGGGGCTGCGCTAGATATCGAGCTGAAAAGACGCAAGATATCAGGCACAGCCCCGTTCATACATGTCACCCTAGGTGTCCACATGGCTGAAGAATTTATTTAAAGGGAACCTGTCACATAGATTATGCCCTCCGTGCTGAGGACAGCACAAGCTAGTGTCAGACCTGCTGTTTCCAGCGCTGGGTCCCTTATTCTGTAAGATGCAGCAGTTTCAGAGCATTTACTGCTCATATCTGGCAGTTTGCAGCTTGGTCTCCAAGAAAAGAGTCCACTTAATTCATGAGCAGGCATTAGCTCAGCCCACTATCGGCTATTCCCACCGACCGCTTCTAGCTCCACCCACTCATGGCTGATTCAACTTTTCACTTTGAATAGGTAGCAACCTGTGAATAAATGGCGGATTAGTGGGGCTAACACCTGTTTAGGAATAAGCTGGACTCTTTTCCGGCAGAATAAGATGCAAACTCTGAGATTTTAGCAGTAAATACTTTGAAACTGCTGCATCTTACAGACACTAGATTGTGCTGTCATCAGTAAAGGTGGCATAACCTATTTGTCAGGTTCCCATTAACAGGAAATTTATTGAGAAACATTAATGGTGTAATGAACATAAAAACCGCCAAAAAGAGATTTATTTCTATATTTACATCACAAAATACATTTTATATATGCTATACAGTAATTTACATGTAACCCTAAACTGCGGCAAGAAAGCAGGATAGAAAACCTGCTGTATCTCTGAAATGAAGCAATATCAGAACATACATGTATTTGGTAAGAAGGTTTATTTATTTATCAGAATGTAGTATAATATATACCTGAACACCAAGGATCCCAAATATGATGAAGAATGCACAGCAGATTACTACAATGTTTCCGATGGGTTTCAATGATGACATTAAAGTTTCGACCACAAGTTTAAGCCCTTGAGCACGACTTATAACCCTACATTAAAGAGAACAAACAATATATTTTAATTTACTTGCCGAAAAGAAATGTAAATTAGGAGCAATTATATCCGGTTACTACAATTGTTAAAAAAGTGAGTCTACACATCATTGTCGAATTGCACAGATTTACACAAAATTGTACCGACAATTATGGTAAAACAATTATGGTAAAACAATGATTTGATTGCAATGCGTGGACTTAT
This sequence comes from Phyllomedusa bahiana, assembly GCA_025379985.1. Lineage (NCBI taxonomy): Eukaryota > Metazoa > Chordata > Amphibia > Anura > Hylidae > Phyllomedusa > Phyllomedusa bahiana. Next base: position 78,124 of record JAODAL010000655.1, read on the forward strand.
AAAAATTATTTATGAAATGCTTATCCAAGAAATAATGTGACTATATGTAACACTTAGCCCCATAACATGCGTTTTCAAACTTGGATGTGCTTATTGGTTACCAATTTGCTCTTCTTCAGTTCAATAGTGACATTAGCTGTAGAAGTCCATACCCAGTTGCTTCTACTACTTGTTGTATCGAAAACAAACAGATATACAGTATCTCAAAAAAGTAAGTACACATGAAAAAAAGGACCCCCTATAGAAGTATAAAGACCAAAGTAAAAATAGATCCAATACATGGAACGGAGTAAATAATACACAATCCCCTTCCTAAGTACAAAAAATTACCCTACTTACCTTTTTGTACTTAGGAAGGGGATTGTGTATTATTTACTCCATTCCATATATTGTTGGATCTATTTTTACTGTGGTCTTTATCATGAACATAGTTGAGCTACTATTACTATGTACAGTATCATGTAAATAGGGACTAATAGGGACTGTCAGCGAGGGACAGGGTCCGGGTAGGGGCGCCCTTATTGGGGCGAACACCCTACGTGTTGTCTTGGTTAGGTTAGGGTGTTTTCTAGTTGTGTGGAGGGTCTTAGTAGGGTAAGTTTAGTATTTTTAATGGTATTTTCAATAAAAACTATGTTCTTATTCATCTAGCTGCTAAGTGACTTCTATAGGCGGTCCTTTTTTTCATATATTTGATTAGAGTTGCTAGCTTTTGTATCCTAGGGTAGGTCTAGCCCTTTTATTTTCTGGACCTTGTTGTTTAAAGTAAGTGCACACCTCACATTTTTGTAAATTTTGCATTATATCTTTTCATGGGGCAACACTGAAGATATGACACTTTGATGCAATGTAAAGTAGTCAGTGTACAGCTTGTATAACAGTGTAAATTTGGTGTGCCTTCAAAGTAACTCAACACCCAGCCACCAATTTACCTGTAAATGGAAAGTGTGTTATATACAGTATATCCTAGTGACTATGGATGGTTTATGTACACCCCCTTACCACTGATCGATTATGTGTACTCCCTGTCTACAGACTGGCTCATTCAAGCAGAATCAACTCCTGGTCGTAAACCACTAAAATTTGTTTATTGAGGGAAACAGGTTATCTCCAAGTGAGACATCTGACATAGAGCAAGGAGCTTTATTTACTTCAAAGGAGAACCAGATCCTCTAATGTCATCCCCCCAACATACGATAAAATGGCTCAATAAAGGGACACATAAAATTAGGTATTCTTGTACTTTTTCCCTCATCTCCTAATCAGCCAGTCAGGGACAACAAATTACTGTAATGAGCTGATGGGCAGCTCTGAAACCTGAACTAATTGTTCAGGTTATAAAAATGTGGTTTCAGTAGGAAACTGCATTCACAGCTTGGGGGTCAGCCCTCAGTTGAACTGTGTCCCATTCCTTCCTTGTCCCAGGACAGAAGATAATCTACATTTGTATTAGGTGTTTTCTGCGATTTATTCCTTTTATTTTATGATTGTGTTGCTTGTATGTACTGTATGTCAACTTATTGTAGCTTTTTTTGTATCTTTTTCTAGTAAAGCTTAAAACGTTAAAAGTTTTTTTTCCTTGTATGCTCTAAGAATACATAGCCTTAATTATAGTGTTGAACCCTGTGAATGCTGAAGAGCAGTGTTTGATTAGAGTGTTGCAAGAGCTGGTGGGTCCCTCCGATTGATTATTGATTATTGATTTCTCGTGGGAAATTGGTGGCAGCGTATATTTTTGGAGTGCCTGAAGTGTGTTGTGGTGTGTTGTGGTGTGATTTATGCTCAATTATCCTGAGTGGAAGGTGAGTGCAAATAAGATTGAGTGGAAATAAATTAACCCCTTTAAAGTGGCCCCTATGTCACATGCTGGTAAGTGTGTACATGACAACACCCCTAAGTGAAAATGGAAAAATTGTGCCAAATTTGCCATTTTCCCTCCACAATATCATGTGACTTGTCAGTGTTACAAGGTCTCAGGTGTAAATAGAGAGAAGATGTGTTAAATTTAGTGTTATCGCTCCCAAACTCTCTCATACTGGTCACTGGAAGATCAACATAATACGTCGTAGAAAAGAAGTGTCCGTGGATCTAAAAAAATAATTGATGCTCAACTTAAAGATGGCCAAGGCTACAAGAAGATTGCCAACATCCTGAAACTTAACTGCAGTATGGTGGCCAAGGCCATACAGTGGTTTATAAAGACAGGTTTCACAGGTTCAGAAAAGGCTTTGACAACCAAAGAAGTTACATGCACATGCTCAGCATCATATCCAGAGATTGTCTTTTCAAAATAGACGTATGGGAGTTGCCAGCATTGCTACAGAGGTTAAAGGGGTGGGAGGTCAGCCATTCGGTGCTTAGATCATACGCCGCACACTACATCAAGTTGGTCTACATGGCTGTCGTCCCAGAAGGAAGTCTCTTCTAAAGATGATGCACAAAAAAGCCTGGAAACAGTTTGCTGAAGACAAGCAGACTAATGATATGGATTACTGGAAGCATATCCTGTGGTCTGATGAGACCAAGATAAACTTATTTGGTTCAGATGGTGTCAAGAGTGTGTAGTGGCAACCAAGTGAGAAGTACAAAGACAAGCGTGTTTTGGCTCTGGTCAAGCATGGTTGTGGGAGTGTCAGGTTTTGGGGCTGTATGAGTGCTGACGGCTGTGAGGAGCTACAATTCATTGAGGGAACTATGAATGCCAACATGTACTGTGACATACTGAGGCAGAGCATGATCTCCTGCATTCGGAAACTGTACCGTTGGGCAGTATTTCAACATGATAACAACCCCAATCACAACTCCAAAACGCCTTGCTAAAGAAAATGAGGGTAAAGTTGCTGGACTGGCCAAGCATGTCACTAGACCTAAACCCTACTAAGCATCTGTGGGGTTACCTCAAATGGAAGCTGGAGGAGGGCAAGGTCTCTAACATCCACCAGCTCTATGAGGTCGTCATGGAGGAGTTGAAGAGGATTTCAGTGGCAACCTGTGAAACTCTAGTGAACTCCATGCCCAATAGAGTTAAAGGGGTTTTCTCATCACAAGCTTTCACAGACTTCAGCTGTTTCAGTCTCTTACAGCTCCAACTCCAGAGGCGTGTCTCTCCTCCCAATAGGTGGGTCTCTCCTCCCAGTAGGCATATCTTCCCTCACTGAAGACTGGTGACATCATCATTCTGTGTGAGCAGTGGAAAGGAGAGGATACCACAGCACTGCAGACCTCCTGCAATGGTCAGTTCTCATGCCTACAGAGCTGTCACCTCCCTCCACAAGCTCCTTGTAACCAGAACATCTGCATTGCTGCAAGCAGTTATACATACAGCCTGAACTGATGAAACAAATGTGAGAAAGGCACTCTGCTCCTCCTCTGTTATCAGACAGTGGTAGCAGACTGTATAAGTGTGTGTTATATGGAGGGAGAGTGAATCTAGCAGCTGAAGACTCAGTAATTGCCCAGATCCTTTACATTGAGCTATCACTGGGAGATGAGCATAGAGAGCTCAGGCAGCCTTTATTACACAGACACAGCCATCACAGAAAGCTGAGGCGGCCAGTTTAATTTTCCACAGCTCGGAGGGGAGTAAGCACAGAGTGCAGGCAGCCAATCACACCACAGGGAGTGTGTCTTGTCCAGGGGGCATGTCCCAACAGGACTGAATTAAATGTCAGTCAGCCAATCACAGCGAAGGGGGCATGGTCCGACCTCAGATTAGCTCATATCTGCTGTACTAAATGATTTAGGTAATACAAGCCAGTTGCAAAACTGCTTATTTTTACTCTCCTCATCATCACAGATATGATCTATGTAGAAAACCCCTTTAAGGCAGTACTGGAAAATAATGGTGGCCACGCAAAATATTGACACTTTGGGCACAATTTTCCATTTTTACTTCGGGGTGTACTCAATTTTGTTGCCAGCGGTTTAGATATTGATTTCTGTGTGTTGACTTATTTTGAGGGCACACCAAATTTACACTGTTGTACAAGGTGTACACTGACTACTTTATCAAAGTGTCATATCTTTAGCGTTGTCCCAGGAAAAGATATAATGCAATATTTACAAAAGCGGTTTACTCACTTTTGTAACATACTGTATCATGAAATTCATCAGAACACAATTTTTAAAGCAGACTGCTAGACATTAATATGCATTATTATCTATTATCTATCTATTTATTATTGATTAACAGGCTGATTGGATTTTTCCACCCCAAAACCTTTGATACTTATATCAATCACTGAATAGAGATTCTTCAACCACTCTCACACTTAAATAAATAAATATTGTTCATTAATTTATACTATAGCTATAACTTTTAAATGAAAATATTAATTTAAAATGCATATAAATTCAAATGTGATAAAGGGTTAAAAGCACTTGTCTGTAAACCTGCTATCAAGCAAGTGTATATGTACTTTCAGGTAACTTTTTGGGATAGGCCATCACTGAACCTATAATGCACATGTAAGACTGTTCAATGTTTCATTACTTTTTACACAACTGGCTGATCTCTAACAAGGAGCTTAATGGCAACATTCACAACAGATCTTTGACCCCTGAATCACCCAATTAATCTAGGGGGTCAATTTGAATTGGGATTAAACAGTCCTACTCATCATGCTGTTCACATTTTGACATCATAATATCAAGACAACATTTTACAATTGATGAGCAGTACCTCGCCATTGCTCTCAGATGGAAGTGGCCACTGAGCTTAGAGTGTCACAGAGTGTCATCAGCAGGAAGTATCAGTGATACAAAGAGACTGTAAGAGTCACAGAAAGGCATATAAGTGGACGTCCTTTGGCTCCATCACACACTGATGAGCGCTTTATTGTAAACAATGCTTTGTGGAACCAGATGAAGAATCCCACACAACTCCAGGTACGTTTAAGGGAGGTGAGAGGCAACCAAGTGTCACATCAGACCATTCGTGACCACTTACATCAGCATGGTCTGTGTGCTAGATGACCTGAGCACACCACCAGGCACAGGCATCATCATCTTGCATAGGCCAGGGAGCATCTAAGCTGGACGAGGGGCCAGTGGTCCTCAGTGCTGTTCAGTGATAAAAGTCGATTAACTCTGAGCAGAAATGATGGCTGCCAACAATGCTGGAGACATCAAGGAGAGCGCTATGCATCAACCAGGTCAGGTACTGGTCAGTTATCCTTGCCAGTTGTCTAGCACGCAGACTGCGCTGATGTAAACGGTTACAGCTTGTCAGACATGACACTTGGGTACCTCTCACCTCCCTTAAATGTGCCTGGAGTTGGATGACATTCATTATTTGGTTCCGCAGCGCATTGTTTACAATGAAGCGGTCATTAGTGTGTGATGGAGCTGAAGGACTTCCACTTCTTTGCCTGTATCCAGTCTCCCTGTATCTCTGTTGCAACCTGCTGATAACACTCTGTGACACTCGAAACTCTTTTTCGGCCTTACAAACCATGTAACTATGTGAGGGGAGGACCTGCACCACCCTCTGACTATAGCCATTAAAGGGGTTTTGCCAAGAAGTGAGTTCCTTACCTAACAGGCTGATACTCCCCTCTTGAGCCTTGAAAAAAGGGGCGTTGTGTCTCTGTGTTTAAAAAAACAAGTACTCCTCTGTGATGTCATCGCTCCACCTCCCAATGCATGTTCCCGAGGCTGACATTCAGTCTCTGTAGTTGAGCAAACATGTTTGGCTAAACCACAGAGGATAACAGTATTGTGCACAAGCTCTACGGGTTTTGTTTTCTCCCTCTTATCTGCTCAGGAGAGAACATAACATCCAAGCAGGCAACGTTCTTTTGTTCCTTCACAAACTGCTGCAGGGGGGCAGGGAGGAGGGCTGAGCAGGGAGCGTCTGCATGTTCACTCAGATAATTACATTACAACCAGCGGATTCTCTATACAAAATACACAGGCTCTTTTCTTCCACTCCCGTCAAAGCTCGTTCATGTGTCCTGACATCAGATAAGAAGTGCAAACAACGCAAGCGTGGCCAGGAGCTTGCCAGATCAGCTCCTGGTCGTAGCTAATGTAAACAGTCAGGAAACTAAGGGCATCTTAATCAGGCTGTAACTCTCAGAGGCTTCACTTTTTTTAATCACTTATATTTAGAAAAGTGATTAAATACCCATTTTGGAGGATCCCACGTCAACATTAGATCGTGGCAAAACCCCTTTAAGTGGTTAAGAACAAACCTACAGAACCCATCTTGTAGTTGTAAACATTACATAAACATAATATATCACGATAAAAAGGCAAGAAAGTGTTATAGCGTTTAAATCCGCATTTTAAAAAGATAGGGAAGGGATGTAAAAACCTGGTCAGTAACTGGTTAATGATGATGCCATATGTCACAGCGTGGCGCACACAGCTACTTAGTTTGTTAGGTTAAAAAAATTAAAAGACCATTTGGTTTTATATATTTTCTTGCAATGTTGGTGTAAAGTAGGTTAAAATCTTGCATGAACCAAAGGACAATTTTCCTAAATTTAGAGTTAACATTTTCTTGACTCCCATAATCCAAAATCCCTGGATCAACAACAATGCCCAGACTGAGAATCTGCAGGTTTCCAGTGGGCTGCACTGTCTGCTGTATTACTCCTCCCTGTAAATCACGCACTGAGCTTCCTCTTGTCACATGCTATCTGTACTCTCCAAAGATGATGAAGCCCCACCCCATTCACTAGCAGGGCTTGCACATCTCTGTTCAGGAGATGTGTTAGGCCACCAGTACTGAGCTGCTATCAATACTAGAAGAGGTGAAGGTGGGTGTTCAGAGCTGATCCGGGGACTGCAGGCAGCTGTGTCTATAGAAGACCTCAGCAGCTGATCCTCTCCTACCTGACCTGGAGGAAGGTGTGTGCATAGAGATGGTCATGTGCCACCTTCCCCATCATGTCCTCCTCTCCACCCACTTCATGTCCTCACATCACTCCCATCCCCGTTTTATGTCTTCCCCTACACCACTTAATTTCCGACCCTCACCCACTTCATGTCCTCTTCTACCATTTTCATGTCCTCCCGTACACTTCTTCATGTCCTCCCCTCCACCACTTCGTGTCCTCCTCTTATTTCCATCACCGTTTTATGCCCTCCCCCTTCATGTCCTTCCCGTCACTTTATCATGTCTTCCCTCCACCACTCTATTTCCTCACATCTCCCACTTCATGTTACCCCCCACCACTTCAGGTCCATCCATCCCACATTTTATGTTCCCCCCTCCACCACTTCAGGTTCTCCTCTCCCCCATTTCATGTCCCCCCCCCTTCATATCCTCCCCTAACCTCCATCATGTCCTTCTCTCCCTCCTTTCAAGTACTTTCAAGTCCCTCCTGTCCCCCGTCTCTCTTCACCCTTCATGTCCTCCCATAACCTCTTTCTTGTTGTCCCCTCCCCATATTTCCACATACATAAAATATTTAATTTTGTATGAGACATAATTTTACAGAGATAACTAGTTGAAAATCTGTGATCTGCCATACATTTGACCATTTTACATTGACCTGCTAAAACCACCTACTATGCAGATCCTGAAGGGGCAGTATAAGGCACAGGGATTCAAACAACACCAAAATATCTTTGTGTTATGCATAATCCATTCAGCCACTATATTAGAAATATCAAAAAGTATCTGTTTTCGCCTGACTGTTGCTTTAAATAAAAAATAAAAAAGGCCACATGCATGAAACTGTTTAGGTCTAAAACTTACTCTTTTGCCCATAGTAAACTATGGGCAAAAAAAGTGAGTTTTAGACCTAAACAGAAGAATTTTAAGTGCCAAAACAAAGTCAGGAGAGAACATTTATCCTCGTTACATAATGGACCGTGCATTGTGGGTTTATAAAACCCTGCCTCATTAATATCACAATAATTCTACACCACACTGAAATAGCAATGTATTAAATACCTTGTAGCATTTTGGGACTCACATTGCCTCACAATGGCTTAAAGTGGTGGAAAATATTAGGCGGTATCAGGTAGTACCAGGACATTCCACAAACCATTACACAGTCACTACTTCTTTAAGGCTGAGCTCATCGGCATATACTGCACTATACTAGGACTTGTCCATCAATATGATAAACAGAACTGAATTTTCACTTGATTCTACTGATTTATTCCTGTACATCAGAGCTGTTCTTAATTTCTAATGGGCACCATACCACCATCTACTGGTGCAGGACACCACAGCTATTACATTTTATAGTCTTGATCCTCACCTATTTTGAAACTCTTGTCAACAAGTTATTCCGCAGAACCAGTAGGCTGGATGTTTCCCGCCTTTCTCATCATTTTTCATGCATGCTTGCTTAGGATGCATTAAAGGCCTTGAAAGTTTGGCTGCTACTAGAACCTATGGTCATGATGCCATAAATCTACTGTGTCCGATACCACTTCAGACTGAGCAAAACACATAGGGAGACATGTATGAAACTTTGCACCAACATGCCAGTTCTAAATAGCTTTACAACAGTGTAGAATGCGACAGTATGTATGAACCTGTCATACTGTGGTTCATACATTTTGCTCATGGTAGGTGGATCTAAGGGTGATGTTGACGCGAAGCCTAAATGTGCCACATTGTAAGCGCAATGGTTGGTGCACTAGAAAAGTCTCCACAGAATTCTTGACGGGCCATGCTAACTAATGTTAATTATCAAACTATATACAATTAAATAATTTAAAAATAAGATTAAAATAAAATTATATAGTCTAAGGATGACGCAGGGCCGTTCCTAGTGGCGGTCGAGGTGGGCGATCGCCTGGGGCCTCGCCTGCCCAGAGATTAGCCCCTGACTCTGCGCGGCCGCAGAGTCAGTCAGCGCTGTACATAAACACCAGCATCGCAGGGGGTGCACAACTTTCACCACACCCCCTGCAATGCTGGATCTCCTTGATCAGCAGCCTCTGCTGGCCCAGGAGATCCCTGGGAGTTGTGTGATGGCTTAAGTGGCGTGCTGACGTCACGCCGCTTACACTGCTCCCCAGCTTTCGGACCTGGACGTGGGAACCATATGAGGTGCTATAGATAGGGAGTTTGTATGGAGATAGGAATTGGTAGAGCAGTGCTGATAAAGTGAGGAGTCTAAGATGTTTGTTTTGTAAATTCTAGAGAGAAGAGTTGTGGCCGGGAGAAGATGTCATGGCGGTCTGGGACAGATGGAGAAGAAGAGAAAGAAAACAACTCTTCAGAGACGTCTCCTGTAAGTCCCTGGATGTAACTTTACTGTAATCGCTTATATGTCTGCAGAGCCTGTGTAGAACTGGTATCCACCACTGTATGGTCACTGTATGCCAGTAATATTGGTTGTAGTATAATGGTTTGTATTCAGTAATGATATTGTGTATTATTCAGTCACTATACAGTGGTGATATGTGGTCATGATGTGGTAGTATTATTCGGTCACTATGTGCTGGTGATATGTGGTCTTAGTAGGACATTGGTACTATTAGCCTAGGATTTTGGTTTTGTGTAGCAGTGTTATTTGGTAACTGTATGACTATCATTCACTAGTTTTATATGTAGCATATTGTGTTAAAGCTTCTTGTAAATTGAAATTTATTCACCTCGTCCTGAGTGCAATTAAGCCTAGGAACGGCCCTGGGGCGACGTATGTAATTTGGCGCTCAGATGCCATTTTTTTTTCGTGCATTAGTAGCGCAGAAAGTGCCTGAATCTATGAACTTGTTCTACTGTGGGTCATAGATTTAGCGCTTTCTAGCTATAAAGTGACAATTCTAGCTCAGGTAAAACCACTTTTAAAGTGCTCTAACTGTTCCAACAGTAATGCGCCTGGATTTGCTGTTCAAAAGTAATAAATGTGTAAAATCATACGGTTGTAGTGCGACACACCTCCAACACGCCCCACGATCTCAGGCACCTTACAAATTGCCACTGGCGCCTTATAACGCGACTAATATTGGAGTGCGCTTGATATATAGTGAACAGGGCTGTGTCTGTTTTTGGCCTGAAAAGACACCAGACTTCTGGTGTAGCCCCGTACATACATGTCGCCCTAAATGTTTTGAAAAAGTTAATTATATACAATATTAAATTACATATTATAAATTTATAACAATTCAAACAATAATTTTTGCTATTGGCAACAAAGAAAGTCTTGGACCTAGACAGTTTACATACATGTCCTCTTTAATATTCAGGCTACCTTGTACAACAAGAAGTGCCCATGGAAGAATATTTAAGCATCAATTTATTTAAGGGTTTGGTGTCTAACTCTACTGTTTAACTCATGTTTTTATGTTAAAATTTTTTAAGTATTTTTGATTATGTACTGCAGTTTTCATTTTGGCCACTAGGCCTAATACTATGACACTTCCTGTTCTATAGAGAAAACTTTTCAGCAGCCTCCTCATTCTCAGCACAAGTAGGATTACACTAAAAGGTGACATCAGGGGCATAACTAAAGAAGCCTTGGCGCAATAGCAAACTTTTGGATACCCTCCCCCTTGCCAGCCTCTCCCCCGACCACTAACATTTCCCAGTACTCATAAATAATAATCATGCAGTTAATAGATAATACCAGGAGCAAATACCTCACTATACGTATCGCCATCATCCTGCTACCAAACAAATCCCACTATACCAAGAACATGACCACAAATTACCACCACATAATGATTGAATAATTGCCCTATAATATTACTGAATAAAGATGAGTATACCAAAACCATACACTAACCATATAGTGGTAAATACCAGTGTACACAGGCTCTGCAGACTACATGTTACAGCCATACACTAACCATGTAGTGGTAGTACCAGTTGTACACAGGCTCTGCAGACTGCATTTTACCACCATACAGTGACCATATAGTGGTAGATAACCGTGTACACAGGCTCTGCAGACTGTATATTACCTCCATACAATGACCATATAGTGGTAATTACCAGTGTGTACAAGCTCTGCAGACTGTAAATTACCCCCATACAGTGATCATATAGTGGTAAATACCAGTTGTAAACAGGCTCTGCAGACTGTATATTACCCCATACAGTACTCATATAGTGGTAGATACCACTGTACACAGGCTCTGCAGACTATATATTACCACCATACAGTGACCAAATGGTGGTAGTTACCAATGTGTACAGGCTCTGCAGACTGTATATTTCAGGAAGTGGCATAGCTTTGAGAGCCGTAACCTGGCACCCTAGCCACCTCCAAAGCCCTTTAACTACTCTCTGAGGGCAATAATAGTACTAATGTGTCCCCCTATACAAACTAGTTTGACACATATAGTCAGTCACTTAGGAAGACAGACAGACATAAGGTGGGTAGATAGATGGACAGATAATTGAAATAGAGTTAGAGATATTGAGACAGATAGATAGATAGATAGATAGATAGATAGATAGATAGATAGATAGATAGATAGATAGATAGACAGAGGATAGATATGTGATGGATGGATAGATAGAGGGATAGATAGATAGACAGAGGATAGATAGATCGATAGATAGATAGATAGATAGATAGATAGATAGATCGATATGAGGTAGGTAGACAGATAGATATGTGAGAGATACATAGATAGATAGATAGATAGATAGATATGAGGTAGGTAGATGGATGGAGTGATAGATAGATAGATAGATAGATAGATATGAGGTAGGTAGACAGATAGATATGTGATAGATACATAGATAGATAGATAGATATGAGGTAGGTAGATGGATGGATGGATGGATAGATAGATATGAGATAGATAGACAGATAGATATGAGATAGGTAGATGGATAGATAGATAGATAGGTAGATGGATAGATAGATAGATGTCAAAGTTTCCACTTTTTACAAGCTTCACGATGATCTGGTATGATTGTTCTTCTCCCTCTGACTTATAATGGGTCTTTTATGTTCTCCTATTTTTTGCCCATGTAAACAAGCTACATGGGAGTTTCATTATGTTCTCCTGCTTCCTATGAGGACACTGGATTACAAAGCGCCCATCACAGGGCCATTAGTGTTTACCTGTGCTGGGATGCAGAAATAGGGGGTGTAGAGGCAGCAGTCACAGTTTAGCCCAGTTGACACTTTTCCACACAAGACGCCAAAAGGCAAGTATGGTACCTGGTGCAAATTTTGTATTGTGGCCCCTGAGTGTTAGGTTGCACAACATTTCATATTTCCTATGGAACATCTTGCTGCTGCCCAGTGCTTCCCTTCTGTCTGAAGTTGCTATGAGGAGGTTTGTAATCTGATTCTTACTGCAGGAAAGTATTTGAATTCCCCACTACCACTCTCTCCGGCTGTTTGATGTCCATCAGGAATATATAGAGATAAAGCAAATGTTTGCATTCTCCATTAATTAGATTTTACAAACATTCCATTGTCATACAGTATACAGTGGGCAAAAAATCGCTTACTGAGTGAGACGTCCTGATACTGGCGTTGGTGTCACTTGTCACTGGCTGAATCTCCACGCTCGACCTTGTCGGTCATATGTAATACAGAGAGGTTGCAGGCCTCTCAGCATATAAATAAATAAGTAAATATATATATATATATATATATATATATATATATATATATATAATATTATATATATATATATATATATATATATATATATATATATATATATATATAATATATACAGTACAAGACCAAAAGTTGGACACACCCCCATTCAAGAGTTTTCTGTATTTTCATACTATAAAAATTGTAAAATTTCACACTGAAGGCATCAAAACTATGAATTAACACATGGGGAAATTTATATACTTATCAAAAAAGTGTGAAACAACTGAAAATATGTCTTATATTCTAGGGGCCTTCAAAGTAGCCACCTTTTGCTTTGATTACTGCTTTTCACACTCTTGGCATTCCCCTTAATGAGCTTCAAAGGAGCACCTGAAATGGTTTTCACTTCACCCGGTGTGCCCTGTCAGGTTTAATAAGTGGGATTTCTTGCCTTCTAAATGGGGTTGGGGCCATCAGTTGGGTTGCTCAGAAGTCAGGTGGATACACAGCTGATAGTCCTACTGAATGGACTGTTAGAATTTCTATTATGGCAAGAAAAAGTAAAGAAAAACGAGTGGCCTTCACTACTTTAAGAAATTAAGGTCAGTCAGTCTGAAAAATTAGGAAAACTTTGAAAGTGTCCCCAAGTGCAGTGGCAAAAACCATCAAGCGCTACAAAGAAACTGGCTCACATGAGGACCGCCCCAGGAAAGGAAGACCAAGAGTCACCTCTGCTGCGGAGGATAAGTTCATCCAAGTCACCAGCCTCAGAAATCGCAAGTTAACAGCAGCTCAGATTAGAGACCAGGTCAATGCCACACAGAGTTCTAGCAGCAGACACATCTCTACAACAACTGTTAAGTGAGACTGTGTGCAGCAGGCCTTCATGGTAAAATAGCTGCTAGGAAACCACTGCTAAGGACAGGCAACAAGCAGAAGAGACTTGTTTGGGCTACAGAACACAAGGAATGGACATTAGACCAGTGAAAATCTGTGCTTTGGTCTGATGAGTCCAAATTTGAGATCTTTGGTTCCAACCACCGTGTCTTTGTGCGATGCAGAAAAGGTGAATGAATGGACTCTACATGCCTGGTTCCCACTGTGATGCATGGAGGAGGAGGTGTGATGATGTGGGGTGCTTTGCTGGTGACACTGATGGGGATTTATTCAAAATTGAAGGAATACTGAACCAGCATGGTTACCACAGCATCTTGCAGAGGCATGCTATTCCATCCGGTTTGCGTTTAGTTGGACCATCATTTATTTTTCAACAGGACAATGACCCCAAACACATCTCCAGACTGTACAAGGGCTATTTGACCAAGAAGGAGAGTGATGGGGTGCTACCTGGCCTCCACAGTCACCAGACCTGAACCCAATCGAGATGGTTTGGGGTGAGCAGAGTGAAGGCAAAAGGGCCAACAAGTGCTAAGCATCTCTGGGAACTCCTTCAAGACTGTTGGAAGACCATTTCAGGTGACTACCTCTTGAAGCTCATCAAGAGAATGCCAAGAGTGTGCAAAGCAGTAATCAAAGCAAAAGGTGGCTACTTTGAAGAACCTAGAATATAAGACATATTTTCAGTTGTTTCACATGTTTTTGTTAAGTATATAATTCCACAAGTGTTAATTCATAGTTTGATGCCTTCAGTGTGAATCTACAATTTTTACAGTCAGGAAAATACAGAAAACTCTTACATATACTAATGGACAGGACATTATGTAGAACGTTAGCCTGCCAAATTGTACACGGCAATGTGACAGGATAATGTTCCACATAATGTACTGTCCATTAGTTAGCATCCAATATCTCTCCTGGGTCTCCCTCTTAGTCTAAAATGAATTGATTTTTTTCTACTTTGAAATGACTTGGTATTTTATTGTGACTGGAATATGAGCGACAATGGCAAAATGGAGGCTGCGATGGAACTACAGATACCAGAATGGCCTCCTGATGATATTTAGTCCCAATAACTGTAGATTTCATGGTAATACTACATATACAATAAAATCTCCTTAATCCTTAATTTTCTAGATTACCTATATAAAGTGTATAAAGTTCCTTGTAATGGAAAATAATTAAGGTGAAACTGGTGAAAATTGAGGATCTAATGGAACCACAGGTCACATAATGACCTCAGGGAACATAGTCAGTCCCAAAAACTATAGATTTTTAGTAAGTGCTAGATGTACCAGGAAATTCCTTTAATCTGGAAACAGTGGGAATAGATGCCACTTCTTTTATATAAAGTATATAAAACTCACTTTTCAGGGAAAACAACTTAGAAACAAGTAGCACAAGCAATGTGGAATATCTAATGGAACTACAAGTCGCAAAATAGTAAGTGGGCTCCAGAAGGTGGAAGGTAGGGCCCCATTACTAAAAGAAAAGAAACAAAACAAACTCGCCTCTCTCCCCACTCCTCCAACGCAACGAGACTAAGGCCTTAAAGAGGACCTATCACCTCCAGGGAAACCTCATGAAATAACAGGAGACTAAAATACAATCACTTCCCTAAATATGCTTCATTAGGGAAATCAAAGCATTTCACCTCTAATTCAGTTTTTAAAAAAAGTGCTGGCCCTTTAAGACAGCTCTGAAGTCGGGCCAAGTCGGCACATTACAGCTTGATGGATCACTATGTGACAGCTGTGTTGCTCCTGAGCTGGAAGAGTCCATTGTGCAGGGGTGAGCCAGGAAGTCTACATCATGTGCACACTGATTTTCTCTTGGCTGCGATGTCTGTGATGTAAATAACACTAGTAGGAGTATAAAGTAAATGCCTATAAACCCTGTCACACTATGTTCTCAGTGTGCTGTGCCTGATGGACTGTATGTAGCAGCTATGTCCTCAGCTCCCCCTGCACAGGTGGTATAGCTCAACAGAGAGAATCATGCTACATAAAGAGCTCTGCTGAGAAAGTGGAACTAAGATTTGTTTCCCTCTAATAATGACATGAGCCCTCTGCATTGCTAATGACATGTATTGGAAAAAAGTCTTAGAATTTCATCTACTATTAGATTTTGTGTGTTTGTGTGGAGGTGATAGGTACTCTTTAAGCCTACTTGGCCAAATAGCAGGGCAGAGTGCAGATGATGCTCTGGTTTACTAAGGGCTTTAACTGTTTGCGTGTCCAGATGATGCGCAAACAGTTAATTAGACCACGCATTCTCAGGGATCAAGAGCATTTGCCCTGCCCCTGGATGCTCGGGACAGAGGGCCCGGGCATTCTGAGGCCAGATATGATGGCCAGTCGCCCTGTGACGCTGGGCACCGTAGCAGCCGCTACGGGGATAGTTCCGCCACTGGGTGACACCGATGTATATATATAACACTGGATCCCACTCACAATAAAAGATAGTCACAGTCCCCTTCACTGCACACTGACTTCTTCCCAGGTCACAGAGCATGACTAGAAAGCTCTTTATACAAGTCAGTGGGTCTGCTCCTGTTCACAGCCTCCTATGCCCATGCAGCTGCTGTAAAAGCTCAGGCAAGATGGCTGCTCCCATAATCATATACCAGCAACAGAATTAAAAAATCTACAGTCACAAAATAAAAATGGCTAAGAAGAAAGCATGTATCAGTATTGTGTTTTAAATAGTAAAAAAATAGCAAAAGATTCCCTTTAAGGAGTTTTAAATTATCAATGCAAACTCTCTCTGCATTATTAAAGGTTAAGATGATTTTATTAGATGAGAAAAACACTAATGCAGCAGTTGTACATGAACACATTTTGTAAATATCAAAATGTTTCAATTATTTTCTACATGGAAAAGCAATTTATTAGTTTACATCTTTTGAACATATGTTCCAAGATTAAAGAAAATGGAAGACTGCTCAGGTCAGAGCAAATCTTCCTATGCATGACCAGACTTATATTTGAGGTTACTATTTGTGGGAGGCAACTTTGATATATTACATGTATTACTTACCGCAAAGGTCTTAAAGTCCTAAGAAGTCTCAATACTCGTAGCATTCCCAAAATCTTTGTGCCACTATCAGAAACCATCGATACTAGAATGTCAATTACAGAAATGAAAACAAGCATTCCATCTAGAATATTCCAGCTACTTCTCAGATAAGCTTTGCCACCAAAACAAAAATTGAGTGCCACCACCTGCAATGAAGCAAAGAAATGACTATGAAAGCATGTCAAAAAGAATCTTCAACTCCTTCCCACACCACCTGAATTGACAGGCCAAAGGACTGACCCTGGCTAAAGGAATTTACTTCTTAACTTTGGACTCCTACACACTGTGCAGGATGAGTTGTGACTGTGGATGCCTGATGTTGTACTGTGATAAGAAACTAAAATAATCAGTTCACGGTCACAAAAAAAACCTCTTATTATATTATGTGCCTGTTTCTATATTTGGGTGGTTGCAATGAAAGGCAGTATTGATGTCACAGGGATTCCCTGTACAGAGGGGGCCTGCAGTCTTTATCCTCACTGCATATCTGTATAAACGGTTTAGGGTACGTTCACACGGGTGATTTGGACGCGGAGTCTGGGATGGATTCAGCACTGAATCTGCCTTACATTGTTTCCTATGGAAAATCAGCAGCGTTGTTCACACAATGCTGATTTTCCTCGCTGCTGATTTCTTTTCAGCGCTGAAAAAGAATTGACATGTGAGTTCTTGAGGCAGATTCCACGCTGAATCCTCACCTCACACTATATTATATAGGTCAGGGGTCCCCAACTCCAGTCCTCAAGGCCACCAACAGGTCATGTTTTCTGGCTTTCCGTAGCATTACACAGGTGGTATAATTATTGTCAGTGCATTCTCTGGGATATCCTGAAAACATGACCTGATGGTGGGCCTTGAGGACCAGAGTTGGGGAACACTGATATAGGTGGCTGAAAATCTGGCTCTGAAAAACAGCGTCAAATCCTCATCTGAAATCCGGACTTACAGACGCAGATTTCCAACAAAGATTCAATGCTGATTTTAGGGGGCATGTATGAAAACTGTCTAGGTCTAAAACTTTCTTTGTTGCTCATAGCAACCAATCAGGGTTGCCTTTCAATTCTTCAGAGCACTACATAAAATTAAAGGGGCGCTCTGATTGGTTGTTATGGGCAACAAGAAAAGTCTTAGACCTAATCAGTTTTCATACAGGTCCCCTTTAGGCTATGTTCACACGGCTTAACTGCGGGACGTAATTACGCCCCGCAATTACGCCGTGTGGCCGGGAGCGGGGTGGGAGCGGGGACGGGAAGGGGGGGCCGGCACTTCGCCGGCCCATAGACTTGCATTACCAGCGGCGCGTATACGCCGCTGGTAATTGACATGTCAATTATCTCCCCCTGCGGCGTATTCGCAGGGAGAGGAGACGTAATCCATAGTTCTCTATGAGAACTGTGGATTACCGTAATGACTGGGCCGTATTCCAGCCCGTAATTTGCGCACTCCGGCGCGTAATTACGGACTGAAATACGTTCACTTTTAAGCCGTGTGAACATGGCCTTAGTGTCCAAATCAGCTGTGCCAACGTACCATAAAAGTCATCTAATGGGCTATTACCACTAGATCAGTCTTATCAGTGAAACAACAGGAAACATATATGTTCTCTTTTAACCTTTGACCCCATAGTAAAAAAAACTCATAACAAATAAAAACAGTAATATGTTAAAATAAATACAAACAGAAGAATAGAAAAAAAAAAAAAAAAAAAGCAAGTGCACACTTCTTCAATCCCATACGCAAACATGTTTTATTATAAAAACATACATTATACTAAAGAAAAATTAGCCCAGCCATCAATTTTACTCTATGCCAGTCTGTCTACTTTTGCCTTCAAAATGAAAATTATCTATACTTTGATAATTACCTTCCATGTACAGAAGCTGCATCTAAAAGCTAAGGGAGGGAGATAGATATAACGCTAAAATAGGGTTTTTGTTCTTAGAGCCATAACAACAAAATGCAATTACGCTGTGCACACAAATTGAAAATAGTTTTGCATTTCCCCTAAAAGACCTACAAAAATAATTTATATCCACTCAAAGCTTAAATAATAAGAAAGACCCATGTGTTCCACCAAAAACTAAACACCTTTATAAACAATAGCTAAGACTAAAGAACAGAAAAAAAGTTCAATCATGCAGTTTTCTAAATGTGAAATTTTGATCCAGTAATAAATAATCGAAACAACCCCAGCTATGTAAGGATAAAGATAGATCTGTTAAACCAAACGTGTGATAGCACTGAAATGCCATAGCAATGGAATAAAAGGCTGAGTCTGGCCCAGACCCACTATACCCACAACACTTTGGTGATGAAATTACATCTGAAACCCCAGCACAAAAATGTACTACACTTCGGCAGTAAAATGCAATCATTTTGTAGATTTAATTATATTTGAAACTCTCTGGGCCAATAGTTCTGCCCTGGAACTGTCACATGTAATTACATGAACTGAGAGAATGAAGAGAAAAGGAGGGAGGGGCATCAGAATACAGTATAGAATGAGAACTTCAAGAGCTGTTTACCTTTACTGTCATTTCCGCCAAAAAAATTAAAGTAAATATGTAGTTGGATAACGTCAGAAATATTCTTTCCTGAAACAGATAAACATTGAAATTACTTTGTGACCTCCTGGCGCTGATCAAGACTTTAGAAAAGCAGTAATTGTAAAGGTTGTGAAAGGAGTTGTCCAATGAAAAATAAAATTATTTCCAAAAAATGACATTTCCCAAGTTTGTCACTTTTACAATGTATTTACAATTGAATTTTCTTTAAGTATTCTTTGGGCTTCTTGCAGTTCTACATCAGCTTTTTGATGACAAGACACGCAGTAATTCACTGTATCTTGACACAATGGAAACAGCTATGTGTCAAGCCTAGGAGATCAGATGACCAAAGGGGTTCGGCCTTCAGGGAGCCTTTAAAATCACAACCCTTTTTAACATGAGGCAGAAAACAGGGGTTGTGTACTGAGGCTTAGTCTGGACTTGAGAAAGACAAAAGCACACTATATGGGGTTTTAAAGGGCAAACGGAAACAGCATTCAAAATGACAACATTCAGAAAATGCTGCTGCTTAGCTGCAGAAAAGGGAGGCTTCATTCACTATAGAAAGAGCATATATTAGCACAGAAAATATTGCAGAGAGATGAATAAAGACAAAACCATCTGAAAACAACATACACATCACAACATTTTTACATTTTATATTAAAGTTACATAAAAATTACACAAAATATTTTGAAATGAGTAGTTTTTCAAGATTTATGATTATACACTATAATTCAGCCCCAGTGTTGTTCCTAGGGGCGGGCAGAATGGGCGACCACCCGGGGTGTCGAGCGCAGTGAATGCTAGGTGGGGGAGGGAACATGCGTAGTCCCAAGCCCACCCCACCCCAAGAAACAACCCCATTACACTGAAGGTTTGTGCAAACCTCCAGTGTCTCCAAAAGGGTGAAGAACCTGTAATGACATCAGTCATATGACTCCGGTCTCACAGGTCCTTCAGCCTAGGCAAGAGAATGCAATGTGTGAGTGGAACTTCAATGTATACACACATACACTCACACACCGATATTTACACTCACACATTTATGCAATCCCACACATACATACACACACATTTAAACAATTACGCACATACATATACATTTACATACACACACACATATATACACTCAACAATACAGATACACTCAAATTTACACACATACACAATCATACAAACAATCCCTTATCTTAAAGTATGGCTAGTGTGACTTGTAGTTCCCCAGAAAATGCCACCCTTTCAAAATAAGGCACTGTATATATACATACACCTTATGTTTTTTTGACTGTGATTTTAGTGTGTGTGTGTGTGTGTGTGTGTATGTTGTGTGTGTGTGTGTGTGTGTATACATATATACACTACCGTTCAAAGGTTTGGGGTGATTCAGACAATTTTGTGTTTTACCTGAAAATTCATACTTTTATTTATTAAATGAGTTGCAAAATGAATAGAAATATAGTCCAGGCATTGACAAGGTTAGAAATAATGATTATTATTATTATTATTATTATTATTATTATTATTATTATTTATTATTATTATTATCTGGAGAAATTTCACCCCATGCTTCCAGAAGCTCCTCCCACAAGTTGGATTGGCTTGATGGGTACTTTTTGCGTACCATACGGTTAAGCTGCTCCCACAACAGCTCAATGGGGTTGAGATCTGGTGATTGCGCTGGCCACTCCATTACAGATAGAATACCAGCTGCCTGCTTCTTCCTTAAATAGTTCTTGCATAATTTGGAGGTGTGCTTTGGGTCATTGTCCTGTTACAGGATGAAATTGGCTCCTATTTCCACAGGGTATGGCATGGCGTTGCAAAATCCCTTTTACCTTGTACAAATCTCTCACCAGCATCAAAGCAACCCCAGACCATCACATTACCTCCACTATGCTTGACAGATGGCGTCAGGCACTCTTCTAGCATCTTTTCAGTTGTTCTGCGTCTCACAAATGTTCTTCTGTGTGATCCAAACACTTCAAACTTCGATTTGTCCGTCCATAACACTTTTTTCCAATCTTCCTCTGTCCAATGTCTGTGTTCTTTAGCCCATATTAATCTTTTTCCTTTTGTTGGACAGTCTCAGATATGGCTTTTTCTTTGCCACTCCGCCCTGAAGGCCAGCATCCCGGAGTCGCCTCTTCACTGTAGATGTTGACACTGGTACTATTTAATGAAGCTGTCAGTTGAGGACCTGTGAGGCGTCAATTTCTCAAACTAGAGACTCTAATGTACTTGTCTTGCTGCTCAGTTGTGCAGTGGGGCCTCCCACTTCTCTTTCTAGTCTGGTTAGAGCCTGTTTGTGCTCTCCTCTGAAGGGAGTAGTACACACCGTTTTTAGGACATCTTCCGTTTCTTGGCAATTTCTCACATGGAATAGCCTTCATCGCCCAGAACAAGAATAGACTGTCGAGTTTCACATGAAAGTTCTCTTTTTCTGGCCATTTTGCGAGTTTAATCGAACCAACAAATGTAATGCTTCAGATTCTCAACTAGCTCAGTTTTATAGCTTCTCTAATCAGCACAACTGTTTTCAGCTGTGCTAACATACTTGCACAAGGGTTTTCAAAATATCAAATAGCCTTCTTACACAGTTAGCAAACACAATGTACCATTAGAACACTGGAGTGATGGTTTTTGGAAATGGGCCTCTAGAGATACACCCATGTAGATATTGCATTAACAACTAGATGTTTGCAGCTAGAATAGTCATTTACCACCATAACAATGTATAGAGTGTATTTCTGATTCCTTTAATGTTAGCTTCATTGAAAAAACTGTGCTTTTCTTTCAAAAATAAGGAAATTTCTAAGTGACCGCAAACTTTACATACACTAGGATTACTATGCCTTTAAACAATTTGGGACAGCCCATATGATGATGTCATGTCTTTGGAAGTTTCTGATAGGTTTATTGGCAACATCTGAGTTAATTAGAGACACACCTGTGGATGTATTTTAAAACACACCAGAAACACACTGCTTCTGTGTGTAACATCATGAGAAAGTCTAAAGAAATCATCCAAGATATCAGAAAGAGAATTGTGGACTTGCAGAAGTCTGAATCATCCTTTGGTGCATTTTCCAGATACCTGAAGGTGACACGTTAATCTGTACAAACAATTATACACAAACACAAACAAGATGAGAAAGTCCAGCCATCATACCACTCAGGAAGGAGACGGGCTCTGTGTCTCAGAGATGAATGTGCTTTGATCCGACATGTGCATATCAACCCAAGAACAAAAGCAAAAGACACTGTGAAGATTCTGACAGAAGCTGGTAAGATTGTGTCATTATCCACAGTGAAACAAGTACCTTATCAACTTGAGGTGAAAGGCCACTCTGCCAGGAAGAAGCCATTACTCCAAGAGAAACATATAAAAGCCAGATTAATGTTTGTAAATGCACAAAGGAACAAAGAACTACATTTTTGACGACATATCCTATGGTCTGACGAAACTAAAATTTAAGTTTGGCCATAATGACCATCATTACGTTTGGAGGAAAAAGGGAAAATCTTGAAAGCCTCAGAATACTTTTATGGAGCGTGCTGTAACCGCTGCTCCGGGCCGTGGCCGCTCCCGTTCTCCCTCACTATGCCCAGCCGAATACTCACCCAGCCGCGCTCCTGCTTCCCGTGTACCTAAGACGTACTGATGTACCCTGGCCAACTTAGGAAGAGGCCCAACCAGATCCATGCTGATCCGCTCCAAGGGGACTTTGATTATTGTAAGAGGAATTAGCAGGCTCTGAAAATGGGGTCTAATGGCGTTAACCTGGCTCTCTGGGCAAGATTGGCAAAATTCCTCAACGGCTCTATAGATTCCCGGCCAGTAGAAGTTATGCTCCACTTGCTCTTTGGTTTTCTCCACCCCTAAGTGTCCCCACAGCATATCGGAGTGGGCTGGCTCCAAAGCCATGCGAACATGGAACTTTGGGAACACTAACTGCTCATCCACCTTTTTCACCCAGCACAGTAAATCATTATTTACAGAAAAATTAGGGTAGACCAACCACTCACATGGTTCATGTGGTTTACCATCAATAACCTTGACGCTTTTCCAAGCATTTACCAGGTTAGGGTCCCTCAGTTGTTCAGTACCAAAGTTTCCCCTCGATACTGGCAAGAAAGGAAACTCTAGCTCAGAGGGGCTTTCCTCTGGGTCTCCCGCCAGGACTGACAATGGAAACGTAGCTGGTTCTCCTTGTACCAGTGCGGACACATCACCAGTTTCACATATGTCATTAACAGGAGGTACATCATTATACATTTCACCCTGTTTATTCCCGCGCAAATTCCAGAACAAGGAAAGTCACAGCCTATAATAGCACTGTGGGGCAAGCTCACCATGATGGCCACCACACGTTGTGCGGCCCCACAGGGAATCTCTATGATGAGTAGAGAGGTGGGGCAGTCTCTGGTGTCACCGTGAATACAGACCACCCCTAGACAACGGGTTTAGAGTTGGTCTAAGCCCACCAGCCTGGTTTGCAACAGGGTCACCAAACTTCTGGAATCCATGAGGGCTTGCACAGAGTATCCATTAATTTTGACAGTACATTTCCATCTTTCCCGCCAGTCTCAGCATGAGTGGAATATGAAGGTCTTGCAAATAATGACGTATGGCTCCCCAATCAACAGTTCATGGGTTCCTCCAAGGTTGGAAAACGTGCTGCCACATGTCCCAGTCCTTGACACCGCCAGCAGAGAATGGGGCCCCGGGCTCTAGGTAAAAGGTCCCTTTTTGAGGTGGGCAACCTTTCCCCCTTTTCACCCAACCATGACCCCTTCCCATCAGGACATTTTCTTTCCCCTATTGGGGCATGTACAGTTCCTGGTCCCTGGAGTAATTCCTCGGTGGCGCTGTACCTCTCCACAACCAAGACAAGCTCATCCACACTTTTGGGGTCTGTGTTCCACACACACCGCTGGAGCCTCACAGGTATGGCACATACGAATTGATCACAGACAACCCGCTTGACCACCTGGACAGGCGTAAGATTCTTGGGTTGTAGCCACTTGCTGGTGAGGTGGAAGAGGTCATACATTTGTGAGCAACTTAACTTTGCAGGAACAAACTCCCAGGGTAACCCCCAGTTGGGTTAGTATCTCCCCTTTCAACTTGGTGTAAACTTTAGCGTCTTGAATAGTGATGAGCGATTGTGTCAACTATCGTCATCGGATCGATAGTCGATATCGGCAATTATCACGCCGATATCCGATAGCCGATACTAGATAATCCCCGATGACCATTAAAGTCTATGGGAGAGGAACAACAGCTTCATTCATACACCCAAATAGGGGTGGAGAAGCTGGAATTAACATCCACAACAGTAAACTGGATATGTGCTACATCTTAGGCAAGACAATTAGGCACCAAGAGTCAGAAAAAAAGTCACAGACTATTCACTATCCCTGTCTTGTCCACAGCATGGCCCTTAAACCTGCATGACCCACAAATTAAAAAGTGCCAGAAGACAGTATTATTTGAACCATCATTTTAGTTGAACTGGACATTGACTATCCCTGTTCTGGAACGCACCATGACCCTTAAACCTGTCTGACCCACAGATTAAAAAGTGCCAGAAAAGGGAGTCTTTCAACCACCATTTTAGTTGAACTGGACATTGACTATGCCTGTCCTTGACCGCAGCATGACCCTTAAAACTGTCTGACCCACAGATTAAAAAGTGTCGGAAAAAGGAGTCTTTCAACCACAATTTTAGTTGAACTGGACAATGACTATACCTGTCCTGGACCGCAGCATGACCCTTAAATCTACATGACCCACAGATCACAAAGTGGCACTATTCTATTTTGTACAGTGACTGTCATTTAGTATATTTTTAGTATATTTTTTGGTAACTGACATTTGTTTACAGAATTTATTTAGGGAAGTTTTATTTATAATTTTACATTATTATCATTTTGCTTTTTTTCAAGTGTGATAACATACCACATAGACCTCTCCCTGCAGTTTAAAAGGTATTTTTTACACGTGTAGATGTGTTAATTTGTTTGCACACCCCATAAATAATAAAAATGTCCTAATCATCCCCAAAACACTTCTTAATTGAGAAGACATTTGCCCTCCTAGCTCCTGAGAGTGATTCAGCCAATTAATTCCTTGGTTTAATTTTTCCTCCAAATCCATCTTCAGTGATTAGGGACAGACTCCCCTGGAGATCAGATGATGCGACCCCATAGTGACACCAGCCCCAGAAAATTTTAAGCCTCAAATTGTGCAATTTGTGTCCAGCCTTTTGACACTACTTAACCTCAAAGAAATCACCTTTTTCAAAATCTTATTTTTTAGAGAAATTTGAAGCTCTCCTGATTGCCCCTAACAGTGAGAGCCAGTGCTGCCGTCAGTCATCTGTTAACACGGAGGTTCAGCTGCCAGGGCCAGACTTACAGTGGGTGCGGTGAGAGCCCAGGCTGGCGTCCGCCATCTATTAACACGGCAAAAATGCCCTTATGACGCAGCAACGAAAACAGTCGTGCTGAAGCAGAGTACGGAAGCGGAAGTGTGAGCTAAGACCTCCAACCTTCCTCCACATACAGTCAAGACCTGGGTAGTGCTTGAGAAATTTCTGCCTCTACGAGAGTGCTTGCAACTCTGTATGAGTGCGGACCAATTGAGCTTCACTTGGAAATGCTGGTGGTTGACGCTCCTGTTCCACCCAGGTGCCCTTTTTCTTGGCTTTCTTTTTCTCGTTTTACTCAACGTGCTGGAGGAAATTGTCTCTGTTCTTGGGGTGGCGAATGTGCTCCATACTCCATGTCCTCTGAATAACCTACATCTGTTCAAGTCTTCCTGTACCTCCCTTGTACAATTCAGAGGAATATTTGTATCAGCTATTTTGTACATGCAAGTTTTTTAGTAGTTTAATTCTAGAAAACACATTTTTAAAATAGGATGGAATCCCACCACGTCTTTGTTTCTCTTTTTTTTATTGTATTAAATGGGTTGTCTCACTACAGGGATTGCTAGCTATGTTAAAGATCTTGCAAAAACAAGTCATTTTGCAATATGTGTCCATTAACAGTGTCCTATCTATTCCTGTTTTTGACAGCACCATGCCCCATAAAATTCAAAACATGACCCTTCAGCCACTGTTGACAATTGTGAAGAACAAATGTCTGTTAGAAACCACATTTTTTAAAATAGGACCTGTAGTATAGCTGTATTTCACAGCACCATGCCCCCAAAAATTCAAAACATGACCCTTCGGCCACTCTTGACAATTGTGAGCTAGAAATGCCACTTAGAACCCACATTTCTGTTCCAAAGGACCTTCATTATAGCTGTATCTCACAGCACCATGACCTTAAAACCATTGACAGTGCTTAACATTTTCATGAAGAAGTGAGTAAATGGAATACGTTTTTTAATGAAACCATGTACAATTGGTGTCTTTTACAGTCTCCTAACCACAAAAGCAGCAAAATGACCTTTTGGGCACTTAAAATAAAAATTGCAGTAAGAAATGATCATTTTAAAATGTCCATTTCTTTTGGAAGAGGAATCTGAAGTAGGCCGGCAACTAATCGGTGACCTCGGCAATTGGGGCCACAACATCATCAGGGATCCATGCCTGATTCATCTTGATGAAAGTCAAATGATCCACATTATCTGTGGAAAGCCGGATGCGTTTGTCTGTAATGACTCCTCCAGCTGTGCTGAAGGTCCGCGCAGATATGATGCTGGCTGCTGGGCAGGACAACACCTCTATGGCGTGGCGAGCTGACGTTGTTCCACCGTGACATTTGAAGAACGTGAAGCAGACACAACAGATGTCTCCAGTTGATCAATGAGCATGGTCTCCAATTCCTGCATTTTACTCTCTATTTGGGTGGGTGGAAGGAAAGTGCTGAGTTTCGCTTTGTACCGGGGATCAAGGAGGGTGGCCACCCAGTAACTGTTGTTCATTTTGATAACCTTAATGTTGGAGGAAATGGAGCATGCAGGCACTCATGTGAGAGATGGAGCCTTGATTTCCAAAGCCTCTGGGTCGAGGGGCACTAGCAAACTGATCTTCCTCATCTTCCTCCTCCGCCTCAAATCCATGCCAACCTCTTTCCGCACTGACCATTTTGGTGGCTTCTTCAAGACTGGTGCAGAGCTCTTTCACCTGCCTCCACTCTCGGTGGCTCAACACCCCGAGGTCCGCACCGTTGCTTGTCAGGCCATGTGTCACTTCGTACTGCGTGATGGCATTGCGCTGCTGCCACAATCGCTGGAGCACGTGGAGGGTGGAATTCCAGAGTGTTGCCACATCAACAATGAAACGGTTGACGGGGGGGGCCGTGCTGACGCTGTAACGCAGCCAGCCAGGATGAAGCAGGGTGCGAACGGCGGACGTGTAAGCTCAGACCTCGAGCCTTCCTCAGCAGGCAGTCCAGACCTGGGTAGCGCTTTAGAAATTTCTGGACAACGAGGTTCAGGACATGTGCCAGGCAAGGGATGTGTTCCCGCATACCGATCTTAAGGGCGGCCAGGAGATTTCGACTGTTATCGCACACCACCTTGCCTGGCACAAGGTTCTTGTCACCCAGCCAGTGCTCGGTCTCATTGCAAAGAGCCCTGACCTGTGTGTTGACGGTCTCCAAGAAAGATTAATTTCAACAGGGCCTGGTTTCTCTGGGCACGTGATGCTACTGGTGGACCTTGGGGGAAAGAACCCTGCACCATCCCTGCGGTTTTGAAGAGTGAGTGCCGAGTCTGAGAGCCACCGTCACCACCAGAGACATCCGTCAAGTTCACCCAGTGATCTGTCACAGAGATATAGCGGCCTTGGCCGTGCTTACTAGTCCATGGACATCAGACACAGATGCAGACAATGCGCTTGAGATTTTAGATGACACGTGGCTGGCCAGGTAAGGGACGGCTTTTCGGGAAAAGAAATGCCTGCTCGGCATCTGGTATTGAGGGCAGGCAAGTGCCATGACGTTGCGGAACCCATCTGTGTCCACCAGATGGAAAGGCAACATTTCCAAGGCCAAAAGCCTGGCAATGCCGACATTCAGACTTTTGGCTTTCGGATGGTTTGGGTTAAAGTGTTTCTTTTGCTCCCAAACCTGGTAGACAGAAGGCTGGCTGCTAGACTGGCTGCTGTACAGCGTGCAGGTCAAACTGGTGGAAGGAGAAGGGGTAGGATGGGTCTCGGGCGGTGGTGGTGGTTCTCGGGCGATGGTGGAGGCTGAAGCGGATGCTGATCCTTGTTCATGACGCTGAGAGACATGGGCAGCTGAGGAATGCTTGGTCTTGGAAGTGGCGGAGGAGGAGGCGGAAACAGAGGGTGTGACAGTGGATGGAAGCCCGAGACCGGTGTGGTCTTTTTCGCCAAGTGTTCCCTCCATTTCAACTCATGCATTCGCTGCATGTGACTAGACATGTTGGTGGTGGTTAAACACATAAGATTCTTCCCTCTACTGATGCGTTTACGGCAAAAGGCGGCATATGACATCGCTGGGTGAATCAGAAGCTTGATCGAAAAAGGCCTAGGCTTGAGAGGTCCTGTACCTTTTCGACGGCGATAAGCGAGGAGAGGTATGTCCGCTGATCAAGGCTGGTGGAATAATCTCAGCGGACTTGTGCGACCGCCCTCTCCCTTTTTTATGCGGGACCCATACTGACACTACAGCATCGTCTTCCTCCTCGTCCAGTGATGAAGCGCTCACAAGCAAATTCTGCTGAAAAGACCACGTTGGATCTGCAATGTCGTCATCATCATCAACACAGGTGATTTCTAGAGATGGACGAATTTCTCAAAATTCGGTTCGCTCACTTCGCCGAATGTCCAGACAAAAAATAACTTCGGTCCGAATTACTTCGGGACGAATCACGTTAAAAAACAGCTATTTCCAGGCTGCACAGAGCCTGCATGGTGCTGTAGAATGTTGTGCCATGCTTAAATATGCAGAGGGAGCTTGGTTTGGTCTTCATACAATGTTGTGTTTTAGTATGACATGCACATGACTGCCGCCGCTCTTAGAATCGCTTCACTATAAAATTCCCTGGGCACTTAAGAGGGCAAAACTGACCAAAAAACTGAAGCGGGAATGTTGCCTGATAAAGTCATGCCAGCGAAAGCTGGAAAAAAACAAGCTGAGAGCTCAGGTGGCAACATTAGTGACAGAGTGTGGAGGTGAAGGCGGCAGCCACAGCAGCATGAGGTCAGACAGTGGCACAATGACATTCTGGAGGTGGCAAAAACAGGAATAGGCCACAGAGTGGCACAATGACACAGTGTGGAGTTGACGGCATCAACAGCAGCAGCAGCATGAGGTCAGACAGTGGCACAATGACACAGTGTGGAGGTGGCAAAAACAGGAGTAGGCCACACAGTGGCACAATGACAGGGAGTGGAGGGCACGGCAGCAGCCACAGCAGCAGCATGAGGTCAGGCAGTGGCACAATGACATTCTGGAGGTGGCAAAAACTGGAGTAGGCCACAGAGTGGCACAATGACAGAGAGTGGAGTTGACGGCGGCAGCAGCATGAGGTCAGACAGTGGCACAATCTCATTCTGGAGGTGGCAAAAACTGGAGTAGGCCACAGAGTGGCACAATGACAGAGAGTGGAGGTGACAGCGGCAGGAGCAACAGCATGAGGTCAGAGAGTGGCACAATGACACAGTGTGGAGGTCACGGCAGCAGCATCAGCAGCAGCATGAGGACATAAAGTGGCACAATGACAGAGTATGGAGGTGGATGGCAATACCAGTCCCTGGTAAAGATCGTTGGTGGCAGATGGAGAAACTGGCAGCAGATGTGTGGCATCAGGTGGGTGGCGGCATCAGAATAGTGGCTGAGGCAGGTAGTTTGAACCCAGACTCATTTCTCACAGTTGGGGTGAGGCGTCATGGCTGATGTAGTCTGACGTCTAAGACATTGGTGTGTGGAAATCCTGGCCGAGCCACGCCTGATTCATCTTGACAAAGGTCAGTCGTTCCACATTTCCCGTGGACAAGCGGGTTCTCCTTGGGGTAATGATGGCCCCCGCCGCACTGAACACCCGCTCTGATGCCACACTACTGCCCGGGCAGGACAGCTTCTCCACTGCAAACTCGGCAAGTTGCGGCCACACATCCAGTTTGGCTGCCCAGTAGTCCAGCGGATCTTCTAACTGGGGTAGCAGAGTGCTGTCTAAGTAGGTCACCACCTGTTGGTTCAGGGTCTGCTCCAGGTCCTGCTGCTGCTGGTGACTGCCCTCCTCACTAGGCGGGTAAAGGAAGCTGCTCATCAGTGACTCCAGACTTAGGTTGCTGCTGATGGAGCTGGTACTGCTCCTACCCCCCACCTTCCCCCAGCAGCCGCGGCAGTAGTACGTGAGCGCTGAAGAACCCCCCGGTCAGTCCTGTCAGAGGAGGGACGATGCCGCACATAGGCAGCGGCCAACTGAATACGGAGGCTTTCCCTATAGTATTTGAGTTTGTCCTCCCTCTTAATAGCTGGGAAAAAGGCTCCCATTTTGGACGGTAGCGAGGGTCCAATAGGGTGGAGAGCCAGAAGTCATCCCTCTGCCAGATGCTGACTATTCGGCTGTCACTAGCCAGGCAAATCAGCATGCTGCGGGCCATCTGCACAAGTGACTCCGAGGGGCTCCCTGCCTCCATCTCCACTGTATACTGCCACCGTGCTTGCGCGTCATCTGCCTCGTCTTCCCCATCTCCATCTACCCCCTCCACCTGCTCCTGCTCCTCCTCTCTTGTCACCTGGGTAGAACATCCACTCATTTCACCAGAATACTTCTGCTCCCATGTCCTCCTCCTCCATTTCAGTCCCCACCGGACTCATGTGGCCGCGAGATGTAGTCGCCACGTCTCCAGTCCCCTGCCCCGACAAATTTTTCAGCATCTGTTCCAGGACATGAAGCAGTGGAATGACGTTATTCATCCCGTAGTCCTGGCGACTGACAAATAACGTGGCCTCCTCGAATGGCCTCAACAAACGGCAGGTGTCACGCATGAGCTGCCTCTGGCTGACATCAAAGTTACACAGGGGAGTACTCCTGTCCGCCTGGATCATCAAAAAATTATTAATGGCCTTTCTCTGTTCTTACAGTCGGTCCAACATGTGCAGGCTGGAATTCCAACGGGTGGAAACATCGCATATCAGAGTGTGTTGGGGGAGGCCGTTCTGCCGTTTGCAAACTCGAGGAGGGTGTTCCTGGATTTGTAGGAATGGATGAAGGGGCATGCACAGTTTCCTGGCCATTTTCAGAAACTTCTAAAGATTGGTGGAAAAACTTCGGGAACTTTTCACAACCAGATTGAACATGTGCGCCTTGCGGGGCGCATGGACCACCCCTCCTCGGTGCAGCACGGACACCATGTTACTCCCATTGTCCTTCACCATGGTTCCGATTTGCAGTTGGCGCGGGAGAAAGCCACACATGGGATTTCTTGCTACATGACGCGGAGCATTTCCCTCGTTTTGTGTGACTTCGTTCGCCGAAGAAAGCCAGGTTGTAGAACTGCGTGACACCGCTGTGCCCTAAAATGTGGTATGATGGGAGCAGTACTTGGGGGAGGCTGAGATGGTGGTGGTGGAGGAGGAGGCGGACATTGCCGCAGGAGCCGCAGTTTGACAACGTGGAGGAGAAAGCGCTGTCTCCTGTCCAAGTTGTTGGTGTGCCTGGGCAGGAAACACATTCACCCAGTGGGCCTTTAAAGGACATGTACTGGCCCTGACCGTAGTTACAGCTCCAGACGTCTGCACTGCCGTGCACCATGGAACAAACCGATAAGCTCAAGGACTTGCCCACCTTTTGTTCTACATATTTATGAAGTGCTGGTACTGCCTTTTTGGAAAAGAAATTACGGCTTGGAACTCTCCATATCGGCTCGGCAAAGGCCATTAATTCTCTGAATGGTGCAGAGTCCACCATTTGGAAAGGGAGGGACTGCAGTACCAACAACTTGGACAGGAGCATGGTCAGCTGCTGCACCTTAGGATGGTTGGATGCATACAGTTGTCTCGTTGCAATCGCCTCGCTGAAAGACTGCTGGCGCCATGAGTAGCGAGGAGCAGGAGTATCTGGACCGGGAGATGATGTCAAAGAGAAACAGCTCCCTTCTGCAGAGGTGGTGGAGCCTTGACTGGCTGCAATGGCATGCGTGCCACTGGGCGTTGCTGCTGCTATTGCTGCGGCGGCAGGATGGACCACCACATCTGAGCCACGGTTCTCCCAGGCCACCGGATGGTGACGCTGCATGACGCAGGGCCATGGTGCCAACGTTAGCTCCCTGGCCACGCTTCACTTTCTGCCCACAGATTCTACATATACCCATATTCGGCTCCTCAGGTGTCTTAGCAAAGAACTGCCACACCGCCGAGTATCGGATTTTGCCGCCATCGCTCCGCACTGAGTGACTACTACCGCCGCCGCTGCCTGGCTGAGCCCCTGTGCCGCTACTTTCTTGGACCTGCGAAGCGGGTTTTTACCCCGTGGCCGCTTGGCTCCCGACTCACACTGCTGCTACCCTGCTGACTCACGGCCACACAACCTACTTGCTGGCTGCGCCGCTGCCTGACGCGCAAGCTGACGCCCTCTTCTCCTGACGATGATGAAGCCCTTGCCTCACCCGGCTCCCAAGTGCGGTCGGCTACATCATCATCTATTTGTGTTTCATCGTCACTGCTGTCCTCATCACCGGTCTTGAGCATGCAGTGACTGACCCCTCACAACATGACCTCCCATGCCACTCTCAACATCTATACTTTGCCGCCTACTGCAAGAAGCAGGGGATATTGGCCCCATTTCTTCGCTGCCAAGTAGCTGCTGACTGCCCTCCTCAAATTGTTCATCCTCGCTATATAGTGGCGCTGAGCCCAGACCACATAGTAGATCTCTGGCTGAGGGAACCGGATGGGACAGAGGCAGGTTGAGGATGGGTGAGGGCCGCTGACCCGCTCCCGGGCCATGCCAACTAAGGGTTGTGTCTGACGTTCCCACCGACTCTTGGCTGGGGTTGTCAGATGTCATCTGGGAGGAAGTGGATGACCTAGTCAACCAATCAAGAACCCTTGGGTTGCTAGTCAGCACACGGCTGCTAGATGACAGCGGCAGTTGTGGCCTCACCGATTGACCCCTGCTGTGACATCCCCTTGCTGTGCTGCGACCTGGACCTGCTCCAGGAATGTTTGTGCCGCTGCCACTCGCAGGTGAAGAGCCTGCCACCTCTCTGTCTGACATACTGTTCTAAAATGTACAGACACTGTTTGATGAAGATATCTGTATATGATAAATACACACCCTGTATTTGACTTCTGTGGCGGTGAAAAACAAAGTTTCTTTTACTGAGTACAACTGCAGAACAACGCTTAATTAACCCCTGGATGTAAATTGCGCAAAAGAATTGAGCAACCAAAAACTATGAGCTTTGTAGCGTGTTACAATGGTGTGTTTTCTACGCTACACAACAAGAGGAAAACTTGTAATTAACCTTCACTTGTGAATTATGCTACAGGAAAAATTTATTTTTTGGCGGTGAATAAGACGGTTTATTTTAGTCACCACAGCAGAAAAACAACGCTTCATTAACCCCTGGATGTAAATTGTGCCAAAAAATTGAGCAACCACAAACTACGAGCTTTGTAGCGTGTTACAATGCCGTGTTTTTTACGCTACACAACAAGAGAAAAAATTGTAATTAACCTTTGCTTATGAATTATGCTACAGGAAAAATTTATTTTTGGGCGGTGAAAGACGGTTTATTTTAGTCACCACAGCAGAAAAACAACGCTTAATTAACTACTGGATGTAAATTGCGCCAAACAATTGAGCAACCACAAGCTACTAGCTTTGTAGCGTGTTACAATGGTGTGTTTTTTTTACGCTACGCAACAAGAGAAAAAATTAACCTTCGCTTGTGAATTATGCTACAGGAAAAATGTATTTTTTGGCGGTGAAAGACGGTTTATTTTAGTCACCACAGCAGAAAAACAACGCTTAATTAACCCCTGGATGTAAATTGCGCCAAAAAATTGAGCAACCACAAACTACGAGTTTTGTAGAGTGTTACAATGGCGTGTTTTTTTACTCTACACAACAATAGAAAAAATTGTAATTAACCTTTGCTTATGAATTATGCTACAGGAAAAATGTATATTTTGGCGGTGAAAGACGGTTTATTTTAGTCACCACAACAGCAGAACAACGCTTAATTAACCCCTGGATGTAAATTGCGCAAAAGAATTGAGCAGGTAAAAATGAAGTGGTATTTGTATTGTAAAAACGCTGTTTCTTTAAATGAATACAACAGGAACTGGCTTAGATCTCCCTTGGATATTCAATGTGCTGTGAGCAGATAGCATTAAAATGTATATGCAGCTGCACTGGACACACACTGGACTTCAGATCCAATACCCCACAAAATCAGAGATAGAACGTTAAGAGAAGCAGTCTCTGAGACAAGCTGAGTCACACAAAAATCGCTGTATAAAAATCAGTTCTTCAGTAAGAGCTATTACAAGCAGCCGCGGCAGCACCTTCCCTAATCAGTACAGTCAGAGCGGTATGAGCTCCCAGCGTCGCGCCCGGACTCATATAGTGTGGTGACGTCACAGAATCCCGCATGTCTCTGATTGGCTTCATCTCTGCACATGTCATGCAGGCTATGCCCTTCTTCCTCCCAGAGTGCTTTGCCCCATGTAACGCCATGTCCTCGCAGCCATTTTATCAATCAAAAGCACACTTCGTTCATGCGAAGTACCCCAAACTTCGACTTTGTTCAGAACCGAAGTTTTCCTGAAATTCTAAACGAATTCCACTTCGTTAGAATCAATTCGCCCATCTCTAGTGATTTCCTCGTCCTGACATTCTACATCCTGGAGCTGCGACTACAAGCAAACAGGCACTGCAAGGCGTTGCCGACCGCCCGGGATTTTTGCAGATTGACCGGCTTCCTTCTCCTCCTCTGATGGCATCAGCGATTGGGCGTCAGAGCAGACAAAATCATCCTCTTTGGCCTCTTAATCTTTTGAAACGCCTTCTGACCCCAACCGCATTTGTCATCAAAGAGGTCTTAAGAAAATGGATTATCCACAGTGGTGGGTACATGAGTTGACATTTGGGCTGCCTTCGCTTCATGTTGGATGGATGCTGACGATGATGATGATGACATTTGTGGCCGTGACTGGGAGGATGAGGAGGTAAGACTGCTGGATGCAGGTTGCATTAACCACTAAAGAACAGATTGGCGATGCTGTTCGTAACTGAGATTCACAGGGCACCGACCCATCAATGACAGGCCTTACGGTTGTGCAACTGACGATCCGCTGGCTTACGTGTTGTCGCCAGCACTGGAAGGAGCAACTTCTCTCATACCTCTACCTCCATGTCCTACACCCCTCTTTGCTTGCTTACCACCTGCTGTTCGCTCCATGTACAGAAAGATAAAAATGTAAAAGGTATGAAAGAGTTTTTGACAGTCTCTTATTGAAAGAGGGCAAATCACAGCTATTCTTAAATCCCTCTAATTTCCAACAGCCAACTGGGATTAGAAACAGAATTGTTTCTATCAAATATCTGTGAAATGCGGTCTGGTGGAAGAATCGTAACACAAAATCAACAGAGTTCTTCCTTCAGTCTTTGAGATTTACAACTGCCCAGTAGGACTAGCAATTGATAGTTTTCAACAAACTATCGTACAAATGCCCGATTAGCACCAAACTGAGACGCACTGAGTGAAATAGAAGTATTAAAAAGTTATATGGATTACATATGGCGGTTTTGCCACCACTGACAACAAGCTGCAATTACTATGAAACAATGTGTAAAACAATTTGCGTACAAGTGCACGATTAGCGCCAAACTGAGACGCACTGAGTGAAATAGAAGTATTGAACAGTTATATGGATTACATATGGCGGCCTTCGCACCACTGACTACAGGCGTAATTTACTATAAAATATGTATAACTACAATTATAGTTTTCAACAAACTATGACAATGCCCATTAGCACCAAACGAACGCACTGATGAAATAGAGTATTTAAAAGTTATATGGATTACATATGGCGGCTTGCCACCACTGACAACAGCTACAGTTACTATAAATAAGTGTAAAACAATTGCGTACAAGTGCAGCCAATAGCGACCAAACTGAGACCACAGATGAATAGAAGTATTGAACAGTTATATGGATTAATATGGCTGCCATCGCACCACTGACTACAGGCGCAGTTTACTTTCAAATATGTATAACACAATATGCGTACAACTGAGCTCTCTGCACCAAACAGACGCACAGACTGCAATAAGAGTATTTAAATGTTATATGGATTAATATGGCGGCCTTCGCACCACTGACAACAGGCGTAATTTACTATAAAATATGTATAACACAATATGCGTACAACTGAGCTCTATGCACCAAACATGACCACAGGACTGCAATAAAGTATTTAAATTTATATGGATTAATATGGCGGCCTTCGCACCACTGACAACAGGCGTAATTTACTATAAAATATGTCTAACACAATATGCGTATAACTGAGCTCTCTGCTCCAAACAGACGCACGGACTGCAATAAGAGTATTTAAATGTTACATGGATTAATATGGCAGCCTTCGCACCACTGACAACAGGCGTGATTTACTATCAAATATGTATAACACAATATGCGTACAACTGAGCTCTATGCCCAAACATGACCACGGACTTCAATAAGAGTATTTAAATGTTATATGGATTAATATGGCGGCCTTCGCACCACTGACAACAGGCGTAATTTACTATAAAATATGTATAACACAATATGCGTACAACTGAGCTCTATGCGCCAAACAGACGCACGGACTGCAATAAGAGTATTTAAATGTTACATGGATTAATATGGCAGCTTTCGCACCACTGACAACAGGCGTAATTTACTATAAAATATGTATAACACAATATGCGTACAACTGAGCTCTATGCGCCAAACTGACACACGGAATGCAATAAGAGTATTTAAATTTTATATGGATTAATATGGCGGCCTTCGCACCACTGACAACAGGCGTAATTTACTATAAAATATGTATAACACAATATGCGTACAACTGAGCTCTCTGCGCCAAACAGACGCACGGACTGCAATAAGAGTATTTAAATGTTATATGGATTAATATGGCGGCCTTCGCACCACTGACAACAGGCGTAATTTACTATAAAATATGTATAACACAATATGCGTACAACTGAGCTCTCTGCGCCAAACAGACGCACGGACTGCAATAAGAGTATTTAAATGTTATATGGATTAATATGGCGGCTTTCGCACCACTGACAACAGGCGTAATTTACTATAAAATATGTATAACACAATATGCGTACAGGTGAGCTCTATGTGCCAAACAGACACACGGACTGCAATAAGAGTATTTAAATTTTATATGGATTAATATGGCGGCTTTTGCACCAGTGACTAAAGGCGTAATTTACTATCAAATATGTATAACACAATATGCGTACAACTGAGCTCTTTGCGGCAAACAGACGCACAGACTGCAATAAAAGTATTTAAATGTTATATGGATTAATATGGCGGCCTTCGCACCACTGACTACAGGCGCAATTTACTATCATATATGTATAACAAAATTTGTGTACAACTGAGCTCTCTGCGCCAAACAGACGCACGGACTTCAATAAGAGTATTTCAATGTTATATGGATTAATATGGCGGCTTTCGCACCGCTGACAACAGGCGTAATTTACTATAAAATATGTATAACACAATATGCGTACAACTGAGCTCTTTGCGGCAAACAGACGCACGGACTTCAATAAAATGATTTAAAAGTTATAGGGATAAGTTAATCCGGTTTTTGGGAACACTGACACGCAGTGATTGCAATAGAACTGAAAAAACAGGGACAATTTCACCTCCTATCAGAGGTCTGCTGGCCAAAAAAGTGTTAAAAAAAATGCTTTTTCTATTGAAGGTCACAGAACACACTGAGCTGCACAATATCTCCCTTTCTTTCCACAGCCTCTCCTCCTGCCGCCTCCTCTCCCCCCGCATCTCCACGGCTGAACACACAAGTAGATATCTTTAAAACTTTCTCTAACTAAATAAGAAGAGAAATTCTCTAATCTAACTCTATTCTAAGATGTAGGTTGGTGGATGGTTTCTTGTATTAGAAAAGACTATCTCTCAGATCTGTTAGAACAGCTATTGGTTTTAACACAGACACGTCCTGCTGTGAAGTGTCAGACAGAAAATGAGCTGAACAGGAAATGCAGTTGTATAGATAAAACGAGGTCACGTGATTTTTGCAGCCAATGAGATCCATACACCGCAAAGTGGTGACGTTGTACATCCTCCTCACCCCCCTCTATCCTCGGAGCTGATTGGCTGTCTGCCAAAATTACAGGAAACGCTGAAAATGGCGCAATAATAATAGATTATCTGTAAGATTGTCATCTAAACTATCGCATGATCGGAAATTTCCGATAAGCCTAAAAACTGTGCCTATTTCAACTTTTGTCGATAATATCGCTCATCCCTAGTCTTGAACCCTCAGGTTGAAGTAGATCTTTTGCGGTTCACCTGTT
The DNA here is from genome assembly GCA_025379985.1 of Phyllomedusa bahiana. Lineage (NCBI taxonomy): Eukaryota > Metazoa > Chordata > Amphibia > Anura > Hylidae > Phyllomedusa > Phyllomedusa bahiana. The sequence goes on from JAODAL010000655.1 coordinate 116,694, forward strand.
AGAAAGGGGACCAGGACTTCCGCCTACTAGAAGCTGCTGTCTCCACGATCCTCTCGAAGGTCCTGGGATACACCTCGTTGTCATCATAATGGATCATCTTGTGTAGGACGTTTAGCACCACTTGACGGGGTGTGAACTGCCCACCTGTCGACCTCTTTTGCCTTTCGGTCAGGACCTGCTGCTGCAGAGCCTGGTTCACCTGCTGCGGTTCATTCACAGTGGCTTGGTGTGCTTCTATCAACAGGTGATTGGTCTCTCCCTGGGCCCGTACAGTCTCCTCGTGTGTCTTTTGCTGGCTTGCCAACATCAGTTGGAGGTTGGTATTGGCCTGGATTAGCTGTTTCAACAGCTCAATCAATTTTGACAGTCTCGGCTTGTTGTCCAGTTGCAGCTTTCTCCCAGGACATAGGTTGGTGACTCTTCCTCTGCCTATTTCTATTTAAGAATGCTGTCTCTTTAATATGCCTGTTGCATCTTCCACCATGTGTAAATGTTTGCAGCTCCGGGATCACAGCATAAATCCATTAGGCATTGAGATAAAGGCAGTCTGGGGTGAAAAATCAAAATTAGCGATAAATCACTGAATGGACCAGCGCTTCCAGGTAGAAAAAAAATGGGGTGAAAAATGGATCCTTCCATATGTTTATTTAAGAAAACAAACATGTGCAGCAACAACGGGCATGACAGGAAACAAAGAAAACAAAACTCCTGAGCACTTACTAATATAATGGTAGTTACCTCATTAACACCTTTAGCCAAGTGGAATTTGTGTAGCAGACACTGGTCTCCTCCAGTGTACAGCTTCTCCAGCCAAATACAAAGAACAGGGTTGCAGCTACACCTAGTCAGCTGACTTTAAATAGGCCAGGTAAATCCTGGCATGGAACATGGGGAGTAGACACCCACCCAACACTTTGCCTACTCCCAATAAAAAGCCGTCTTGGAATGGCTGGAAGCCATACTAACATTTGAACGTGTGTCAAGTGCCTGATGCAGTTGACACCTATCTAACTGCTTTTTATTTCGGCAAGCTCCATTACCTTGGTGACATGTGTCTGTGGTTCTCCAGGTATATGCAGTGATTCGGGCTGGGATATATATGCCATCACAGACCTTCCCAGCTGCTGCCTTACAATATATTATTTATTTATTTATTTATAGTACTTGTAGTTCCACAGCAGCTGCCAAGGAACTTCATGTCTCAGCATGCAGTTTCTGCACCCATATAATTAGGACATGTACTCAACACTGGCCAGAGTAGATTTTTATTTTCCAACACGTGGATTACTCCCTCCACCCCCAGTGTTAAATACATGTACTAATCCGATTCATCTAATAGTATGGGTGTAGAATGTAGAATGGCAATGTTGTATGTCCAAAAATACGTATGACACCTTTTCCAGTCACCCCCTTGACTACCAGTATTAAAAAGAAATATTAATAAATGTAAAATTAAAAAAGTAACGTAAAACTACAAAAAAAATAACAAATCCCCCCCAAAAAGCAAAGATATTAGAATAACTGATTGAAAAAGTGTTAGTGCATTTAAACCCATGTGTAATAAAGAAAATGAAAATGTGTAATGCAATTTAGCCTAGAAACTGCCCTGCTCAACCTTCAAATATAGTTTCACTATATTACCACTTTCACCTTGTACCAAATATTTATCTCATTGGTTAATGTGCAAAATGATAGCACAGGGGTCTCCACTCCCCACATTTTATTCAGGAAAGGCATAAATACTGTTTTTAACAATAAATATTCATTAGCCTTTTTAATCTTTCTGAGAAATATATTCATAACTTCTTGATTCCAATCAATGTCACATCATCTTGCATCTAAACAAAACTTATTGCACATAACCAATTTTTTTGTAAATTACTTGCATTTTATGAAATTTTCACCAGCATGTTATATGTGTTTTCAAATGTCCAATATGTTGGTTAGTCCAGACTCCACCTAGTTACTTGTACTTTGCAACACACCTGCGACGTTTCGGAGATCATGTCTCCTTTGTCAAGCATGATTTACAAAAAATGTGGTAATGTGCAATAAGTTTTGTTTAGTTTCAAGATGATACAACATTGATTGGAATCAAGACGTTATGAATATTTTTCTCCCAAATATAGTTTCCCATACTGTCCAGGTTGTCCTGGTGGAAGTGTTCACCTTGCTCCTCCAAATATCTTTGCATGCTTTCCTTGACTTAAAGGGGTTTTGCCACGAAGTAAAATTGACGTGGGAAGCTTGCAAATTAAATAATAAACATTTTCACCATTCATCCTTATTAAAAATTCTGTACCATTTTTGTTTTAGCTGCCCTTTTAGTGAGCCATTGTTTACAGCTCGTCTCCAGGCGATACAACCAGGGCTGCGAGCTCCTCAGTCCTGGTCGCACATGCCCAGATATAACCTCTCCTATCAGACAGCTCCTGAGTGTTCAACCCCCAGGTGTTGTCATTCTACACCTGTCCCCTAAACTCCTTATTAATTAGTGAAACAGTGCAAATAAATTAAAAAAGGAACCTCAATGAGCTATGTGTATTGATAAAAAAAAAAAATCCATGGGTTTGGTTCCTGCAGGGATTTGCACCTAGGACCCTTGTGTCGGGAGGTAAAAAGCATTACCGCTAGGCTACAGTGTAGCTACTTGTACCTCTGTAAATAAACAGACCTTTCTTTGACTAGAGAGAGTAAAGGCTTGGTGATGTCATCCTGCTGGGTCACATGATATGTAATCCAAACAAATCACACACACCCCCTTCTGAGCACACAGAGCTGAAGAGCTGGATGCGGGAGCTATGAAATGAGATCATGGCAAAACCCCTTTAAGCAAGATGAGGATCAAAAATATGGATTTTGAAGGACATCCTGCAGTCCCTTGTGTCATAGTTCTTCACCAGACTCTCAACCAGATCCACAAAGTTTTTGGCCTTGAAGTTGTCCAAGTAGCTCTAAACTTTCTAGTGAGCTTCTTAGGGAGATCTTTACACACTGAGGATTTTCTGTATCTGTGATCTGATTAAAACACCTGCTTTGACCTATGCCTTAAAGAACTCAGGTAAAAATCCAGAAGCTACTTGAAAGCTGCCAACTGTTTATCTATGACTGTAGCTTATTCTCGTGTAAGGCCTAACTTGATGTGCAGGACAATATATGGGAAAAATAAGTTCTGTCTGTCTACCACTGCCGCCTGCGGTTGTGCACCTTGAGGTTTCTGTTATAAACAGTTAGACTGAAAGACCCATCAGATATGCTACCATCCTGTAGTCTCCAACATTACATGGTATAATTTAGTTAATCTAACTGATCCCCTTCCAAAATGAAGTATGCATTCATCCATGGTCTTAAGATCATAAGACCTTGATCAGGGCTGCATAAAAGTAAATCTTGTTTTCTTGCATTCATCATAGAATAAAAGTCAATAAAATATTGGATGAAAACTGTTATAGCAACTGAAATTTTGAACTGACTTTTACCATGATCTCAGTAAAGGAAACCATTCCAATCGCAAAATATCTATGGATTTAAAGGGTTTGTCTCACCCTACAAATTGATGGCATGTCGATAGCATATGCCTTCCATGTGCAATAGTTGCAGGTCCAACCTCTGGGACCCGTAGCTATCTTAAGAATGAGCTCTGAAAACTCTGGGCCACATGTATGAAAACTGTCTAGGTCTAAAATTCACTTTGTTGCCCATAGCAGCCAATCAGAGCGCCTCTCTCATTTTATATAGTGATCTGGAAAAATGAAAGGGGCGTTCTGATTGGTTGCTATGGGCAACAAAGTGAGTTTTAGACCTTGACAGTTTTCATACATGTGGCCGTCTGTGTTTTGAATGGAGAAGTGGTCAGAACTCTCCCATTAAAACCAGTAGGGGTTCCAAGAAGAACCGAGCGTGCAAAATGGAAAGGATTCACGGCTCGTTCTAAAGATCATTCTCAATATGAATAAAATTATGTTACAAATCCTATAGTCAATATACTGCGTCTCTACACAATTTGACATGGTCAACACTAATTGGATAATTATGTAGGCACATGCTCCTTTGCCAGTTGATTCAGATATTTTCAGCAGCAGTAACAGATGAATTTCACGATACAGGTTCTAAAAATATGTTTTCAGAATTGTTATTTTATAGGAGTGTAAGTATATTTAACAACAGACAAGTCAGGTGAACTGACACTTCGGGCCACATGTATGAAAAGTGTCTAGGTCTAAAACTCATTTTGTTGCCCATAGCAACCAATCAGAGCGCTCCTTTCATTTCATATAGTGCTCTGAAATAATGAGAGGGGCGCTCTGATTGGTTGTTATGGGCAACAAAGTGAGTTTTAGACCTAGACACTTTTCATACATGTGGCCCCTCATCTTAAAAATGGTAAGCAAATGTAAGACATTGTTTTATCTTTACATTTTTCCTCCTGATTTCTGATTATAGTGCACAAGACATGTAGCCAATTTTCTCTGCAGCAGACAGGATGCTCAATCAGAAGAGAGATGTAGATATAGGGGTGTTCCCACATTAGACTTTGATGGCATAATAATAAGATATGCCATCACAGCCTGATAAGTGCGGGTCCCACCTCTGGCACCCGCGCGTAGTTGGGGAATGGGCCCCTGGAAGTGTCGGTTCAGTATGGAGAGATTATCACACTTGTGCATGACTCTCCAAACTGTTCTGTGGGAGTTCCAAGTACAGCCGAACACACCACTCACCTGTCCCAGGAATTACCATAGAATAGAATGGAGATTCATGCAGAAGAACAACCGTCTCTCCGTCCTGAGTCGACACTTTCAGGGGCCCGTTCCTGAGACAGGTGGGTCCAGAAGCTAGAACCCACACCTATCAGGCTTTGATGACATATCCTATTGATGTCATATCAAACAGCCTGGTGGCAGACTATAATTTTCTAAACCTGAACAAACCCTTTAAAATGGAGTGTACTGTTTAACTGGGAAGAGAAAGATAAAAAGAAATTTCCAACTGCTGTACTTAAAGTGGTTTTCTCACCATGCAGTTTCACAGAGCCACAGCTTCAGACTCACACTTCCTGGTCAGGCTGAGGCTGGGTCTATAGAAGTGATTGGCGTATCAGCTCTGCTACTCCCAGGTATTCCTGTTACAGCGATATGACTGCAGGAGAAGTAAAGCTCTGTAGCTTTGAGCACAACAGTTTGTAAGGTTTAAAACATGTCATTAAGTTAGGTAAACAAAGCTTTTGTGCTAGAGACAAGACTCAACAGGGAGTGACTCTCCATGGTCAAACTGATGACAGCTCAGATCAATTAGATTAGAGACAGGAGAGAGTGGTGGGGATAAGTGATCACTTACCAAGATAAACGTGTATACTCTAACAGGAGATAAAAAGTATTTATCACCTGAACAAAGCCAAGTCAAAACAGCAATGTATTTGGCTATAGTTTTCATTTACCTTTCCCTAAATGATAAAACGTAATAACTGTGATGGGAAAACCAGTTTAAGAGGGGGCAACTGGGGCATGTGCTCTGGGTACTGACTGCTAGGGCTAACAAGCTACTTTTCCTTGGATCAAATGTGTAGATACAGGATTAGAGCAACGAAAAAAGTCAAGCTATGGTTATGGTCTTTTCATTTCCTTGGAGATTATGTTACATTGTTAGTATCTATGTCATGTAATATGTAACTCATGATAAATGTGGAGTTAGTTTTAGATATACTTACAGCACTATGAGGCTCTATTTTAGGTCTTTCCATTGCAATAGTAATGCAGTTCAAAAATATAATGACTAAAACAACATGATCGAACATCCGATGAGTGATGATTTTATTGCACATTAAACGGAATCTGAAAGAAGAAAGACATGATTTTTGTACATTTTGGTGTACTCTGGTGTTAAGTGCAAGTCTGGGGCATAACTATAGTTCATGGGGCCCCATAGCAAAATGAGATGGCGCCCTACCACATAATGACAATAAACTAAAACAGCAGCATAAAAAGTAATAAATATATCAGGGAACCTATATAGAAGAGCTGGAGAGCAGAAAGCCACCAAATATTTGTTCCCTACAAAAAGGAGCAATGTTTTTGTACCTGAGTGTAGCCCCCTCAGCCTCTGGGCCCCTTAGCCGGTTCTATGGCTATAGTTACGCCCATGGTGCAAGTACAGGTTCTGTTTTTACTATGATCATGAAAAAGACAACTAATGACTTACCTGCTTTTGACTACATCACGTCACTATAGGAATGCCGGGCCCCAATGTTAAGGTTAGAATGTTAAGTTCACATTAGCAAATGGCAAAGAGGACAGTTTCTTAATATAAAGACTATGGGCCACATGTATGAAAACTGTGTAGGTCTAAAACTCACCTTGTTGCCCATAGTAACCAATCAGAGCTGATAATTGCAATTCTTTTCAAGACGGAGCTGAGCTGCACTTTTGAAACACGCAGCGGCAATCCCTCATCTGAACGCCGCTCCGTGTTCGTCATAGACAGCAGTGATAATCTCACTGCTAATTGTTTAGATCCGTCTTGGGGACCGACAGTGCGAACCCCAAGACGGATCCTAAAAGCGCTTGTAACACGGAGTGTAAACTCCGTGTGAACAAGCCCTTAAGTTTGTAGTTGTAACATTTACAAATAAGGAACAGTTCAAGGGGTATGATTATTTTTGCAACACACTGTAAGAGCTTGGCTAAAGAGGATTATATATACTGTAACCATTCACATGTAAAATAACATACCATGACATAATATGGCATAACGTAATCTAGTAATTTAATGCAGGCGTTAAACCATTGACTGATCTAAAAGCCTTTCCATTTCTCTTAAATAATGAATTTCAGATCTGACAGCCCACAAAACTAAAATATTGATCAAAATGTTTGGACACTAGGCAGGACCGCATTAAGAACATTACAGGCCCCTGGGCAAAGCAGTGCACCGAGCCATGCCTACATACCCACTCACAGGAGTAAAAATGTAAATTATCAATAAAATACATTTAGATTTATTGATACCTTCAATAAAATCAGTGTTTTGACATTGTACATTATTAGTAATTGTTGTCCATGCAAATCGGTTACTATATTCTGCTTCTAAGCAATAAAAATGGTAAAATTTATCTCACAAATGCATTCATGAATATTCTTCGCTGTGTCGTAACTTACCTCGATCTAACACGTTAGCTTGAAACATGAATGTTGAGCCATGTGATTTGAAAATTAGTGTTAAACTCTGGTCTGTGCATATATTAGCATGAGGCCCCTATGCTTGTGGGGTCACCAGACAACTGCTGAGTATTCCCATGAGCAAAGACGACATTGACACTAGGGGTTATCACAGTGTGTTCTGTCATGAACACCAAGAGCAATTACAGACTGTTATAGCCACTTCTCCACTAGTCAGAAAAAGCTTTCCATTAAATGGGTTGTCTCACCATAGACAATGATGGCATATCAATGTCCTATAGGTGCAGGTCCCACGTAGCTATCTTGGGAACGAGCCATGAAACCTATCCATTTTGAACAGAGAGGTGGTTGGGACTCTCCCAATGAAATCAATGGGAGTTCTTAGCGGTTTCGGATTGGGGTGCCTAGGGCCCACAGGTGGAATTGATTCTAGGGACTCCCCATGTGAGTCTGTTTCTTGTCTATTTACTTGCTTTTCTGCCTCTTCCAAGGTTGTATATGCAGTTAAAAAACATCTTCAGGTCTACCATGCTCAAGGGGCCACCAGGGGTTTTCCCTATTACCATGTGCGTCAGTCGAGCCTGATTCTGAGTACAGCTGAGCTCCTATCGATATGCCATCAATGTCTATAGTGAGACAACCCTGTTAACGATCTGTCTGTAGTAAGTCAAAAGTCTGGAAACAAAAATTAGATTTCTAGTAAACAACACATACTTGGAATAAGGAGGGAACATGTAAAGGGACCATGTTTCTCTTTCCTTGCACCAGACTGGGAGATGAGCTGTTATCCATGCTTTGAATCTTTCACTCTTGCTCTGTAGAAAGTAAATAAAATATCATTATAGTAATATATTCTAGATCATCAAAAATTGCGGCAAATATAGTAGGAATTATGGCCCAGCAGACTTTAGCATACTTTACATCTAGAACAACATATGAAACTCCTCGGTGTGTTCTTATTGTTCTTTGTATATTTTCAATTTTTATCCTTTTTTTTAATGCAGTAAATGTTAACAGGGAAATGCAATTAGTTCTGGTGCTCTGTTCCCACTACATCATACCAGAGCAAGTGCAGCAATGCTGGATCCATTTTTGAACAGACACTGGCAAATCTTGACATAACCCATTGACATTAAAGCAGTTTTCACTCTGCACATGAGGCTTACTCTGTGCGGTCTGTAGGCGGGTCTACAGCAGTCACTGAAATTTCAGCTCTCAAAGGTTCTAGTTCTACTTAAGCCTTTTACAGGGACATTAGTGAAGACATTATTGATGAAGGGGTTGTAAATATGAGCTATCAGAGCTGTGTTTGTCATGAGAAGGAGGTCCTAGGGAGAGAGAAAAATGTACATGCTGGCAAGACACACTGTTAGCTGCTGAGTGACTGTTATCTTTGATGTAATTACACATAAATGCGCTCTGCAGGCCTCACAGGATGGTTCAAGGTCAGTAACTCTAAGGGGCCGTTCACACGGCGGTTTTGGATCCGATTTTGGATCTGTGTTGGATCCGAAAATCGCATCCAAGAATGCAGCATCAATCGGATCCTAAACAGATCCAACACGTGTCCAGCATGCAACTGTGTGTTTGGATGCGTGTTGGATGCAGCAGGCGTGCACCCTGTAGTTTAAAATAGGGCTCCTGCTAAGTCTTCGGACCAAGAATTGACATGTCAATTCTTGGAACGGATCCGAAAGACGCAATGGAACATGCATCGGTGATCACTCATGTGAATGCCAATGCGTGCTTCAATTTAAAAGAAATGTAAAATGACATTGCTCATGATTACATGCGTGTTTGAGTCCGTTTGGGGTCCGACAGACGGATTCAAACACGTATCTAAAAGCGTATGTTCACACTGACTGTGAATACACCCTAAGGGTAATGTTTTTCTTAGTGGAAAGCAAAGATCAGATGCAGAGAAGCAAGCTCATTTCAGCTGATAAAACACAGCAGAGAGTGATGTTACCAGCCTGGCCTCTGCTAGAGCAGAGATAGGTGGTTGGTAACTAAAAAAGCTTGTGTAAAGAAGCCCAAGAGCTAAGAACTGCTCCAACTCTGAGATTAAGCAACATTAAAACAGCAATACAGTATATTTGGTAATAATGTTTATTTACCTTTGTTTACACATTTAAAACTAGTCAATGAGATAGGAATAGCCCTTTAATAATGTGTGTTAGGGTTATGGTATTTGTGAAGGCAAGAATAGTACTGCAGACTAAGGTATTTGTGTCACTAAAAATACTGGAAAGCCAAAATGAAACCAAAGTCCAATGTCCTCCAAAAAACTTTTAAATAGCCCCCAATGGAATAATAGATTGTAATCTAATAGATTGTAGGCTCTTGTGAGCAGTGCCCTCACACCTTGTGTCTAATCTGTAAGTAGCTTTTTCTGTATTATGTTTGTTCTTGTTTGTACTTATATCCCCTAAATTGTAAAGTGCTGCGGACTATGTTGGCGCTATATAAATATAGATTATTATTATTATTATTATAAAATTACCAAAAAATGTATTTACTTTTTAATGAATTGCTGATCCAGCATTACATTTCTGACAGCGCTGTTTTTACTATCCAGTTGGCATGTACCATTTCATTGACATCGCTTATTAGGATGTGAACGGCATGCAACTGTTGATGTCACTGGTGAATGCAGGAGTCTTGTACCAACTGGAAGTAACCAAATATTAGAATGACAGCTGGAGCTTCAATGGTGGACAGGTGGTGAATTTTTGGGGGTGTAATAGAAAGTGTGCTATGTAAATTCCACTAAGTACAAATTGGTTCATCCAAATATCATAAATTCTGGTCAGAAACAAATAGGCTTGGTTTATTGAGGCTGAGCGTAACAGGTTATCTCCAATTGTGACTTTTTACATGGAACCTAGAGTTTTATCCAAAGGATGGACAGATGAGGCACTATCCATCCAACCTTAACATCCCCTAACCACATTACAATGGTTCAATCAAAGGACAATTAGGTATTTCTGGTCCTACCCCCTTATCACCTAACCATCCAGTCAACAAATTACCCTAGTAAACTGATGGGCAGCTTTGAAATCTAAACTGAGGTTTGACACTATAAAATATGGTTGCAACAGAAAAAAACCTGTTGACAGTGTGGGGTTCAGTCATCATCTGAGCTGTGTTCCAATTCCTTCCTTGCCTCAGAGGATTCTCTACACTGTAAGTGTTAGGTGTTTTCTGAGATTACTCCCCTTTATTTTATAACTGTTATTGTAATATATATATATATATTACATACAAAAGGAGTATTCTGTAAACACTGTAGCTTTTGCCTAATAGAGCTTACAACTTTAGTAAGTTTGGTATTTGTATGCCCTAAGAATCCATAGCCTTTGGTTAGAGTGTTTAACCCTGTGACCGCTGGTGACCGGTGTATGTGGGCGACAGAGTCCTTCACACGGCTTATTGCAGGGACGGATTGCAGCAGTATTGCGCACGTACTGCGCTGCAATACAGCTGGAATCCGTCCCAGCCATTACGGTAATCCACAGTTCTCATAGAGAACTATGGATTCCCTGTCTCCTCCCCGCTTAGCGAATCCGCCGAGCGGGGAGAAAGTGACAGGTCAATTATTTACGGCGTGTACATGCCGTGAATAATGAATGTCTATGGGGCCGGCAAGATGCCGGCCCCCCACCCTGCCTACGCTGCACGGCTTCCGTCGTAATTGCGGGGCGAAATCCGTCCTGCAATTATGTCGGCAATAAGCCGTGTGAACTGGCCCTTAAGGTGAGATGTCTGTCAATCATCACCTCCAAATTAACCATTCAGCCCAGGACAGAAACAGCAGATGTGTGTGTCAAGAAACCAATTAACACAGCAAAGTGTCTAAGGCTGTTTTCAGACTGAGATGCAAACAGAGCTTAGCAGCGCATCCTCTGCTGTTTGCTGCGGAGGAAGGATGTCGTAGAGGTCCTAATAGGTGCAGATGTGACACCACAAATGTATTTTAATCACAGTATTTGGAGCTGGAAATATTTTTTTCTCTTCAAGGGGTTTTTCTCATCTCACACTTTGATGGCATGGTAATAGGATATGCCATAAAACGTGATAGGTGCGGGTTCCACATGTAGGACTTGCACAAACCAGGGGAATGGATCCCTGGAAGTCTCTATACAGACCAGAGAGTCAGCCACGGTTGCATACAATCTCTCCTCCTCTCAGTTTTGAACGGAGACTTTCAGATGCCCGCTCCCAGAACATGTGCGTGTCCAAGAGGTGGAACCCACACCTATAATACTTTGAAGGCATTTGCTATTGATATGCTATCAAAGTGTGAGATGGGAACACCCCTTTAATATGGGGCAACTGACATCTGCTTTTTAGGGATTATTGCATTCCACTGGGTTAACACTGTAGGATTATAGGTTAGGCTTCATGGACCTGTTGTTTTCTTAAACATTATAAACTATCTGTGTGAAAAATTCCTGTTTCTCCCATATTTATTATTACCCTATATGTTTTCTTTTAACTAACCTCATATTTAACCTAACATTATTATTATACACATTTTTCATTAATTTCACCAACGCTTGTGTAGATCTACATTTTGCAGTGACGTAGCTACAGGGGTTGCAGTGATTGCAATTGCCCCCCTTGACCCACAGCTGCGATCGCTGAGTAACACAGACTCAGCGATCGCAGCCGCGGCGGCATAGGCAGCACGATGTCATAAAGTCATTGTACCGGCTGTATGTGCAAAGCCCTGCTCCCCAGCCAAAACAAGCAGCAGTTGGTAGCTAGATCTTACTGGTTCCGGAGGAGGATGGTGTCTTCAGAAGCATATATATATATATATATGTTGCCACGTACCCTAGAGGGACTACAAGTAAAATAAAAAAGGAAAAAAATGGAAAAAAAAAATTCTAAAAGTTCAAAACATCCCCCTTCTGCCATTTTACAACTTAAATAATAAGAATGTTACAAAAAGTTACACATAATTGATATTGCTTCAGCTGTAAAAGTCCAGTCTATTAAAATATTTCATAATTTATTCCATACGGTGAACACAGTAGAAGAAAAAAATTTAAAAATGCCTAAACTGCCTTTTTTTGTTCACCTTCACATCCCCAAAATATTGCTATAAAAAGAGATGATAAACTACACTTGCCTACATACCTATACACCTATCTACTGAGGGGACCTATATACCTACTGAAGGCTACCTAATGGGGAACTATATGCCTGTCTACTAAGGAAGCCTATATTGATTCCCAGTGTTGGACTATATACTTGATTACCTACTGAGTGGATCTTTATACTTATTGAGTGGGGGCGGACACTTTTGATGTATAACTTGTTTTTCTTTTTTTCCGCCGCCTGGCCCCATTTCAAATTAATTTTCTTCTTTTAGTCAATCCTTTTAAGTAGAAATAATTTTCCATGTCCCGCTACACTGCAATCATCCATCATGCCAATTAGGGAAACTGTTGTTAAAAACTAGTTGTCCACAGCCTATGTCCAGGTGTAGAGAAGACCAAGGTGAAGTTTTGCACGAAGGCCCACAAGCCTTTAGCTACGCCCCTGATGTTCTGCATCTTGTCTTGCAAACTTTCCACCACTGAGATGGTGGTGTTAGTTTTCCTTACAGAGCTGGTGGGTGTAGCATGGTGTGGGCTTGGTCTGTGCTGCACATTCTTTAAGTTTATATTATACTTACAGAAAAACTTTATTTTTCTGTAATTCTTTGATTTCTTTGATTTTAAAAAAAACAAAGTCCTGTGATCCCCGACATAAGAACCTCGATAGATTCACTAAATCTAGAGAGCCTAATAATAGAAACACAATTTAAAATATATAATGGAACCCTAGTCAAAGCCTAACTCCAATATAACCCTAATCTAACCTTATCAAGCTTACATTAGTGGCATACACTGGCATCTCCCGATATATACCTCCAATGGTAGGCTGTAAAGTATCCTGTTGTATTGGAATACAGTGAGAACATATCACCAACTGGCTCCATTTGTAAAAAATATATGCTGTGTGGTATATGTTATATACTATGTCCATCTGTGTATTTCTCTTTGAGGGAAAAAAGTAATGGGTGTATGCCAAAAGCAAACTTTTCTGACAAATAATATGGACATACTGGAGGCATACATTGAGCAGTACAGCCAACGTATGCTCCCTGCATGAAGGATAATGAAATGAGAACAGAGTCTAACCCTAATCTAACCAAACTAAAATGAGTCTGTATTCAGACAGGGTGGATTTGCTGCACATTTGCAGTACAATTTATGTGGGCAGGCTTTTTAAAACATCAGGCACATGTAACAGAAAAATTAGGATGCTCATTATGTTACATAAATTTAGCAGGTAAGAGATTTTGATTTTGTTAAAGAATGGCTGTAGATTTCTGGCAAGGTCAATGGTGGAAAGATATTACCACATGTTGTCTCACTGTCCTTATAAACTATTGCTACACCCCCTCACTCCACTCCACTCCCTGATTTATTGCTAATTTCCAGCCCTTTATCTTCACTTTCTTGCACACTATATGTGCAGTTGTCCTCTACACCTTCAACCCTCCCTGGGCTCTACTTTAAATACTCCTCCAACTTCCGTATGATTTTCTCTCCCAATACAGCTGTATCCTCTTCATTTAAGTGCAGTCCGTCCCTAGCATACAGTCTGTAGCCAAGTCAGAAGTCAACCCAGTTCTTCAAAAACCTAAATCCCTGTTTCCTACAACAATTTTTGAGCCACTTATTCACCTCTCTAATCTCCCGCTGCCTCTCTGGTCTGGCCCGTGGTACAGGTAGTATTTCTGAAAATATTACCTTGGAGGTCCTTGCCTTCAGCTTTTAGCCTAAGTCTTTGAAATCATTTTTAAGGACACTCCACCTACCTCTTATTTTGTCATTGGTGCCAATGTGCACCATGACAGTTAAATTCTCACTGTTCAACGATACCGGGCTTTGTGATAGATTTCCCTGTCTGTTCCCTTAATAATGGATTCCTTAACTACCAGCACCTGTCTGGCCTACTCCTATTCTCCACCTTTCTGTAGCAGACAAGCTCAGAAAAGGGAATATCTCTCCTTGAGGAGAGTACCATAAAGGTGTGTGGGGATTTGAAGATTGCCTTTTTGCAACCCACTAAGTATCTGCATCACAAGGCATTATGGAAAATAGCTAGAAGCTCAAGAACCCTCTATTGGATGTTACAAATCCTCAATTTACTTCTGACTCACTGAGTCTTTCTTTGCCTTGTAATATGAAGATGCTTTGTGGGGTGCAAAAAGGCAATCTCTAAATCCGCACACATCTATATAGTGCTCTCCCCAAGGTGAAATATTCCCCTTTGAGCCACTCATTGCCTCCCACCCAGCCCGCCAGCAAATTCTGCTCCGCACTGACGAGGGGTGAAGCCTTGAAACATCTGTATGCAGATGAGTTTTGCTGACTTGGCTCAGATCCCTATTGCTTTCCAAAGACTCAGTGAGTCAGAAGCAAAGTGAGGATTTGTAACATCCAATATAGGACGCCTGAGCTTCTAGTTCTTTTCCCATAATGCTTTGTATAGCAGACAAGGGAAGTGTCTTATAAAAATGAAAAAACTAACCAGCAAAATGCAAAAAAAGAATTTATAAAATCAATCCTATTTATTGAAATCCATGTTAAAAAAACCATAGCAGAATATACAAAAAGCATTCACTGTTTACACGTTTCAAGCCATAGGCTCAAAACACAGTCTGAAGCATAGAAGCCACCTTTCAATACCTAAAGTGTAGCTACCTGATGACAGACACCTGGCAACACCCAATACTGAGCGCACAGGATGCGCTGGGAAATATGTTCTTTTAACATAGCACTCATTGAGTGCTTTGATCTTAAGTCGCACACTTAAGATGAAAACACTCTTTAGACACAAAACACTTGAAAGCTCACACAG
Organism: Phyllomedusa bahiana; assembly: GCA_025379985.1. NCBI lineage: Eukaryota > Metazoa > Chordata > Amphibia > Anura > Hylidae > Phyllomedusa > Phyllomedusa bahiana. The sequence goes on from JAODAL010000655.1 coordinate 131,792, forward strand.
TCTTTCAATTCAGTTTTAAATCTTCTTTTCCTCCTGTTCTGCAGTGCTGCTGCAAACAAATTCTCAGGATTCTACTTTTATAGACATATTACATATTAAAAGAAGTGACATGAAACCAATACAAATCTATGGGAGTGGGCATGGAGCATTTTAGAAGTACACGCTGGCCAGTGCGTAATTCTAAAACACTTAGCATATAGCAGCGAACACAGTACACACCGCTATATACGGCAAAGACACCGTCTGAACATAACCTAACTCTGTAATTTTCATTCTAGGACTTCTCCCACTACAGTATATACACTCCTCTCCTGCCTTAGCTAAGGCAGATGTTATCTCATCTTCAGCAGGTTTGCAGGGACATACACAGTTAAGAGAAGGGTAAAGCTAGGTTTGGGGTAGGATGGAGGGTGCCTGGATGGACTTGATAGGTGACAATGTAATACTATCCTTTAGAGGAAGTCAGCTACAGGAGGGTAGACCACTTTCTATCTGCACAGAAGAGCATGTGCTCTGTACTGGTGGTCTAGGGCAGGGGTCACCAACCGCCTGGCCACGGACTGGCACGGGCCGTGGCGCATGCTCTGCCAGTCCACCGCACCCCGGCTACACATGATGTCGACCGCCCATTGAATTTAGTCCAGGTGGTCGGCATCTACTTTGCGCGGCCATTGTAAACAGGCTTCGCAGAGTTAGCAGCTGCACACAGACTGTGCAGCTGCTTCGCTAGAGAAAGCAGGGTCAGTGCATTACCATCCCTGCTTTCCTAATCATTGTAGATACAGTGTTCAGTGAGCACCATATCTATATATCTGCGGCGCGGGGGAAGGTGATGCAGCAGTGTCATCACACCCCCTGCGCCGCTGGAGGAAGCAGCTCTGCAGGGGATTGGGAAAGGTGAGTAACTTTCTTTTTTTTTTTTTTTTTACTGGACTGGCTATTTACTGGGGGCATATATTTATCTCTAATGACTACAGTGGGCATATATATCTCTAATGACTACAGGGGGCATATACAGTGAAGGAAATAATAATTTGACCCCTTGCTGATTGTGTAAGTTTGCCCATTGACAAAGACATGAACAGTCTATAATTTTAAGGTTAGGTTCATTTTAACATTGAGAGTTAGAATATCCCAAATAAAATCCAGAAAATCACATTGTATAAATTATATCAATTTATTTGTATTTTGCTGAGACAAATAAGTATTTGATCCCTCTGGCAAACAAGACTTAATACTTGGTGGCAAAACCCTTGTTGGCAAGCACAGCAGTCAGACGGTTTTTTGTAGTTGATGATGAGCTTTGCGCACATGTCAGGAGGAAGTTTGGTCCACTCCTCTTTGCAGATCATCTCTAAATCATTAAGATTTTGAGGCTATCACTTGGCAACTCGAAGCTTCAACTCCCTCTATAAGATTTCTATGGTAATAAGGTCTGGAGACTGGCTTGGCCACTGCATAACCTTAATGTGCTTCTTTTTGAACCACTCCTTTTGTTGCCTTGGCTGTATGTTTTGGGTCATTGTCTTGCTCAAAGACCCAGCCATGACCCATTTTTAACGTCCTCACGGAGCGAAGGAGGTTATGACTCAGGATTTTATAGTACATGGCTCCATCCATTGTCCCACTGATGTGGTGAAGTAGTCCTGTGCCTTTAGCAGAGAAACACCCCCAAAACATAATGTTTCCACCGTCATGCTTGACAGTGGGATGGTGTTCTTTGGGTCATAGACAGCATTTCTCTTCCTTCAAACATGGCGAGTTGAGTTAATGCAAAAGAGCTCAATTTTTGTCAGCACCTTCTCCCAATCACTCGCAGAATCATCCAGGTGTTCACTGGCAAACTTCAGATGGGTCTGCACATGCGCCTTCTTGAGCAGGGGGACCTTGCAGGCACTGCAGGATTTTAAACCATTATGGCGTAATGTGTTACCAATGGTTTTCTTGGTGATTGTGGTCCCAACTGCCTTGAAATCATTAACAAGTTCCCCCTGTGTAATTTTAGGCTGATCTCTCACCTTCCTCATGATCAAGGATACCCTAAGAGGTGAGATTTTGCATGGTGCCCCAGATCGATGTTGATTGACAGTCATTTTGTATTTCTTCCATTCTCTTACTGTTGCACCAACAGTTGTCTCCATCTCACCCAGCATCTTACATATGGTTTTGTTGCCCATTCCAGCTTTGTGCAGGTCTATGATCTTGTCCGTGACATCCTTAGAAAGCTCTTTGGTCTTGCCTATGTTGAAGAGGTTAGGCTATGTTCACACAGCTTATTGAGGGACAGATTTGGTCCTGTATTCCGCGCCGTACTGCGCGAAATACGGGACCAAATCCGTCCCAATAATTACGGTAATCCACAGTTCTCATAGAGAACTATGGATTACGGCTCCTCTCCCCACTCACCGTATTCCGCGAGCGGAGAGAGAAGTGACATTCACATTATCCCAGCGGAATCCGCGCCGTGGATAATGTCTACGGGGCTGGCGAGCTGTCGGTCCCCGCGCCCCCGCCCCCGTACAAACGGCGTAATTGCGGGTGAAATCCGTCCCGCAATTACGGCGTGAATAAGGCGTGTGAACCTAGCCTTAGCGTCTGACTGATTAATTGAATCTGTGGACAGGAGTCTTTTATAAAGGTGACTATTCAAGACAGCTGTCTTTAATGCAGGTAATGAGTTGAATAGGAGTTTCTAACTGTTCTGTATGAGCCAGAATTCTTATTGGCTGATAGGGGATCAAATAATCATTTCTCTCAGCAATATGCAAATAAATGTATACAACTCTTACAATGTGATTTTCTGGATTTTATTTTGGATATTCAATCTCTCACTGTTAAAATTAACCTATCCTTAAAATTATAATATTTATATTATATTATAATATAAATTGTTCATGTCTTTGTCAGTGGGCAGACTTACAAAACCAACAAGGGATCAAATACTTATTTCCTTCACTATTTATATATATATATATATATATATATATATATATATATATATATATATATATATATATATATATATATATATATATATATATATATATACATATATAGTCTACAGGGGGAATATATATATCTATAATTCCTACAGGGGTATATGTTCATCTATAATTACTACAGGGGTATATATTCATCTCTAATGACTACACGGGCATACATACAGTATATATCTTTAATTACTGACCCACAGAGCTGATAATTAGGCTGTAGTTATAAAATACTGGTTACCCCATACTGTACCACTAAATGACACAGTATACAGTTTATTGTGGGGATTGTTTTGTGTGTGATTCTAAACATTCAACCCCCTCCATAACTCCCCCCCCTAATAACCTCGCCGCAATAAACCCTGCCCCCACTGGGTGGTGGAAAAATTGTTTTGCATAAAACCGCTCTCTGGTGCAAAAAAGGTTGGGGACCGCTGGTCTAGGGGATCAGATGACATTCCTCCACATAATGAAAGGATTCAAAATTTTCATATGTAACTGATCGAACCCAAAACAAAAACACAGCTAGAATATTGCTGGTGAGTAAGCATTATGGGCCTTATGGATGAAAACTATCTTTGTTGCCAATGGCAACCAATCAGAGCTCAACTAACATTTCTCCAGATCACTACATGAAATGAAAACTGAGCTCTTATTGATTGCTATGGGCAACACAGACAGTCTGTAAGACAGCTTTTAAACATAAGGCCCTACTTGTGCAAAAGATAAAAATCAGTGAATTGCTTCTTTGAAGCACTTTAGTTATATACCACAAGAAACCTCCCCATTTGATACAGTGATACTTACCATATTTAAATCATCATCAATATTGTTGCTGTAATCAATTTTGGGCTCATCAAAATGCGGTTGAGGTGTTATATTAGGCAGCACAGTTTTCCCATTGCAGCCCTGATAATCTACAGGAAGGCTGGGTTTATTCTGCAGGGCATAAGTGTAAGGAATGTGCAATGTATCAAGTGCTTCTCTTTTGCCCACTAGTTCCATAACATTGCAAGCAGAGCCTTTTCGAATGGACACCTCCTCATCAGATGTTTCTCCTTCTGAACTCTCTTTTCCGTCAGCAGAGAGCAAGGATTTATGTTCACCACTTTGCACTTGTCTTTTAATGCTTGAGGCTCGTCCAATACTGTTCCAACTAGACCTTCGACTGTTCCAACTACACACGGCACCCCAGGAACTATGCATGGAATTCCGTGCACTAGGCTGAGAGAACAAAAGCATGAGAAAAGTTTAGTGTTTTCAAAAGGAAAGACCTGTTCAACCAACTTAAAAAATTTTACTATTCGTACCATAGACTTGATCTCACTGGCATGAGGACCATCCGAAACGCTGCTGTGTCTCCTGGCTTCACAACCCAGAGATAGTTCTCCAAACAAAGAATTTTTTGGCACAGGCATGGGAGTTGCAGCTGTATGAATGATGAGAGGTGGTTGTAAATTGGTCTTTACCTCCGGTAACCCATGTAATGGAGTAACTACAAAAGAGTGAAGTTGTGATTGACTTGAAATGAGATACATCAATTCTAATAAAATATTAACTACAGTTATAAGTTAGCTTTTCTTAACCTCCTGGAAAGTTATTTGAAGGATATCAATATTTGTAGCATGCTGGAAACAAAGTGAAAAAATATATGAACGTTTTTTAGTAAAAAACAAACAAAAAAAACCCGAAAAACTTCCTTTTCACTCTGAAGTAAGTTCAGGGGATGGTTATTTTGCAATCTCCTGATCATCTTAATACAGAGCTAGGAACCTAAGGAATGTTTCTGTACTGTATATAGGTTATATGATATTTCTTGAGTTGAAAATATTAATTGGAATATAGATACACAGCTTGTTAATATGGTTGAAAAAAGACATATGTCCATCAAATTCAACCAAGGATGGGAAAAGATGTGGATGAAGGGAAGGGGATAGGGAATTTTTAAGATTTATTTCTCCCACTGGTGAGGACTTTGAACATAAACCAATCTGCCCTAAAGGAATGTTTCATTCCTTATCCCAAAATTGCCATTGGATCTAAATGTTTTATATGGCTCAATAAGTATTTATATTATTTATTAGTAAGTGGGGCAAGTAAGTAGAGCAATAACCTAAATCTGCTGAAATCTTTCCACTATAATAGCAATTCATATGTCTTAAACACATTATTCCCTTTCCTTCAAATGTCTCTAAAGATTTTTGCAACTTGGTTGATAAAGGTAAGGTGTTGTTGAAGTTCACTGTCCCAGTCTATCTTCAAATCTGTCCTAATTGCTGCAGAATTTGAGCAAGCCAACGAGGTCTCTCAGGCAAGTAAAAAATAGCATTGGTTGGGGGCTGTAGGCTGAAACCTTAGGTGGTTTAGAACAATCATTTTGCAATGGTTGTGGACTGTGGGTTCAGATCACCCTGATAATTAAAAATAAGTCACAAGAATCTACCGGGTGTTGTGCCCCAGAAAGGTGCATGAGTGTTATTGGGGTCTCACTATGATTGACTTAAACAATCCATGTGTTACAGACATGAAAGTACATACTGTATTCACTTTTCGATTCAACAGATTACCTATCATCAGCAAGGTTGCAAAACAAGGTACTTGAAATAAAAGGAATACTGTTGTGTTTTAGAATAAGACATTGCCATTTTAGTTACCACTGTAATGGTCATTTACTTATCTGGGACACAACAGTATTCCCTTTCCTTCAAATGCCTCTAGAATTTTGCAACTTTGCTGATAAAGGCAATCAATTCTTCAAAGTCACTGTCCACTTATGCTTTTACATGTGCTGCAATTGCTGCAGAATTTGTACAAGCCAATGGGGTCACTTAAGCAAGTCAAAAAATAGCAATGGTTGGGGACTGTAGGCTGAGACCATCCTGATACTTAGGTGGTTTTGAACAATTACATAAAAAATAGTTAGCTCCATAAGTGGTTATGGTTAGTAGAAAAAAAATTGTTGTCAGTTTTCAAAATTGATAAAAGTATGGGTGAAGTAACTTCCAATTATACTGCTCTTCTGCAACCCCACATACAGTTGAACAGATTACTATTTTACTTACAGGACACATTAGAAAGGCTTTTGCGAATTCCACATTCATCTGGAGCGCTTTCAGAACCAGACAGGGAGCCGCCCTGCAAGTTAACAGGTAAGGTAATGGTTAATTTAGTTACATGTTGTTTATGCTAGATTCATTAAAAAATCTTATTGTCACTATCGTTGAGTAAATGTTGGGTTATAGGCTAAACCACTCACTTGATCACTTAGCACATGCATGCTGGACTTTTGTTCATGATACGTTCACTACATTCAATACTTTTACCTAGTATCTCTTAAACCAAGTATTCCATGTACCCTGCAAATACTATAATAACATAAATGCCCAGATGTAATAGGGAAAAATGACTTAAAAACATGCATGTGCTCACCACAAGTGAGTCAAAGGCAGGGTTAAAGTTAGGTGGATCATGTTTTCTCTCTGGTATTCCTGTAAGAAAACCTAAAATTATTTTGTTTTAGGGTCCCGCAATATACAATGTTAATGTATTCCAAGATGACCATTGTACAAACCCCCAGAAGTGACCCTATTTTCAAAACTACGCCACTCAAATAATTAATCTAGAGGTGTATGAGATTTTTTAGCCCCCCGGGGTTTATAAAATTTTTTTTTCCCTTGGGGACTGTAAAAATGATAAAATATTTTTTCCCAATAATAAAAGGATTTACTCCAATTTGTCCAAACTGATTAATTTTTCATAGCAGAAGGGTAGAAAAAGCACCCTACAATTTTTTACTGAATTTCTTCTGGCTATGGTGTTTGGCTTTTGGAGTGCAGGTTTTGCTGGAATTCTTTTTTGGGTGCCTTGTTCCATTGGCAAATTCCCTAAGAACGTGAAAAGCTTTGAGAACTTTATAAAGTCCTCCAAAAAATTTACATATTTGTGAAGCAACAGCCTTTATAGTACTCCTCTAGGGGTATACCGTATTTTTCGGACTATAAGGCGCACATAAAAGCCTAAGATTTTCTCAGAAATCGAAAGTGCGCCTTATATCCCCGGTTGCGCGCACATATACAATCAAACAGATTCTTCACATTTCATGTTATCAGTTATCCGTCTTTGGATTCAGCAAAGTATTACAGCTACTTTAGTGCGACCGCTGGATATTGGAACTGATTGCAACTGATTATACAACTGATTTACAATAGTAAATACGTCCCCGAAATCAGTTACAAATCAGTTGCAAATCATTCTGCAAATAAGTGCCACCCGCGCCGTATTTTCCGCGCCGGATTTTTAACACTCCATTCTTTACAGCGGGTGATTCCGTCGCGAAATAAGGCACAATAAAGTGGCAGACCATCTGTGAAATCCGGCAAATCCGTAATGCAGCTGCAATCCGCGGCGGCAATACGGCATGAAAATGAAGACTCGGCCTGTACGCTCAACCATAGTCATAAGCGTGCCGACACACTACGTGCGTGATACGTAAAGCTCATGTGTGCGCAGAAATATCTGTGTTTTCAACATTGTCTGTGCATTCAATACCGTATGTACAGTTTTTATACCCACTACCCGAAAAAATGCTCCACGTTAAGAGACACATCCTTAACATGATGTCTGATTTTAAGCTTAAGTCTATAAAAGTCATGCAGTAGATGCATGGAAATCTAGCAGCTCCAGAGATTCAACATAATGAATCTATGTGCGGTAAGTGGAGAACAAGAAGAGAGCCGTGACTGCCCAATAAAGAAGACCAAACTGAGATCAGAGAAACAAAGCATGGTGGCCACATCTGGAGGACAAACAAGAACAGTGGGTTATGAACATAGTAAGCGCAGCTAGAAGCGTCTCCACTGTCTCAAGTAAACACAAATAGATGCCACAAGCAGTTAGCAACCCACGAACTGAGATCAGGACTTTCAAGAGTGGCGAGTCCTCGTTGTGCTATCGTTTCATAGAAAAGGCGTAATCTCTCCATTCCGCGTAACCAGAACTACTGTCTGCCAGCAGCCTGCCAAAGATTATTAATAGAAGCTGGCCCAATTTCCGCACCGTAGCTGCAGAGCCAAGATAAAGTGAAAAGAATTATCCAGCCAAACACAACACTAACATGGATGAGGTCCCCCTCACTTTGATATCCCTGTACAACGTACTGTGGAGAAAACAGGAATACGGGTCTCTATAACTTACCACAGGACATGAGAAGTCCTCTTTCACTGTGGTTCTTGCCTGTCAGGCTAATGGCCAGAAACTACCATACCCATGGGTCATTTTTAATAGGAAGACTTTGCCCAAAACGACAAGTTTTCCAGCTGTGTATCAACCAAGGCTAACCCAAAGGTCTGGATTGACAGGAGAAGATGAGTGAGTGGCTGAGGGAGGTCCCTATGTCAAGAGACCGGCTATGATTTTTTCACCAATCCCTCCCGATTGGTCAGTGACTCCATGCGTGCCCATTGGCGACGATACTGTCAAAGCCCAGAGTGAAGAAAACAAATTCCAACTGCTTGCTGTCATTCCGGGTGGATTAACCAAAGAGCTCCGATCCGCTAGATATGTGTGCACTTGGGCATAGTTAAGGTTAAACTTGCGAGCTGCATGGGAGAATTGGAATGACAGAAGGTGACCACACATTCACCAAACATGGGAGGCAACAGCCGTGCCAGTTATCCACTTATGTGCCAAGTGATCGTGGATCGGGCCTGTGGGTATAAGGTAATCTAGCCTCCAGTATCATCCTCCGAGCTTTTCCAAGAATGCTGGTGAATCATCACTGAAGAGCCTAAGAGCAGTCAACGAGTCTGACTCCAGATAATATGAGGGGGACCCCGAGAATGCTGGATGAAGAAATCGACAACTGTTTAACCTGACACTGAAAGATGAAGAATTTGATGGATTTGTGGGGGATGAATGAACTGAAAAAAGTACTGTAAAGTGTATTGAGATTTTTGTTACAACTTGACAAGTTGAAGTATTGCGTGAAAGTGTGAATAAAGTTTGGCTTTCGCTCTGACAACGTATTGTTTCATTATAATGCTGCCCGCCCTTATAGTCCCTGGTGCCGCCCTTATAGTCCGGCTGCGCCTTATATAAGAACGGCGCTCATGTTTACAATTCTTTGCCGCTCATCTGTATTAATGCGCACCTTAAGTCCGGTGCGCCTATAGTCCAAAAATACGTGTGAATGGAAATATATTTGATGTGATGAAACTCATCATGGAAATTTCACGCTGGAGGGGGGGGGAGTGCAGGAATCTAGGACAGGAATCCCACTATCAACCCTACCACCATCCCAAAAACAAATCCAGCCCCAATAAGAAACCTATCAATCCACATCCCAAAAAAAAAAACTCAGAGTAAAACCACAGCTTTTCTGGATTCCTTCTTTCTATCTGGTTTAGAAACCAAGGATTAAGAAACCGACACATTCCTCTAGACAATTCAGCTGTAGGACCTGCAAGTATACATTAAAAAATGTTGTTTGGTAAATATCTAAGGGGTAAAGTGTGAATTTTTTGTCTTGGGGATATGATGTCAAAATTGTAAGCAATGGGGCTAGTCAGTAAAGTCAGGGGGAGAGTGGTTAGAGAAATACATTTACAAGTCCAAATAAGTGTGATAAATTTTGAAGCATTCCTTAATGCATAGGGCAGGTTTTGTGGGACATGTATCACTTTGGTATGCAACATCCTTCCTAATTCCTTGTTTTGTACACAGCCTGCATTTTTTTTTTCTGGGACCGGAACTTTTTTGCACATTGGGGGTATTTTTGTGGGAAATGCTAGGCCAGAACAATCTTCTTACAATCAAATTGTTGATGCACTGGCCTCTTGTTCCTGATCATGGAATATTAGGGACTTTACTACTTGACTCCTGTCATTAATACCGCATGACAAACCTTGTACAAATTAATTTATTCTGGTTCTTTGAGGGCTTTGTAAATGCGACATGACACCTACCAAAGCCTGCGTTCTAAAAGCCAAATAGCGCTCCCTTGTATGCCCTGCCATGCACCCAAACCGCAGTTTATACCCATATACAGTATAGAGTATTGCCAAACTTGGAAGAAATTGCATAACACATTTTAGGGTGGTTTTTTCTAGGATTCCTTGTAAAAATGAAACATTTTCAGCTAAAATTGCAGATTGTTGGAAAAAAATAACATTTTCATAGCCTAAAGATAAAACCCTTTGTGAAAGACCTGTGTGGTCAATATACTCACTGCACCCTTGTATATATTCTTTTAGGGGTGTAGTTTCTAATACGGGGTCATTTTAGGGGTGCTAATTACGTCTTAGTGTGTCCGCAAACCTGTAATGGCGCCAAAAGAATATCGTAATGAAAATTAGACCCTAGAGTCCAGTAGGTTCTCCTCTTATTCTGAGGTTTGTGGTTGAGTCAAATAGTGCACTATGGCCCCATATAAGATATCTCTAAAAATGGCATAATTGGGGGAATCAATGTTGAGTTGCATTTCCCTGGTCACATCTAATGTGTTCCAGTGAATATCGGATAACAATTTTAAATCTGCAAAAAAAGTGAAATTTTGAAATTTCACCTGCACTTAGCTTTAATTTCTATGAAACACCTAATGGTTTAATAAACTTCCTAATTGCTGTTTTGAATAATTTTAAGGGTGCAGTTTCTTAGATGGAGTCATTTATACATACAGGCCCCTCAAAGCCACATCAGAACTGGACTGCTCCCTAAAAAAATCTATGTTGCAAATTTTCTTGAAAATGTGAAAAACTACTACTAAATTTCTAAGCCCCCTAATGTCGTGAAAAAATAAAAAGACACTTAAAAATGATGCCCCATATTTGATGCATAGCAACACTTTCTTTGTATTATTATGAAAACTACCAGTAATGTCTGCGTTGTATCTGTTCAGCTCTAAATAAAGCTTTTTTGAACAAGAAAAAAATTATGCCAACCTACAGTAGACATATGGTAGATATTAGTTATATACTTTTGTGTCGAATAACTATCCGTCTTACACACAGAAATTTTTGAAAAAGGCAAATTTTTCAAAATGTCACGATATCTTGATATTTTCCACAAATAAACAAGGATTGTATGGACCCAAATCAAAAAGTTATTCCCACATAAAGTGACACATGTCAGATTTCAAAAATGGGGCTCTGTCAGGGAGGCCAAAACTGGCTGCGGCGGTAAGAGGTTAAATTAAAACCCTATTAGCCCAATTTTCACCTTTTAGCCCTGCCCCTGACAACTTTCTATCACCTATATGTATAAATGTCTGTGATGGAAGAGTGACACACTTACAAAACTTATTTTTAGTCGACTGCACTATTGTGTCCCATTAGATAAACATATTCCCTAGCAAATTGAGGAAAACGTAGCCCGTATTGGGCTATATTTCTCCATTATCCTCTATGGGGCCTCCATAACTAAGTTAAAGTATCCACCGGGGTACCTTTTTCGCGATACTCCGATGGATACCACAAACGTGTTTATTGACATCATGTGAACGCCCCTTGCAGGGAAAGATCTGGTGAGAGCTTTTTAACTTGATTATAGGTGAAATGCTTTCAATTTTCTAATTATACATATTTGAGAACGTGTTTATATTTCAGTCTTCTATTACTTTATGAGGTATTCCTGGAGGTAATATGTCCTTTTTAAAGACTGCCCCCTAAACATTGATTTCTGTGGCACCTGCCTTTGGATGCCTACTTGTAAATATAGCCCTGTTGACTGCATCAGACATTTTTAAACACAAAGCTTAGAGGTTAGTATTTGGATTTCTATAATTTACTGGGTGGTTTATCAGTATCCAGTATTTCTGTTGATTAAGGGTGATAAAGGGGTTATTTCTTCTATTCATAATCCATGGTGATCTAGGAACACTTAAAGGGGTGTGCCCACCATAGGCTTTTCACTGCTAAGATCCACACCTATCTTGGAAATGGGCCTCTGAAACTATCGGCTCAAAATGGAGAGTTGGTTGTGGTGGCGCACAACTCTATTCTGTTCTATTGGAGTCCCAAGTACAAGTGAGTGCTATATAGAATTAATGAATGAATGAATGAATGAAGAATCATGCGCAAGCACAACTGGCTCTCTGTTCTGAGCTTACAGTTTTGAGGGCTCGTTCCTGAGATAGGTACAAGTCCCAGAGGTGGAACCTGTACCTATAAGACTTTGATGGTATATCCTTTTGACAGCAGAAAACACAAGCAACTCAACAGACTTTCACAGATGACAAAATACTAATGAATATATTAATTATTTATAAGTGCATTCCTGCTACATTTAATATATATAAAAAATCTGAGGCTCTTAGTATGGCTGAGGCCGCAATGCCACTGCTGAATGGGTTCTGACAGTTTTGATCAAAAAGAGCCTCCAAATTTCATATATATTAAATGTAGCAGAAATGCCCGTTGAAATAATTCATGTATTCATTATTATTTATTTGTCTGTGCTGCTGCTTGGTTTCTGTGTGTTTACATTGTGTTGCAGCCACCTCAGCTTGAATCTGTAAAATGTATTAAAAATTGTTCTGAAAGTGCTGATCACTTTATGTGTTTTCTGGATTATATCTTATCGATATCCCAGATATCAAATTCTATGGTGGGAACCCCTTTAATGTTATATCATAATATAATAACATGTTTATCATAATATTGTTTGCAAAAAGACTTTCCTGACTGTAAAACAGTTGAGTTGTCATCTTGCTGCAGTCCTATACGGTTTTAGTGGGTGTAGGAAGGCACAAGGCCTTGTTATAGATGGGAGATATGTGCCACCAAAAGTCTTTGGTGGAGTGAAGGCCAGATATTTCTGTGTCAGCAGCATTAAGCTACTGACACGTTTAAAGTTAGTTTGGCTGCAACAGCAGCAAGTCTGGGTCGGCCTTCACTGGAGCAGTCAAAGAGCGGGGTGGGATGACTGCTCCCACTCCAGGTCCAGGCCAGAGTTTTGGATGGCCTATGTAAGCCTGGATGTCAGGTGATCTGTGTTGTTGTTCAGTTTCCTGCTAGTTACTGGCGAATAACCACCTTGGATGCTGAGGGAAGCACTAAGGTCCTTTCTAGGAGTTGTGCCTGATACCACGCTGGAGGGGTGAGAGCCCTTGTGGGCAATACGGACTGTGCTTGTGATATAGGTGATGGGCGGTTGCACCTAAAGACTGTGGTGAGACACCTGGGTGTTGGCTGAAGTAAGCCTTGTTTTGTTTGCTGCTTGTGTTTGTTGGAGAAACGGATGCCAAGCCAATAAACACACCCGTTGTTTGCATGAACTTTTACTGTGGTCCTGCTTGTGTAAGCCTGCCATTGGGACTAATCTACTACATGGGTTAATGTCTATGTTATTGCAAAATGAATATCCGCATGAAGAGATACTACACTATTGTTTCTGTAGTGTACACAGTAGTAAATGTCTGGGAATATGAGAGGTTCTCCAAGCATTCCTGTAAATTATCGTTTGCACCTCACATTGCATGTAAACAATTAGAATAAAATATACAACAAAATAGGCCTAATTTATAAAACATGAAGTCTTTGTGGAATATAAATGTATGAGATCTAAGTAACGATGCAATGGAATGGAATGATGAATTGAGAAAGTAATAGTTCTTGTAGTTATGATAAACAGTTGCTGTCTATTGTGGAAGCTGAGGCTGACAGTTCCATACACTCAGCACAAAATCATTTCCCACTCGGTGGAAACTGAATTTAAATTATGTGAATGTGCAATGAACCAGATTAACAGAGCAACCCGTGCGTGCCATTTATAAAGCACAGTACAGTGAAAAGCTGCTTGTGGGTATCTTGTGTGGTCCTCTTTGATAAGGGAGAAGATGTTGTTTATAAATTAGGTACAAGACTGAACTCATTACAAATAACCAGCTAGGCATAGACATAAGAATCATTGGTCTGCATTGTAGGTTTCTACACCCAGGCCCCTCACCCCTCTCGTCTACTTGGGACCCAGACACATCCCCTTTTTGGCCCGTCATAATTAGTAGTGAGTGGGATACCTTGAAAAGGGTATCGTTATGGATAGGGTAGCGGGGCAATAGCAATTTTAGAGCAAATGTAATCTCTTTTGGACTATTTGCAGTATTTCATGACTGTATATCACTCATGTGTTGAGCAGAAAAGGATGGTCTACCACACTTCTGTATCTGGCACATGAAACGTATGCAGTTAGGAAACACAACAAATGTAGTACAAAGGAGACTATATTTGCTCAATAGACCACTCTCGGGTTCTGCTGTGGTTTCTGTCAGAATACCTTGAAAAAGCACCACAGACGGAAGCTGAAAACGTGATGTGAATGGGGCCCTAGTTTCTTACTTTGTACCGTCTGAGTCTGTTTATGTGTAAGTAATGTTTATAACATATGTTACAAAGAGGTTTCTGATTACTGCCAAGTCTTATTTCAAAGACTAGAAAAAAGACTTGTAAAAAAACAGAAACTTAACCACGCTCCCAGATCTTCATGTGCACAAATTTCCCCTCACAGTTTAGCTAATTTTGCTGCAGATCTATCTTCCCAAATTCACTAACCTGAAATAGTTTTTACATTTGTTATTACGTCTGCCATGTCAGTTAATTTCTCTTCTGTATCTAGTATGTATATCTGGAAAGCTACTGTTAAATGTGTCTATAGCCTTCTATGGCCAGACTGAGGCCAAAAGCACGTCAGAGGAAATTCAGTGCATATTTAGCTTATTGTGATCATTTAAGAGTCCACCCGTCGTCAATATACAGCTCTTGCAGTTAGTTGTAATTAAGCCACTTTTGAGTAAAAGTACATAAATGAATAACAACATACACTAGGATTTAGCCGCAACGCTCTGGACTATAACATGTTGGAGTCCTTTATCAAGCAAAGTTAATGGACACATATGTATGAGTGGCAGGTGCCCAAGAAGGTTCCAGAGTAGCCAAGGGAGTTGGGATCACATTTGTTATTACTGTCTACCATGTTAGTAAAATTCTCTAGGCTATACACGGGGCCTGCGCTACAGCTGAAATGATTATTGCCCCAGACCCACTGGTGTAGATACAGGGGCCATAGTAGTTACACTTGCAACTGGGCCCCTGAGCAAAGAGTGCCCACAGGCTCCCCAGCAGAGCAGTACTGCATTGATGGATCTCTTAATAAATTGTCATTATTGTGCAAAAGTAGTAACATATAAAAAAAATACATACTGTATTTAAAGGGGTTTCTCACTACAAAGATCATATCTCAAAAATCGACAGTAAAATAGCACTTTTGTAATGGTTGCATTGCCTATCCTAGTAAGTGATATGACTAAACGGAGCATCTATAATATTTTCAGCTCTGGATAACGCTGTTTTTCATGTGATTGTGCTAACATATAAAAAAAAATACATACTGTATTTAAAGGGGTTTCTCACTACAAATATCATATCTCAGAAAAAGCGGACAGTAAAAATAAGCACTTTTGTAAATGGTTTGCATTGCCTAAATCACTTAGTATAGTAGATATGAGCTAAACTGTGCATCTATAGCTATTTCTGCAGCTGCTGGACGGGACACGCCTGCTTTTTCTGTGATTGGCTGACTGATATGTCATTCAGCCTGTTGGGACACGCCTCTGGACAGAAAACACGACCTGCGCTGTGACTGGCTGCCTGCACTCTGTGCTTACTCCCCTCTGAGCTGTGGAAATCAAAAGTGAAACCAGCTGTCTAAGATGGCTGCTGGCTCTATATTCCTCTCCCCGCTCTATGGTGAACGATCTGGGCAATTACTGACTATCTAGCTGATAGATTTCACTCTCCCCTCATATAACACAGTCTTATACCCTGTGCTCCCCCCATATAACAAAGCCTTATACAGTCTTCACTACCTCATGCCTGATAACAGAGGGGAATGAGGGGGGAGGGCAGTGTGCATTCATCACATGTGTTTCATCAGTTCAAACTGTATGTATAACTAATTACAGCAATGCAGGGGCTCTGGTACAAGAAGTTTGTGCAGCCTGAGAGGCAGCTGAGAGCTCTGCAGACATGAGAAGCAGAACAGGAGGTCTTCAGAGCTGTTACATCCTCTCCGTTCCCCTGCTCACATAGAATGATGATGTCACAACTCTTCAGTGGGGAGACACGCCTCCTGGGAGGAGAGCACGCCTACTGAGAGAAGAGACTCGCCCCTGGATTTAAAACTGATAGAAATAGTTCAAGTGTAGGAAAGCTTCAAGTGATAAAACCCCTTTAATATCACTGTAATCATACTGACCTGTAGAGTAAGACATTTTAGTAACGCCTTTTTTGGCAGTCTATGGGTGACAGATGCCAGTGTATAGCATCTGTTATTGGTGTTCACTAAATGCTTACATCAGAAAGTTTCACTGTCTATATACGGAGAGTTATCAATGTTCTTCTCTGTGACAAATACTAGACTGTCTCTACAGAACTGTGGGCTTTTGTTAAATGGTTGCCTGCAATATTGGAGTTTCATTAAGGCATAAAGCATGCTCGCATTTTGTATTTGTGAACAACAAGCTCCAGCAGTACTAAAATATCACTGATATATAGTTGTCCTTTTGGCTATGTGTGGTGTTGGAAGGATGAGTCTCCCTAATGTATGGTCACTGGTCAGAGCTTCTGTAGCACTCCTCCTTTTGTATACTGCATTTATGTATTCTGCCGCTCCCTAAACAATATGAGGAGAGGCAGGGCCTAAGTTTACAAGTAGAGGATCTGCTACATATGCTGTTAGTGGAGGTTTAGTACTACTGAAGAATGGATAAGGCAATAAGGGAAGCAGTCCAAACACTGATTTGCAATGGAACTTAGTAGAAAAGGTGAGATGACAGGATTCCTCCTCATCAAGCTGTTCACATTTTGAAATCATGAGATAATACCATACAATTGATCAACAATACCTCACCATTGTGAGGCTTCAAGCAGGATGCTCTCAGATGGAAGTGGCCACTGAGCTTAGAGTGTCACAGAGTATCATAAACAGGTTGCAACAGAGATACAGAGAGACTGAAAGAGTCACAGAGAGGCAAAGTAGTGGACGTCCTTTGGCTACATCACAAACTGATGACCACCTCATTGTAAACGATCCCCTGCGGAACTGGATGATGAATGCAAACTCCAGGTACATTTAAGGGAGGTGAGAGGCAGACCATTCGTAACTGTTTACATCAGTGTGGTATAGCGTGTGCTAGACAACCCTTGCCCGATCTTTCAAGATGACATAATTGCTTTGGCCACCAGAATTGACGTTTGTTTTGCAGAGAGGCAATTAGAGCTCTGCCAGCAATGAGAATCCTTCTGGTCCCACAGACTTTATCAACTCACCCCTGTTTTTCAGAGACCTCCACCACCGGTTTCTTGTGATGAGCCTATGCAAGTGGAAAGAGCTCACTTGTCCAAGGAAGAGAGCACCTGCAGATGTCACCGAACCTGTCTGTATTGTGGCAGTAAGACACCCTTCTTGAAGGACTGTTCGGTTCATCGGGGAAACTCTAGCGGCTAGAGTTCGTGGGAGAAGCAAACTTAGACAAAGATGCATTCTCTTCTTGCCATGACCATGCCGGACACGCTACGGACAGCTCCTAATCTGGTGTCAGGTTTCAAGTTTCTGCCCTTCTGAATTCTGCCTCTGCTGAAAACTTCATACATTTATCTCTGGTGTCCAGTTACTGTCTTTCTGTTACTCATCTTGTTAAGCCCTTTATTATCTCTTTCATTAAAAAAAAGTGCAGTACCGAACCAAAATGCTTATTCTTCAGGTTGGGACATTGCTTAGGGAGAAGAATAAGTTGTACATGCTCCCACACTCCACATCAGTAATTCTCCTGAGAAATACCTATTTGAACAAACCAGTCTGACCTTCCTAAGGTACATCATCTTAGATAAAAGTCTACAGATGGATCCAGCAAAACTCTCAGCTGTCCTTCAGTGCCCACGACCTGTTGGACTTCGGGTTATTCAAAGCTCCTTGGGTTTTGCAAATAACTACCACAAATGTATTCCCCACTTTTCCACCCCAGCAGCACCCATAATGACTCTAACCAAGAAAAACATCAATCCCCAAACTGGCCGACTGAGGCTGAAAACTATTTGCCCATCTTAAAGCTTCTTTTGCCACAGCACCTATTCTGACTCGACTGGATCCAACAAAACCTTTCTTCTTAGAGTTTGATTCTTCATCTGTTGGAGCTGGAGTGGTACTCCCGCAGAAGACCTCTAAAGGCAAGACCGTCACATGCAGCTTCTTCTTTATAACCTTCTACCCAGTGGAGAGGAACTATACCATTGGGGTTTGTGAACTGTTGTCCATTAAATTGGCTTGAAAGGAAAGGTGCCTTCTTTTGGAAGGAGCTTGTCACCCGATAAATATTTACATTGACCATAAGAACCTTTTATATCTCCAGTCTGCTCAGAGGTTAAATCCCAGACAAGCTAGATGGTCTCTTTTCTTTTCAGATTTGACTTCCTGCTACATTTTATTATTAATGCGTTCGGTATTTATGTGAGATATGCCACTCTGGGAGGGAATTATTATTTTTTAGTGTTTTTATTGTATATTTTTTTTAGCTGTGACACATTTTTTTAATAGTTAATGAATAATGCTCTAATCAAGATTACAATTCATTGTATTTTCAGTGTCACTGTATTTTTTATTTGCTTTAATATCAGTGATATAGTGACCATTATATAATTTTGGACCAGTTTTTGAATTTGTGTTAAACCTCAAATGGAGTGACCTGCAGTTTCTCCAGACATGGACCTGTGGGATCGGCTGAATCACCATGTAGAAGTTCATAACTCTGTAGCGCTGAACCTCAATGACCTGAGGGGTGCGCTTCAAGAAGAGTGGGATGCCAGGCCTCAGCAGTCAATAACCTTATTTGTGAACAGCATGAGATGTCATTGTCAAGCTGTAATTGATGCTCAAGGCCACATGACTCGTTATTGAGACATTTACGATTTTGATGGTGTTTACCCTCCACTAGTGTTGGCTTTCATTTCATTAAATTGTTAGAGATGAGAAAATCAACATTGTATGCTATGACTTAAATGACCTACTTTCAGGATAAAATGTCACTGCAGCAGGAAATTGTTATGTTTTCCATAAATTTCACCCGAAAGCCAAATATCCCTAACTTGTTTTGTAAGCAGTATATATGCTAGTGGTCATCTGACACATGACACTGAAGAGTACAGCACTCTTCCTATATGGCTTTTAGAATAACACTGAAAGAAAAATCAATGCAAAGGCATCGGAATTCTTTAGGGGGTATAAAGATGTAAGCATTACCAGTACATCTTTCTCTTTAGAATTACAGACATTCAAGTCTCCTCCTACTGCCCTATATAGGTTTAAGTACATTAAAGGGGTTTTGCCACAATCTTATTTCATACCTTCTGCCTCCAGCTCTTCAGCTCTGTGTGCTCAGAAGGGGGCGTGTGTGAGTTGTTTGAATTGCATATCAGGATGACATCACTATGCCTTTTCTCTCTCTAGTAAAAGAAAGGTCTGTGTAACGGACGGGTAGTGGATCCGCTGGACCACCGCAGGCGTTGGTGGAAGCCCACGCCAGGGAACGGAATCTAAGTAGGTCCCGGTATTCACCAGAGCCCACCGCAAAGCGGGATGGACTTGCTGCGGCGGGAGTCTACCAGGTCGTTTCCACTGGCGGGGCTTGCCTGCGGGGGCGGCCAAGGGCAGACGTAGTACAGATTCGTCAGGCAAGCTCGTAGTCGGGGACAGGCAGAAGGTCAGGACAGGCGGCTCTGGATCGTAATCGTGGACAGGCAGAAGGTCAGGGCAGGCGGCAAGATTCGTGGTCGATAAACGTAGACGAGGAGTACGGTACACGGATCGACTAGTCTTGGCTTGGAAGGCTTTCTCCAGAGGTAAATCACACTAAGGATCCGGCGAGGGCTGGCAGGAAGTGGCCAGACCTAAATAGGAGCAGTGCCCTTCAATACCCAATTTCCGGCCCACTGACCCTTTAAATTTCAAACAGCCGGGCCGCGCGCGCCCTAGGGGCGGAGCCATGCCCCGGGAGACTGGGACTGACTGAGCAGGAGCGCGGCCGGGTAAGTTGACGCCGGCGGGGACTGGGACAAGAGCGGACCCCGAACCCGACGTGCGGGACGGGGCTCCGCTGGGAGCCGCAGCACGGACGCGCCTGCGACCCGAGACAGAGGTCGCAGGGGCGTCCGTGACAGTCTGTTTATGTAAAGAGTTGTAAGTAGCTACATTGTAGCTCAGAGGTAACAGTTTTGCTTTACAGCACAAGGGTCCTAGGTTCAAATCCCTGCAGGAACCAAACCTGTGGATTTTTTTTCCTCTTTATCAATGCACATACCTCATTGAGGTTTCTTTTTTTTACTTGCACTGTTTGACTTATTACTAACTTGTCCAAAGGGCAGGAGTAAAATGACAGCACCCGGGGTCTGAACACTCAGTAGCTACCTGAGAAGAGAGGTGATGTCTGAACATGTGTGACCAGGACTGAGGAGCTCACAGACCTGGGCGTATCCCCTGGAGATGAGCTGTAAACAATGGATCACTAAAGGAGCAGCTAAAACAAAAACGGTGCAGGATTTTTAATAATGATGAATGGTGAAAATGTTTATTATTTAATTTTCAAACTTTCCACGTCAATTTTACTTCGTGGCAAAACCCCTTTAAGCTTTTATGTGTAATTTAGCAGTGCACTTGTCTACTATGGCAGTATTAGAGTTAATAATTATTTCAACAGTCATGTCTATTAAAACCTCTATAAACTATGTAGAGCTCTTTATAAATCCTTAATACACAGCTGAAACCTATTTTAGGTTTTTCTAATTGTGTCTATAGACATTTTTGCAGCAGAATTTTCTACCCATTTGTGGTGCATACAAACAAAAACTGTGAGATCCCACAAAAACAGTTTTATTCTAGTAATGCATAACCTATCTTAACCTATCTTTTTTTGTAACAATGCTCACTATCATCTCCTTCAGTAGTCATCCATTGCAAAATTGCTCTACTTTTATTAGCGGTATGTGCTTTCTGTTACTTTTCATGAGTCTTGTCTGTGTTTAAAAAATATACACAAGAAAAATTGACTCCAAGTGTTACCTCAGTCTGAAATCCTTCAACAAGAATAGCCACCAGGAGGTTGAATAAGACGTAATTTCCAAAAGTCATCAGTGCAATGAAGTAAAGTGCTGCCCATGAAGATGTTGAGGCCATTCCATTATAAAGAACTTTATTCCAATCTTCCTGTGTTAAAATCTAAATTGAACATTAGATATTAAAATCATGTGAGCTTGAATAATGATTGCTTTTACTCCTGTAAATAACAAACATACAAACCTGGAATACAGTTACTGTAGCCCAGAGCAAAGAGTCAAAATTCTTTCTGTCTGGAAGTGAATCTCCATCCTTTTCTGATGCAAACTTGCAGCCAAAAAGATGCATTCCTAAAATGCTGGCAAATATATAGAAAGAAAAACTATTATTTGACAATAGATCAGGCTCCAATTGTAGTCTCTTTGTAAAATGTGTGCCTTTTTCCCAAGAACCAATAGTTTTACTTATTATAAGAGGATAACACAATGTGTAATAAGAATACATCAGCCAATGTTATAGTTGATGGTGAGGAAATGGATGAAAGATGTATGTGGCCTATTCTGGTCAATTATTAGGAAAAAAAGAATATAGAAGTCAATAAATCTGATGTGAAATCACAGTTAAAGTTAGTCCAGACTAGGCAAAAGGGCCTGGGGAGAGGCCATCATGACGTGGTGTGGAGGGAGCGACCTGAGATCAGGAGATGGGGATGGTCTTATGAGGGGAGTTATTTCAGTGTTTATAAAGAAAAAATTTAACCGTGCAAGAGAGTTGTACACCATAAAGCCTGCCACTGTGTCTGGTAACTCTTTCTGCTATGGCTGATGTCTCTGCCTTACTGGCTGATTTAAGTGAGGCTGCAGCTTCTCAACATCCATAGTGGCTGGCAGCTCAATTTCAGGAGCGCTCTAGGGTGTGGGAGAGGAGGTAGCTGCTCCATCTCCTAGACGTGCTCAGCCATGGAGGTGCAGGCCCCGGGTGACCCATAGGGTCCAGCGTCTGCAACAGAGCTCCTCTTGGGATCCTCTGCTTCCTCCCATTAGTCCCAGCCTGAGAGGAATCCACATGCATGGCGGGACTCAAAGAGGGACTCCCACCCACTCCAATTCACCTGTTTGCTGGATCGCTGAGTGCCGGAGGAGATTCAGCGGCAATGGTGTCAGGATCTGATGCTGTGGGAGCTGATCAGCGTGCTGGGATGTTGTCCCAGTCCGAAGTTGCACAGGCACTATCTGTAAGTAGGCCTCGGACTATGTCCAGGCAGCAGAAGGCTGGCCCCATCTCTTTTTCACTTGGTGAGACCATTCCCTGTAACGTTCCTGTCCTTCTGCTACAGACTTGCCAATCTGCGACAGAGGAGTCAATTTGTGCAAGCCCTGGAGGTGGGCCTCTGCAATCTGTGTTTCAGCGGCTGGATTCCGGAATGTCAGCTGGTGGGACCACAGCACCCACACAGCCAGGTGATTCCCACAATTTTTCAATAGGGCCTTGTCACCATTGGGGTCTTGTGAGCAGGGGCTGGCTGGTAAAGGTGGCTCATAAAGGGAGGTGAGCAGGGGTTTGGTGGAGTTTATAGGGAGTGCTGTTGGTAAGGCCGTTATTTCATTGATAGGTGTTTACCTATGGGTTGTTCATTGTCATGCATTTTGAAACATTTAGGGCCACATGTATGAAACCTGTCTAGCAACCAATCAGAGCACCACTCATTTTTCCAGAGCACTATATGAAATGAAAGGGGCGCTCTAACTGGTTGCTATGGGAAGAAAAGTGAGTTTTAGACCTTGACTGTTGTCATACATGTGGCCCTTAGTTCCTTTTTAGAATTGGTGGTTAGGAAGGTTTCCGGTTGTGCTTCAGTCACACATTATTTAGATGATTTTTCATGTCTCCGGTTCAATCAAGAATTTGCTTGCTTTTGTTGCACACGATGGAAAGGGTATGTGCTGATTTTGGTGTTCCTTTGGTGCATGGTAAGACAGAAAGGCCATGTACTGTTTTAAGTTTTTGGGGAATTATGATTGATACTGAGAAGAATGTTGGCGGTAGTCCGGCGCTCTCATCAGTTACAAAAAATATGGTTGCGGAATCTTCAGTCGCTGATGTTGAATCATTCCAATGGGCAGAGAGTTTAGTCGGTGTTTGGCCGCGGCTACTTCTGAGGTGCGGTCCCCCCAACACTTCAATCAGTTGGGTAATGAGCAGAAAGGGGATTTGAAGGTTTCAACTTCCTTTTTGGAATCTTACCAGGGAAATCCCTTTGGATTTCAGTCTCAGTGAATGCCTTTAATGTTGAGTTGTTCACTGACATTGTTGAGAGTTCTTGTTTTGGGTCCTATTGTCAAGGTGGATGCTATGCAGGGCAGTGGCCAGCTGATTGAGTAGAGTGGGGCTGAGTCAAGAATTTAGCATTATTAGAGTTGTTTCTAGTTCTGGTTGCACTGGTTGTTTGGGGTGACAAATTCAGAAATAAAAAAGTGTTTTTTCACAGTGACAGTTAGGGGGTTTGGTTCTGGAATGCCTTAAGTTAAATTCTTGGGTGGTCGCTAAACATACTCCTGGTGTTGTTAATGAGACTGCGGATGCTCTTTCTCATTCACAGTGGGAGCGTTTTGGGCGTCTAGCACCTGAGGGGGACTGAGAGGGTCAAGGAGTGCCGGCACATCCTTGGGACAGTAGAGGATCTACCTTGGCCTTTGCTTGCTCAAGGTACATGAGTGGTTTATAGACGGGATTGGAAATTTTGGTCCGACTGATGTAGTGATATGGGTTTTGGGTGTGAGGATAGTAAGATTGCTTTTGCTGCTTTATGTAGGGCTTTGCAGGGAGGAGGAGTGGTCTGTTTATAGGATCAATGCTTGTAAGGCCAGCCTTGCATTTGGTTTTAAGCTTAGGGGTCTTTTGGATTGTACAAAATCATTCACTCAAAGGTTGGGGACAGGTTAGGCTTACTGAGGACTGTCACTGTTCGGTATCTTTTGATCTGTTACAAGCGTTAGGTGGAGTAGTCAAAAGGGTTTGCAAATCTGATTTTGAGGTGAAATTGTTTCAATTAGCACTTTTGCTTGCCTTTCTCAGTGTGTTACGGTTGAGAGATGGTCAGTTCTGGGGTTTCAAGGCTGGACAGTTTGTTGCAGGCTGATATTGATTTCTTTGATGTTAGAGTATTTGTGTAATTCTAAAACGGATAAAGAGGGTAGGGGTTCTAAGAATGTTCTGTTCTTTGTCCCAGCTTTCTTCATGTGCCCGATTCGGTATTTGAAACAGTACTTTAATTTAGTAGGAATCACGTTTGCGGGGCCTTCCCCATCGCTACAACATAGGGATGGTTCGTTCCTAGATTTCAGTTTTTGAGAGGGTTTTGGAAATAAGGGCTATCTGAGTGGATGTTTCAGGTTATTCTGGCCATTCGTTTAGGATTGGTGAGGTGACAGAAGAGGCTAAAAACATGCGGGGGTAAGAGGTGATGAGTCGCATTGGGAGATGAGAAGAGGTGCGATTCAGGTCCTTTGTTAGGTTGGGTTGGTCTGCCTGTGGTTTACTTGTTATGGGGGTGATATTTCTTGTTTTCTTTTTGTTTTTCTGTCTTTACAGGGGAGCCTTGCCTGGTGCATTTGGATGGTCAGACGAGGCTCCGCGGAATGACGTCATAGTGAGTTGGTTGGATAATAATGGCATGGTTTGAAATAGGGTGGTTCCAGATTTTCACCCTTTTGCAAAATTAGATAGGCCGCAAGATATGTTGGTGCTTCACGAAGGTGGGAATGACTTGAGAATGATATTAAGTTTGATCTTTTGCATTTGTGGTTGCTCTTTCCGGATTTAGTTATAGTGTGGTCAGACATTGTTCTACTTAAGGTATGGAAAGGGGCAAGGTCTGTTGAAGGATTTAATAACGCGCGTATAAAGGTGAACAGGGCTGTAGGTCATTTTTTGGTTGTGGTGCGGCACGTGGACTTTGAGTCAGGTTCTGGGGGGTTTTGGTGGAGTGATGGTATTCAATTAAATGCTATTAGAATTGACATCTGGAATTTGTCCCTTCAGGAAGAGATTAAAACTGCATTCACAGTGTGGTGGGACACATATGATTAAGGGGTTAAGCATGTGCACTGTGATTGTGGGGGGGGGGGTGAGGGGAGGGGAGGGGCGGGGACAACTGAGGCATGTTTGTGGAAAGAAGTGCCCTTGGTGGAGGCTGGACTCCCCTGGTGTTGAGAAGAGTGGTATGTGCCGCAAGTGGACTGGGAATAGGCTAATGCCTATATTCTTGGTAAGGTTTTTGGGGAAAGTACCTGAATTGTAAAGAGTGCCTGAAACAAGAGTGAAATACTAAACAGTAAAAATTTTCAATTAACAAAACCAAGTGTTCCACTCACTTTGATACCCAAAAAAGTTTAAATAACCTTTAAACTATTTGCCAGATTACACCATTGACTAAGTCCAGGTGGTTGACATCCAACTCTGCACGAGTCTTCACACTAATTCTGTAGCTGCGGAAGGGGGGAGCAGCCATCTCTTCTGGGAGAGACCCTGTCTTCTTGATTGTTGGATATATAGCTGTGTGTATAGATTAGCAGGGAACTTTTAGACTCCCTGCTCATCGGCTCCTGCAGTCAGGGCAGGCTGGAGTTCATTGACTGCAGAAGGTCTTTGGTCTTACCAGTCCCAGATCAGCTATGCAGTGACTCCGGGAGTGTATTTCCCAAGTAACTGGGGAGGATATATGTCAACCACAATTACAGGGAAGTCGGGGGGCCAAAATATGAAAAATAAAAAAAACACCCAAAAAATAAATTAATACAAAAAACCTGACAGCCCAAATCACAACTTTTAGTCCCACCACAGGCCACCCTAAAACTTGATATTGCCTATACAGTATATGGATGTGACTGTAAACTTACACAATTATCAAACTTACTTTACTGCCATTGTTGCTGTTAAACTAAATAAATAAATAAAAAATGTGAAAAGCAGACTTTTTTCAACATATTTTCTGTTATTAGAAAAGAATCAAATGTAAAAATTACATAAAAATAAAGCCTTACATATCACGAAAAGGTGACGAAATTAGTAGAATAACTGAGTGCAAGAAAGTGTTCTAATATTCAAATCAGCATGTACTAGGAAAAAGAAAATGTGAGAGTAAAGTGGGAGGGGTGGGAGGGAACTGGTTAGAGGTGATGAGGTGCGTCCTGGAGTAACATTTCAATGTGGAGGGAGGGAATTTTTTCTCTCTGTCATGAGTGCAAATTAGCCTAGAAACAGCCCTACTAATATTATCCAGCCCACAAAGGTGCATTATGGTGGGAAAAGCCACTGAACCTTGCTATAAATGATTAATTCATTGCAAATTTAAAAAGCAGTCTTTTCGATTTTGCATTTTCAAGTTTTCTTCCTATAAGCCTTATAATGCCTACCTGAATATGAAGATAAAAAGCATCAAGAGCATGCAGAAAGTAGCAACATTGTCCATTGTCTTCATTAATACTATAAGCTGGCGCTGAAGTGCTGGCATGAAGCGGACTAATTTCAGGACCCTCATGAGACGGAAAGTTCTCAGTACTGAGAGACCACCACCTTGCTGTCCAATGATTTCCCAGACACTGCAGGAAAAACAATGCTAATTAGTAAACATGTAATTTCGTAATAAAAATAATGAATATTATGATAAAAATGCAACATATTTATTGTACGTCATTCAATAGGCCATAATCAAGGCACCATCTATTTGTCAGTTCATTTTGCAGCATATACCATTTTAAGTTATTTTACCGAATGAACATGTTTCCAATGAGCTAAACCATGGCAATGTAATTAAATGAGTCTAGTGAGCCAAACAGGAACCAATTTAAATAATGCCCAAACAGGGTCAATCCTGGATTTATCCAGACTTGTAGTAAGACACATGCATTATATGTGAATCACACTGTAGCCTTGCTGGGCTTTACATACTATCACTTTATATTTCTACTAACAGCTGCCTCACAACAACGGGATTTGAAAGCAAAATCACACAAAAACTAACATAAATATAGCCAAGTGGTCTAAAAATAAAATGGATTGTCACATTGTTACTTCTATATACAATATATAATTTAAAAATGTAACTAAAGCAAAAACATAAAAAAGCCACTTTCTTTTTAAGCACCATGCTGTCACACAGCGTAAAAATGATGCTGAAATTAAGTGCTGTTATTCTTTTTTTCCCCATTTGATTCATTTTATTGGTGTTTTTATGCAAGGGTATTGACGGGTATTTTTTATACACTTTTTATGTATTTTATGTATTTTGTTTGATTTGTTTTTTGATATGTATATCTGGAATATTTGCACAAGGTGAACAAAACTGAACATCTGAGATGTGTTGGTAGAATTTATGGACAAGTGAGCAAATTTAAAAAGAAAGATTTTTTTTTTCTTTTTAAAGTAATAACACATATCAAAAACTATAAAAATTTGGTATCTCTGGAATCGTAGTGACCTGCCAAATAAAGTTAACATGTCATTTATGCTGTATTGTGAACTCCATAAAAACAATACCTGTCATGGGGGCTGCCGGGTGCCCGGCCCCCCGGCAACCCCCTGCCCCGGGGGGGCCCCCGCGGGTGCCGGCCCCCCCAAAACCACCCCACCCCCGGTCGGGGCCCCACTATTTACCCCCCACCCCCTTGCATGCTCTTCTGCCTGCCCCCGGCCTCCGCCGCTCCCCCGCTGTTTGGGGCCCCCCGGGCGGGACGGCTGTTCTGGATTTAAAGGCCACGCCCCGGGGTAAGGGGTCTATTGCCCCCTGGTCCATATAAGGGAATACTCCCCCACTTCTGCCAGTTTTGGTCATTGCCTAGTCTTGGGGTGTTAAAGTCCTGTCTATTACCCGTTACCAGCCGTTCCACTACTTTCCTGACATTGCCTGTTTCCACCTCCCTGACCTTTCCTCTCGACCACGAACCTCTCGCCCCCCTGCCTTTTCCCTGCTGTCCCCACTACCCTGGATTCCGATTCTTCCCACGCATTACCCCCCGCCCCCCCCAAGCAAGTCATAAGGGGTATGACCTGGTAGCCTCACCCCAGCAACCCATCCCGCTTTGCAGGGGGGCTCTGGAATAGGGGGGGCTAGTTAGACTCCGCCCCTGGCGTTGGGAAACTACATCGCTTGGGTGGTCCGCGAATCCACCAACCATTAAAAATCCCAAAAAACAATGGTGCAATTGTGTTTTATCTACACTCCACAAAGAATTTTTCTCAGTGTCACAGTCAATTATTTGGTACAGTAAATGGTACCACTAAAAATTACAAAATGTTCTGAAAAAAGCCCATGTATATATTGTCCACACTATGTAGACAGAAAAATATAAAATGCTCTGGCTCTTGAAAGGCGGGAATAAATAAAATGAACAAGAAGTTAACAAAAAACTTTGCTGCAGGTATCAGCTGTTTGTGATGCTTATCCCCACCAAAAGCATCTCTTAATCTTTTCCATGTGTGGAGTATGGGGATAACACTTACCTTATTTTTCCTAGGCCACCAAAATAACTTGTCCTGGTCCTGTCTTAGTATGTAATAGACAAAACAGTTAAAAAATCAATTATCAGTGATGTTTGGAGATGTCCCAATAACATTGGTTTGAGGAAATTGATTTTTTTTTTTAAAGGAATCGGAAAACCTATATTTTAACCCACAATTAAATTTAAAAAAGGGTTCAAAGAAACCCCATTTGGAAAAAAAAAATTTCCACAGAAACTACTACAAAGGAATTTAAAAGCTGGGGTTAACAGAAACAAAGGGCCCTTTTTAAAAACCCCCTCCCCCCAGTAACCAAAAACCCAAAAATCTCTGGGTTTGGGGTTTTAAAGGGAAAAAAAGAATTCCGAAATTCACAACAGGGGTTTAAGATTCCTTGTACACAGGCCAATAAATGCCAATATAAGCCGCCAACAAATGATTGTTTGTGCTGCATAAAGATGTAAAACAAACCCTTTTTTTAATGGGTTTCTGATCACATCCTTTTAGGCTAGAATCACATCTGAGTCAGAGGCCCTGTTAGGAGCCTCCATTGTAGATTCCGTCAAAAAAGACAGAAAAAATAACCCAGCTGCACTATTTATCTGCTTTAATGATGGACATCATGATAGAAATGCAATGGACCACTTCACAGTCAATAGGGTCGCATAATTTAATTTCCAGGAATGGTAAAAAAAAAAAAAAATAAAATCAGATAAGTCAGTCTTCAGTGTTCCTATTAACATTCGATCAGCTAGGACTTGGCCATGTAAATGGTTCTCAAGACTGTAGATTTCACTGAAGAACTAAAAGCAAGGCTCATGAAAATAATGCAAGATGATGAAAGGTAAACCCCAAAAGGGGTAGCCAAATCTGAAAAAAATTTATATTATAAATAGTTTTTTAGGCTCTTGTGTAATTTTCTGCTAAATTTCCTTTATTCTCTATGATGAAAAATACTAAACCCATAGGGACAGACAGAAGATTTTTTGGCAATTGCCTCACATGTCGCTTTAATGATTATACAGTACATTAATTCCCGTCACATTTTTGGTATTTACTGTGAAAATCCCCCAATGTATACACAAAGAAGTTGTCTTGTTCTATGAGGATATTTAAAAAAAATGTATTTGTCAATCATTGTGGCTGCTATTATAACACCTATTGAGCTTGTGACCTTGATTTCTTGGAAGGTAAATGTGTGCTATTATGCAGCAGTGTTAGAGAGAGGAATATACTATGCACATACCTCCCAACTTTTAGAGATTGCAAAGAGGGACACGCCTCTAACCATGCCCAAACACATGACATCACACCAAGACAAGTCTCTAAACACATTTTCAGGATTGCAATGTATCCAATGATAAAATATTAAGTAGGTTGTTATGTAATATACAGCGAGGGAGCAATCAGATACTTTCAAAGCAAGAAAGTCAGTTTATTGATGCAAATCTAAATGATATAGAGCTAAGAGGGACAGAGGGACATGGGTTAAAAATAGGGACTCATTCATTTATACTCCAGTGTCACTCCAGACATTTCTGATGATGGCCTTTGGCCGAAAATGTTCAAATTTGTCTGGCATCCTCTCTAATACTCATATATTCATATGCTGTTTAATCTACTGGAGATCTGTCTATGTTATGTACAAATAAATCACGCTTTTGCTTGAAAAAAAATCTGCGGTGTGCTGTAGATCCTTGAAGAATTAAAAATAGGGACTGTCCCTCCAAAATAGGGACACTTTGGAGGGATATATGTATAGGTAGATTTTTCATTTGTGATTCTAAAAGGATAATAATAGTTGTTATGGAGGACATGTTAAATTTTGCTCAAAAAGGGTGTAACGAGCTGGGGTAGTGGACCCACTGGACCGCTGCAAGCGGTGGTACAGACCACACCAGGGAGCGGAATATAAGTGGGTCCCGGTTTTCACAAGAGCCTGCCGCACGGCAGGTTGGACTTGCCGCGGTGGGGTTCCACCAGGTCGCTACCCCTGATGTGGCTTCCTTGTGGAGGCGGACGAGGTGCAACGCAGTACAGAAACAGTAGACGAAGTCAGAGTCGGGGTCAGGCCAGAAGGTCGGGGCAGGCAGCGAAGGTTCGGAGTCGAAGGACGTAATCAGGCGGGTCTGGTACACAGGAACGACTTATTGGATAAAGACAAGGCTTCCTCTCATAGGTCAAGGGTGCTATGGATTCGGCAGGGTACTAATGGAGGTGGAGCCCTTATATAGGGTCAGCGGCCGGCCAAACCAATTGCCGGTGCGCTGGCCCTTTAAATCTGAGAAAGTCGGCGCGCGTGCGCCCTAAAGAGCGGGGCCGCACGCACCGGCCGGCCAGACAGACGCGAGGAAGCAGGAGCGCGGCAAAGTAAGTGAGTGCGCCCAAGTGGACACGAGGGCACGAGCGCGCCCGCAGGCCGAACTAGGGGTTGCGGCGCTTTTCGTGACAAAGGGGGCAGAAGAAATAGCTAAATATAATTTTATAAAACATCAGTAGAGGGCACCTCAAAATTGAGCATACAGAACACACAGTTTGTACAGGAAAATATCTCTTCAACAAGCATTAGAATAACAGATGGCTCTGTATGCAATCGAAGGCCTATATGGTTACAGCATGGGCCAGAGGCTTCTATAGATGCAATGCCACGGCTTGGTACAACTCTTATAGAACAGCTGTATGTGTGGAGCTTGAAGGGGTTATCCACTTTATATTGTTTTTATTTGTTATATATAACAGGAAATAATATAGTGGGTACAGAAAGTATTCAGACACCTTTACATTTTTCACTCTTTGTTTCATTCCAGCCATTTGGTAAGATCAAAAAAGTTTATTTTTTTTTGCTCATTAATGTACACTCTGAACCCCATCTTGAAAGAGAAAAAACACAGAAGGGGAGCGTGGTCTGAACCCGGATGTAGCCAGAAGTGCTTTTAGTGAGCTCGTCTGGAGGCTCCTCAATCTGGCTCTAATAAGCCTTATAAACCTGCCGTGCGTTGTCTTTTCCTTAAGATATTGCTCCAGGATCAGATAAGGGACATATTGATACCTTTTTGGGCTCACTGACACCAAGATTGACTGAGATACAATTAATAGAAGCTGAGGGGTGCTGCTGACAGACGCTGCACCATAACTCCAGCCTAAGGAAACTCGCTTCACACTGACAGACTGCTGTGACATCGATTACCCACCTCCAGTTCCCTACCATCGACTGGTGGAGTTTGTAGCCTCGGATCCGGTGAGTCCATCCATCCTTAATACTGCAGCCTACTCACATAGCCAGATCCTGGCTTTGATTTCATCCCAGGCCTATATGCCAACTTATTGGAGATCCCTCTGCTACTGAACTCCTGACCACAACTTGCAGCATACAAGGGACATTCAGACACTGTCACTCGAGTCCCATTGACAGCTTTTCATAGCTGGCTGGCATCACACACAGGAGCCAACAGTAGCCTCCACTCTGCGGCAGTTATACCTCAGCAGCTGCTGAACACTGCTGTTCTATTGTGGCTACTGCCTCTGGTCTCATTACACTGCTCCCAAGCCGAGAGTTGTACTGACCAAGAGAATCTCTATACTCTACTACACACCAGCTGGAGATATATTGAAACTAAGGCTTGTTAGGCCATGTCCCCATCGCACAGGTTTTTCAGACGGTTTGTGGTTTTGCAAACCATCTGAAGAACCGGCCGCAAACTTTCACACGGGCCGCTAAGGAAAACCCGTGCAGCAGTCCCCACTGCACGGGTCTTCCGCCCGATGGTTTTTCAAACCGCCGGCGGCCCGAAAAACATTGAACATGTTCATTCTTCCGTCCGGTTTTCGGACGGAATATGAACAAGTGAATGTGAAGGGGGAGAAAAATCGTGGAGAAAAGCCGTCCCCTAGCGGCCGTGCACGTTATTTGTCCTGTGCCGTGTAAACGGGCCCTTAGGATCCTCAGCCTATCTCTGCTCCAGAACCCTGCTTACTAATCCACTAAGGCCTCCTGCCACCATACACAACTGAAGGGCCCTCTGGTTCTCTGCCAATATGATAAGTGCACTACTAGCACCTCATCTGTTAAGCTGCAGATAAAGTCTGCTCTGGTCCTACTTCAATAACGTTTACATCCACAGCTGTGTCCTTATACTGCAGCCCAGTGGCGGAACTACCGGCATAGCAGACGTAGCGACTGCTATGGGGCCCGCCCTCACCGGGGACCCGGCTGGTAACGAATAGTAACTTACTGTTCACTGCCGGCCGGGCCTTGTCATAACATCCCGTTGCCTGTCACTAGGGGGCGCCTGCCAGTGTCAGGACCATGCGGACCCCTGGCGACAGGCGACAGCATTGAGTGCTTAGGAGACAGTTTAAACAAGAAAAAAGCAACGTTGGTGCACTGTGAATGGCAGCAGTATAGAGTGCACAGTGCCTGACAGTACAGCAGTGCACGTCAGCCAACCATCATCTGAGCAGGGCTGTTACATCTATTTCTACTGCCCAGCGGTTCCAGCGTTTGTCTGCCCCTGCTTAGGGAGAGATCCTCAAGTGTCTGCCCCCAGCCACTGAACCAGCGGCAGCAGCTAAAGAATCTAGGCCGGCACTTGTCTAGTCAAGTGCTGAGTTTCACTTACTGCTCCTGCCACAGCTGCTGTACCAGCCTTCTACTTCTGTAGAGGTAAGAGCCCAGTGTGTGTAAAATAGCTATAAACTAATGCCATTGTGTGTCTGTATATGTAGCATCTGAAAATGTGTTTTTTTTCAGCTTCATATTAGTATGTGCAAAAGCATATGAGTAATACATTTCAGTCTGTGTAGTTTGTATTGGGTATAATTCTATCTGTGTGCATGTTTATATCTGTAGTGAGTGAGCAAGTGGAGGCATTTTTATGTGTAGTGAGTGTGCATGTATGTCTATATATGTAGTGAGTGAGCATGTATGTCTATTTATGTAGTGAGTGAGCATGTATGTCTATCACTAGTGAGTGTGCATGTATGTCTATCACTAGTGAGTGTGCATGTATGTCTATCACTAGTGAGTGTGCATGTATGTCTATCACTAGTGACTGTGCATGTATGTCTATCACTAGTGAGTGTGCTTGTATGTCTATCACTAGTGATTGTGCATGTATCACTAGTGAGTATGGTGCATGTATGTCTATCACTAGTAGTGTGCATGTATGTCAATATGTAGTAGATCTGCATGTATGTCTATTTATGTAGTGAGTGAGCATGTATGTCTATCACTAGTGAGTGTGCATGTATGTCTATTTATTTATGTAGTGAGTGAGCATGTATGTCTATATATGTATGTAGTGATTGTGGATGTATGTCTATCTGTAGTGAGTGTGCTAGTCATAATGTAGTAGTACCTATATCTGTATGTTGAATGCGATTATTACGATGATTTGGAAACGTAGTGAAGCATATTGTAATGTGGGAAAGATGCAGTGCACTAGGCCTGGGGTGGTGCTAGGAATGGTTTGCCACAATTTTTTTTTATTTTACCACTGCGCAGATGTATCGCAGACTAGAGATCTTTATTGATGGTAATTGGAAAGCAGACATTTACTCTGTGCTGAATCATCCACTGTATAAGCTATTTGCTTCCTTTGGTGATTCCGTGATTTAATTGCATTTCCCAATTTTTTATTAGAGATAAAGCATAAGTTAAACCTCATTGTTTAGTAACTATTTTCATGGGGAAATTAAACAGGCACTGTCTGTATGGCACTTTCAAATTGGCTTTATGTACATACAGTAGTACTTTTATTGTGGCACACTGTATTAGTACTATTAAGAACAGTTTCACATGTGTGTAGTAAGGCTGGAAAAGTTGGCAATTATGATTTATGGAAGTTAAAAAGGAGAATAGCTTGTCAAAGGGGGTGCGATCTATTAAATGGGACATGGTTTTTTATAAAACTTACAAACTCTCCCTGAAGACAATTTTCAGAAGTTGACAAGTAGCTATATAGGCACTGTATGGCGGTAATATACAGTCTGCAGAGCCTATGTACATTAGTCTATACCACTACATGGCAGTAATATTGATCTTTATTCAGTAATAGTGTAGGGGTATTATTCAGTCACTATGTGGTGGTAATTTGTGGTCATGTTCTGGTGGTATAATCGGGTCCTTTGGTAGAAATGTTAGTGGGAATTGTTTGGTAGCAGTAGGATGGTGATATATATGGTGAGGAATTTGATTCTTGTATTATCTATTAACTGCATAACTATTATTAAGCAGTACTGGTAGATGTTCGTGGTTGGGGAAGGGGCTAGTAGAGGGGCCCCATCCAAAAGTTTGCTATGGGGCCCAGGTTTCTCTAGATACGTCCCTGCTTCAGCCCTCTATTCGTCTCCCACTGCTGACACTTACCTCCTTATTGTCTGCATTCACCAAAACTCTGTTATCTGCTGCATCTCAACAAAGTTAGTAAATTAAGCAAAGACCTGATAGTAAAACTGTGCAGCTCCTCCAGATTGGGTCTCTACTGACGTCATCAGCCAAAGCCTGAGTTTTTTTCTGTTGTTGTTATTACAAACTTCTGCCAGCAGGGGTCAACCTAAACTGTTTACTATACAACCTATGCATCACAATCTTATTAGCAACTTCTGATTTTATAAACCGTTTTGATAAAATAAAAAAAAAAAAGTGAAAATTAATATTACCCATCTGTCCCACCTCATCTCCTTTACAATGGGAGGTACCACCAAAAAGAATCCTATAAACAAACCGGCAAAGTTACCAGAATTTTTCCCTTCCTCTTCTCAAAACAAGACATCAACCAAGAGGGGCTTGAAGTACCCCCCTTCCTCCCCAACACCTTCATCCAGGGCAGAATCAGTTGACCTAGAACAACAAGAAAATCTAGAGAGCCAACCTCTCACGGTCTCAACTTACACCAGTTCTCCTCTTTCAGAACCACTCTTCACTCAGATCTAAAGCTAATAATGCTCGATCTTAAGCAGGATTTTCAGTCATTGGCATCTCGTACAGAACACATTGAAAATAAAATGTCAGATTTTGCAAAATCGCATAATCATTTTATTGATGCCAATGCGCACTAGAAGAGGAAGTAAAAAGATTAGCGTCTAAAGTAATAGATCTAGAAGATAGATCGAGACGTAATAACGTCAGAATTAGAGGCGTCCCAGAAACCGTGACACCAGACCAATTGTCTTCTTATCCTCTTATCTCACCGACCTAATGGCACTGACTCTTCCTCCTTGTTCCAAGCAAAATTTAACGATCGATAGGATCCATAGAATTCCGAAACCCAGGAACTTACCAGCACAAATTCCAAGAGATACTATTGCCCGCATCCATTTTTACAATATTAAAGAGAACTTCCTAAGAGCCCTCCGGAAATCCACTACACTACCTGAGCGTTTCCAAGCTATTGCTATCATTTCTGACTTATCAGCAATGACTATGTTAAAACACAAAGAGTTTCAAGTGTACACAAAAACCCTAAGAGAAAATCAAATCCCCTACAGATGAGGCTTTCCAGTAAAGTTGATTATCACAAAAGTTGGCTCTCAACATGTCTGCAACACTCCAGAAGAAGCCCGTTTGGTGCTTTGAAGCTGGCATCTCCTTTGTTCTACTGATTCTAGTCCAGTTAGAAAAAGTCAGTTAAGACCCAACATGACATCACCTTTTTGGTCGGATATTTCTTCCAAGATAAGGTCACGTGCGGTGGACTGAGCTACAAATATCCTTTATTTGATTTTTTATCTTTTTAAAAGGGGTCTCCCAGGTCTCTCTTTTCTTGTCCACCAGGTTTTAAGAC
Organism: Phyllomedusa bahiana; assembly: GCA_025379985.1. Taxonomy (NCBI): domain Eukaryota; kingdom Metazoa; phylum Chordata; class Amphibia; order Anura; family Hylidae; genus Phyllomedusa; species Phyllomedusa bahiana. The sequence goes on from JAODAL010000655.1 coordinate 168,156, forward strand.
CGGACCTTGCCTCATCTTATATTCCTTTTCAGGAATAAGCTGATTGCCATGATGATTTTCTTTGTTGTTATTCCATTTTCTAGTTCTTGTTATTGTTTAGTGGATACCTTTGATTTATTATATCTAGGGAATCTATGTCAATTGATTTCTATACCCACCTGCTTTCCTTTCTCTACTCATATCTTATGCTGTTTTATTCACAATGTCAATTAAATTCCTTACCTTCAATGTGAGGGGTCTGAACTCCCCATTCAAACGCTCCTTGCTGTGGAGGGATGTAATGAAGTCTAAGATTAAAACACAAATGCTTTACCCATATATACCAAGCTAATTCCTCTCATAAAAAAAGTCGGAGTGGCAATTCTTATTAGAAACTCTCTTTCCTTTCACCATATTGATTCCATTATAGACGCTGAAGGATGATATGTCATCTTAATTTGTGAACTGAACTCAAAAATTTACAATATAGTCTCTCTTTATGCCTCTAATGAACACCAGACTCTGTTCATTAAAAAAGTAATCTCCACAGCCGGGAACGTGAGAAGGGGGGGGGTCTAATATTGAGTGGTGACTTTAATTCTGTGATTTGTAAAGACATGGACAGATCTAGGCCTAGGGACTCTTGTGTTAATGACCTTCAATCCCTCTTATTAGAAGAGGACCTCCATGACATTTGGCTATATATTCACACAACAGAAAGAGATTACACATTCTATTCTAACCCTAGATCTATCCACACTCGTATAGATTTTTTCTTGGTGGACAGGATCATTTTAGATCAGGTTCTCTCATCAGATATTGGTTGTATCACCTGGTCGGACCATGCACCGATAGATATGGTGATTTCCAATCCTCTCTTCCCCACCTGAAAATCCCTAAGGAGACTAAACAACTTCCTTAAGAAAAATGCCTCCCATACAACTTATATCAAATCCCAACTGCAGCAGCTCTTCTCTATTAACACACCTTCTGTCTCCTCACCCTCTGTCTTGTGGTGCACCCACAAGGCATTCATACGTGGAATCTTTATCCAATTAGTGAGCAAAGAGAAAAAGAAACGTCAATCTATACTCAATACTCTCCTCTTTGACATTAGGAAAACTGATGCGGAATTTAAAATCAACCCTTCTCCAGATGTAAAATACCATTTGCTTAATCTCAGGAATGAGCATGGTAATTAGCGGTTTAGCAATCCTTGCTCTTTAACCCATTGATAAGCCCCTGAAATGGGACGAAACGCTGCGTCTGGGGATTCTTTTGCTGTTTTTTCTTAGGGATTACTGTGCTTATACTACGCTATAGTACTTTTATCCCTGACTTAATGGCTATAACCAGCTAACTTTTTCTTCCTTAAAAATATTATGCAGATACAACTATTGCACTATCTAGAGGCTGTGTCATTTTTCACTTGTATCTATACCCACCTGGTCTTCTTTCATACCCTATTTGTGTTGGAGGCTTGAATGCTAACCCTTCAGATATATAAGGATTCAGGGTATTTTTTGATAGGGACCACTAGTGCCTAAATATTACAGGGTCGCCCTTTTCGGGGCGGGTTCTCTGTATTAGGCAGGGTCTAGGTACTGTGACAGGGACGTGATAGGTTAAGCTCCTTTATTGCCTATTTGGCTAGTTGTCCCCCATTAGCTTTACACCCATAACGGGTGTTCTCACTATGGTTATTGTTATGGTCTTTTTAACGTATCTTGATTAAAGGTTATATTTTAAAGGAATTGTTCTTTTTGGGATATATATTTTGATTCTATTCCTTCTACTTTCTTCACTTGGGAGGTTTTTGGGTTATTATTTGCTGTTTTTTTTACTCCAAACTACATAATCTACAGGAAAGTGAAAATATCCCTCCACCTTCCAGAGCAGCCATAGATCAATTTTTATCCTCCTTATCCTTGCCAAATCTGGATCATTCCCAACTCAATTCTTTGAATATGCCTATCTCAATGGTGGAATTGCAAAAAGTAATACGTAGTGCAAAAGTAAATAAATCTCCAGGCCCAGACGGTATCACCAATGAATATTACCAATTATTTTCTGATATTCTTTCCCAACCCCTAACCAATTTATGTAATGACATTGTTTCCTCGAAAAGCCCATTAAAAGAACTTATGACTGCCACAATTACCACCAGTCCTAAACCAGGTAAAGCTACAGGCAACCCAGCCAATTACAGACCAATATCCTTATTAAATACCGACATTAAATTATATGCTAAAATTATAGCCAATCATATTAACACTGCACTTCCCAAACTGATTCATAAGGACCAAGTGGGTTTCGTTCAAGGGAAAGGCATGCAAGAGATGCAACTCGACGTCTTCTTGACCTAGCTCAAATTGCCAGTTTTTCCACGAAAGACTCAGCTTTCCTGTCATTGGATGCAGAGAAAGCATTCGATAGGGTCAATTGGAAATATTTAAAATTAGTATTAGATAAATTTGTTTTTTCTGGGTTTATTCTAGATGCCAATTTAGCCCTATATACCTGTCATTCAGCAAGTTCAAACAGCATACAAAGAGACGAACCGGCTCCAGCAGTTGGTAATGCTTGGGTTGAGGTAAAATATATGCAGGTGCAGACCGGGCTTGCTTAAAAAATTGTCATATATTTATTAAATCTTCTTAAAATCAAAACATAGGCATATAAATGAGAGAAACTTCACCTCTAGTAGTTTAGACTAAATGGAGCTGAACCGCCGACACATTTCGGGTCACGTGACCCTTACTCATGGCTGTTGTGCATTTGTTTGTATCTCCATTATATAGGACCTTTGATACATGACGTAAGTTCCTACTAATTAAAAAAAAAACTGACATATCACATTTCTCTAAAACACTTGTGTGTGACTCCACAGTATAAACATATCTAATATAAGGTTACATTGAAACAGTTTAATAATGATATTAGATATCTTGACGTATGTTTAATCCCCTCGGTACTCTGGTATCGAGGTGGAAGATCCACCAGGCCTCCCTCGCTAGGAGTTTCCTGTGTAGATCGCCTCCTCGCACTGATCGATGTACCTGTTCAATTCCGGTCACAGTAAGTGTACTCAAATCTCCTCCATGAACTTAGGAGAAGTGTTTGGATACTGCTGAAGATTGCTGTCATTCAGCAAGAGTTCTCAATTCAGGGTTTGTTTCTTCAACCTTTGATCTTTCAAATGGTACCAGACAAGGTTGCCCTCTATCCCCTCTAATTTTTGTTTTATGTATGCAACCACTAGCAGAACACATCCGTACTAATCCCTTAATTTCAGGCATAGAAGTGAATGATTCTACTCATAAAATTAGTTTATACGCAGACGACGTGATGCTTATGGTCACTCATCCTTACTCTCTGAAATTATGCGAACTTTAGATTTATTTTCTTCTCTGTCCTTTTATAAGCTCAACAAACCTAAATCAAACCTTCTCCCTTTAACAAAGGTTCTTTCTCAAAACCATTCCCTTGCAGATTTAGGTTTCACAAACTCGTCAAACTATATAGATTACCTTGGTATTAAAATTAATACCTCACCAGATCAAACTAAACTAAATTATAATGACCTATATCAGTCACTAGACGGCTTTCTTGGATAGCTAGGATCAATATTTTAAAAATGTCATTACTACCAAAATTTATTTACACATGTAGGACTATGCCATACCTTCTTCCGATCCCACTATTACACAAATTTCAATTATTACTCTCCAAATTTAAATGGAATGGCAGAAAAGCACGAATTCAAAAGGACATTCTCTTTTTCAGCCATAAAAAAGGTGGAATGGCAATACCTAACCTTACGATATTGCTATTCTGCTAGATCAAGCCATATTTCTCTGGCAGGCCTTTGATACTGCAATATGGATTACTCTAGAAGCCTCCTCTTTTACCCCTTGCCCAGTCAGTTTTCATCTTTGTTCTTCTTTACTAGGCGCCCCCATCCCTCCATCTAAACTAAGATCCCTAGCTGATCTATTTAAGCTTTGGTCCACTGTGGTCATGTCAAACTCATGGCTATTTATTCAGAAAAGTGACTTACCGATAGAATCCCTAGCATGCTGGAATTTACAACTTTCCTTTTCATTTTTGGAAAACTCATAAACTGACCTCTGTTGACCAATTATATCAGGGGGTCCTTTACTAATCTTTCCTCTACCTTTTCCCTACCAAAGTCAACATTCTTTCAATACCTACAACTCTGACATTTATTACAATCAATTACTTGGCAAGACATTCCTAAAGTTCTTACGGACTTCCACAATTTCATTTTTGCCAAAAAAGGTTACACAAAAGGCTTATCCTTGACATACCAAATGTTAACCAACAACACTACACAATCAAAATTCCCCCTATGATCAAATGGGAAAAAGAATTAGGTAGGAAATTTCCCCTCAAAATTCATGGTGCGCAGCTTCCCAAACCTCCTCCAAGCTCTCAAAATTTCTTAACCATAGGGAAACAATGTGGAAGATACATCTTAGATGGTACTTGCCCCCAATTAGATTGACACATATCTTCCCAAACTCATCGGATCTGTGTTGGAAAAGGTGTGGTCAACTGGGTTCCATGTTACATGTCTGGTGGGGTTGCCTTCTGATTAACAAATTCTGGAAGTTAATCACCGGTTTGATTGTGGAAGTGACTGATCTTGATTTTTCTCTGACACCTCAACTAGCTGTCCTAGACATAGGCATTTCTGAGTTCCCATACCAGTTTCGTACAATTATTTTCCATATTTTAATCGCAGCGAGAACTGCTGTAGCCCACTTATGGAAAGATCACAGAGCACTAACACTAGCAGAGGTCATTAGAAGGATTAATCTTAACTGTACATGTGAGCTAAAATTAGCAGATCCTCCTTATATCTGTGCAAAGAAACAGTTGCTATTTTCTCCTCGGACAAATTCACGGCATTATATCCCCTCGCCTTTTTAATTTAATTGAAATTCCTTCAGATACTTATCTTAAACATAAGATGTTTATCTAAGTCTTAGTTGTAGTTGTCCAGTACTGTTCTTTGTGTTTAGTTAGGTTAGAAAACATAAAATTGCATAAGATTGCCTTGTAGTATGTTATGTTTGTTTCCGTTATGATGCATGGTTCTCCTATGTATCTTGTTATGCATGTAAATGTAGATATTTTTGCAAATTTATTAAACAAGAAAAACTGAACTATCACATGGTCATACATATTCAGACTCTTTGCTGTGACACTAATATTTAACTCACATGCTATCCATTTCCTTCTAATCCTCCTTGAGATGGTTCTACTCCTTCATTAGCTGTGTTTAATTAAATTGATTGGACTTGATTAGGAAAGGCACACACCTGTCTATATAAGACCTCACAGCTCATAGTGCATGTCAGAGCACATGATGTGTAAGGAACTGCCCAAGGAGCTCAGAGACAGAATTGTGGCAAGGCACAAATCTGGCCAAGGTTACAAAAGAATTTCTGCAGCACTCAAGGTTCCTAAGAGCACAGTGGCCTCCATAATCCTTAAATGAAAGAAGTTTGGGATGATCACAACTCTTCCTCGACCTGGCCATCCAGCCAAACTAAGCAATTGTGAGAGAAGAGGCTTAGTGAGAGAGGTTAAGAAGAACCCCAAGATCACTGTGGCTGAGCTCCAGAGATGCAGTAGTGAGATGGGAGAATGTTCCACAAAGTCAACTATCACTGAAGCCCTCCACCAGTCAGGGCTTTATAGCAGAGTGTGCCAACGGAAGCCTTCGCCTCAGTGGAAGACATCTGAAAGCCTGCATACAATTTACAAAATAACACATGGACTCCCAGACTATGAGAAATAAGATTAGCTGGTCTGATGAGACAAAGACTGAAATTTTTGGTGTTAATTCTAAGCGGTATGTGTGGAGAAAACCAGGCACTGCTCATTACTTGCCCATTAAAATACCAACAGTGAAACATGGTGGTGGCAACATTATGCAATGCGGGTGTTTTTCAGCTGCAGGAACAGGAAAACCGGTTGCAATTGAAGGAAACATTAATGCGGCCAAGTACAGAGATATCCTGGATGAAAACCTTTTCCTGAGTGCTCTGAACCTCAGACTGAGCCGAAGGTTCATTTTCCAACAAGACAATAACTTTAAGCACACAGCTAAAATAACAAAGCAGTGGCTTCAGAACAACTCTGTGACCATTCTTGACTGGCCCTGCCAGAGCCCTGACCTAAACCCAATTGAGCATCTCTTGAAAATGGCTGTCCACACACGTTTACCATCCAACCTAAGGGAACTGGAGAGGATCTGCAAGGAAGAATGGCATAGGATCCCCAAATCCAGGTGTGAAAAACTTGTTGCATCATTCTCAAGAAGAATCATGGCTGTACTAGCTCAAAAGGTGCTTCTACTCAATACTGAGCAAAGGGTCTGAATACTTAAGACCCTGTGATATTTCAGGTTTTTTTTTGTTTAATAAATTTGCAAAAATATCTACATTTCTGTTTTTTTTTTTTCTTCAAGATCGGGTGCAGAGAGTACATTAATGAGCAAAAAAATTAACTTTTTTGATCTTACCAAATGGCTGCAATTAAAACAAAGAGTGAAAAATTTAAAGGTGTCTGAATACTTTCCGTACCCACTGTACATGTATTAAAAAATTATCCTCCTGTACCTCTTTTATACCAGAGCAGTAGGCCCCTATTTATGGAAAAAAAAGATTCAGCCCACATTCTTGTCCACTGTATGGTGTCAGTCATGTGACCTCCTGGCAGTCAGTTAACAGCAGGACCACATGACATCTATGGGGGGAGCTAAATAGAAATAATGGTAGTCGCATGACATTTTTGGTGAATTTGATAGATTAGTCCATTCTGTTACTCCATAACAGCCATTACTATGGACAGGAATGGGCACAATACTATTTTTTTTTCAAGATAGGGACCTGCTGCACTGGTATAAAAGAGGTACAGGAGCAACATTTTTAATACATGTGTACTAGAAAATTATGTATTATGTATGGAATAGAAACTCATACAAAGATGTTACAAAATGGACAATCCCTTGTTTGATTTGCGCCTGTTCTTGGAAGAAAAAGTCCCACATAACAAATCATGCCATGTCTTTTCAAAGATTTGCAACTTTTTACAAGTTTAAAAAGTACTATGTGAATGTGGACAAATGTTAGTGCAAATATCCTTCTCCTCATAGCAGGTGTACATTTTGCTTTCTCACTTGAGTACAGACCACAATACACATACTGTATTTAGAGATGGGCGAATTTCTCAGAAATTCGGTTTGGTCACTTCGCCGAATTTCCCGACAAAAATAACTTTGGTCCGAATTACTTCGGGACGAATCACGTAAAAAACAACTATTTACAGGCTGCACAGAGCCTGCAGGGTGCTGTAGAAGGGTTGTGCCATGCTTAAATATCAGAGGAGTGCGGTTTGGTCTTCATACAATGTTGTGTTTTAGTATGACACCACATGACTGCCGCCACTCTTAGAATCGCTTCACTATAAAAATTCCCTGGGCACTTAAGAAAGGGGAAAACTGACCAAAAACTGAGTGGGAATGTAACCTGATAAAGTCAAGGCACGACAGCTTGAAAAAAACAAGCTAAGGGCTCAGGTGGCAACATCATGACAGAGTGTGGAAGTGACGACGGCAGCCCAGCAGCATGAAAGGGCAGAGAGTGGCACAAGACATTCTGGAGGTGGCAAAAACAGGAGTAGGCCAAAGAGTGGCACAATGACACATTGTGGAGTTGACGGCATCAACAGCAGCAGCAGCATGAGTTCACAGAGTGGCACAATGACATTCTGGAGGTGGCAAAAGAGTAGTAGGCCACAGAGTGGCACAATGACAGACAGTGGAGGTGACGGGCAGCAGCAGAGGGCAGACAGTGGGACAATGACCATTCTGGGGGGTGGCAAGAACTGGAGTAGGCCAAAAGAGTGGCCCCAATGACAGAGAGTGGAGTTGACGGCGGCAGCAGCATTAGGTCAACATGGCACAATGACATTCTGGAGTGGCAAAAACTGAGTAGGCCACAGAGTTGCACAATGACAGAGAGTGGAGGTGACGGCGGCAGCAGCAGAGGTCAGACAGTGGCACAATGACATCTGGAGGTGGCAAGAACTGGAGTAGCCACAGAGTGCACAATGACACAGTGTGGAGTAACGGCAGCAGCAGCAAGGGTCTACAGTGGCACAATGACATTCTGGAGGTGGCAAAACAGAGTAGGCCACAGAGTTGGCACAATGACAGAGAGTGGAGGTGACGTTGGCAGCACATAGGGCAGACAGTGGCACAATGACATTCTGGAGGTGGCAAAAACTGGAGTAAACCACAGAGTGGCACAATGACAGAGACTGGAGGTGACAGCAGCAGCCACAGCACAGCATGAAGCCAGACAGGGCACAATAGACAGTTCTGAGGTGGAAAAAACTGAGTAGCCACAGAGTGCTCAATGACAAGATTGGAGGTGCGTGCAGCAGCATCATGAGTCAGACACTGGCACCATGACATTCTGGAGGTGGCAAAAACAGGAGTTAGGCACAGAGTTGCCAATGACACAGTGTGGAGGTATACGGCAGCAGCAGCATGAGGCAGAGAGTGCCACAATGACATCCGGAGGTGCAAAACATAGTAAGCCACAGATTGGCTCAAGCGACAGAGAGAGGGAGGTAACAGCAGCAGCAGCAGGGTTCAGAGAGGGCACATGACCAGTGTGGAGGATAACGAAGCAGCAGCATGAGGTCAGAGAGGGGCACAATGACATTCTGAGGTGCAAAAACAATAGTAGGCCTCTGAGTGACACAAGACAGAGAGTGGAGGCCATCAGCAGCACTGTATGAGTTTGAGAGATGGCACACAATCATTCTGGAGGTAGCGAAAACATAGTAGGCCACAAGGGCACACTGACAGAGAGTGGTAGGATAACAGCATGCAGCAGTCATGGGTCAAGAGTGGCACAATGACACAGTGTGGAGGGCACGGCAGCAGCAGCAGAGGTCAGTGCAGTGGCACAAAGACATCTGGAATGGCTAACAGTATAGGGCCACAGAGTGCACAATGAACAGAGAGTGAGGTGACGTGCAGCAGCATGAGGTTCAGAACAGTGGGCACAAGGACATCTGGAGTGGCATAAACTGGAGTAAGGCCACAGAGAGGCACAATGACAGAGCGTGAAGGGTCGGCGCAGCAGCTATGAGGTCCAGTACAGTGGCACAAATGACATTCTGGAGTGCAAAACAGTAGTAGCCACAGAGTGGCACAATGACAGAGAGTGGAGTGACGGTGGCAGCCCATGAGGTCATACAGTGGCACAATGACATTCTGAGGTGCAAAAACTGGAGTAGCCACAGAGTTGCACAATGACAGATGGAAGGTGACGGCGCAGAAGCACACAGGCATGAGTCAGGAGAGTATCACAAATGACACGTGTGGATTCCAACGCTCTGAAAGACATCCAACAGCAGCATCAGCATGAGGTCATATATTGTCACAAGACGAGAGTGTGGCAATACCATCCCTGGTAAAGAAGGATGGTGCAGATGGTGAAAACGTCAGGCAGACTGTGTGGCATCAGCGGTGGAGCCCGGCACAGAATAGGGCTGGAGGGTGAATTTGAACCCAACCTTTCTCACAGTTTTGGAGCACATGGCGTGTAGTCTGACGCCCTAAGCATTGGTGTTGGAGAATCCTGGCCGAACCACGCCGTTATTCATCTTGACAAAGTTCAGTCGTTCCACATTTCCCCGTAGACAAGCATTTATACCTTGGGTACGATGGCCCCCGTCAGCACGAACACCCTCTCTGATGCCACACTACTGGCCGGATCAGGACCGCTTCACCACTGCAAACTCGGCAAGTGCGACACTACATCCAGTTGGCAGCCCAGTAGTTCCAGCGGATCTTCTAACTGGGGTGGCAGAGTGCTGTCCAAGAAGGCCACACCTGTGGTTCAGTCAAGCTCCATGTCCGCTTCTGCTGCGCTGCTGGCTACTGCCCTCCTCACTAGCTGAAGGAACTGCCTCAGCAACGCAGACTTTGGTTGCGGGCTGATGGACCTGTACTGCTCCCTACGCCCACCCACCTTCCCCCAGCCGCCGCGGCAGTAGTACTGAGCGCTGAATGAACCCCGCTCCAACCTGTCAGAGAGGGATATGCAGCACATAGGCAGCGGCCAACTGAACTACTGAGGGATTTCCCTATATATTTGAGTTTGTTCCTCCCTCTCAATGAGCTGGGAAAAAGGGCCCTCATTGTGACCGTAGCGATGGCCAATAGGGTGGAGAGCGCAAAATCATCCCTCTGCCGGAAGGCTGACATATTCGGTCTGTCACTAGCCGGGCCAAATCAGGCAAATCAGCCGGGCCAGCGGCACAAGTGACTCCGAGGGCTCCCTGCTTCCATCTCCACGTAGAATGCAGCGTCATGCGGTTCATCTGCCGCGTCTTCTTCATCTCCATCTTACTCCTCCAGCTGCTCCTGCTCCGCTCCTCTCTGTGTCACCTGGTAGAAAATCCACTCATTTCACCAGACAAGCCTTCTGCCTCCAAATGTCCTCCACATCCTCCATTTCAGTCCCCACCTGACTCATAGTGCCGCGAGATGTAGTCGCACTAGTGGTATATGAACATTACTGGCTATCGACAACGGCGAGTAGTCGATAGTGCGGCCACCATCGATAAGGTTTTTCGATAGTGAGCAGACCGCTTATGAGCGGAGACGAACATTAAAGTCTATGGGAGCAACACACCTTCCATTCTTTACACCCGAACCGGCTGGAAGAACGGGGAATTACCAGCCACAACTGTCAAATGGCTATATAACCACAGAAAGAAAAGTCACAACACCATCACTATCCTTTCTTTACCACAGCATGACGCTTAAACCTGCATCACCCACAAATTAAAAAGGGCCAGAAAGCTGTATTATTTGAACCACATTTTACTTGAACTGGATATTGACCCCAGATTAAAAAGTGCCGAAAAAGGATCTTCAACCACATTTTAGTTGAACTGGATATGGATTTTACCTGTCCTGGACCGCATATACCATGTAATCACAACCCTGGGGGGTTACACCACCCCCCCTGACCCCAATTAAAAAGTGCCGGGAAAAGGATCTTGAACACCATTTTAGTTTCACTGGACACTAACTACAACACTCAACCTGCCACTTTATTAGGTACTACCAGCTAGTAACGGGTTGGACCCCCTTTTGCCTTCAGAACTGCCTCATTCCTTCGTGGCATACTGCCAGAAGGTGTACAACGATGCTCAATTGGTACCATGTGGCCCAAGATGCCAAGAAAATATTCCCCACACCATGACACCACCACCCCCAGCCCCTGAACCGTTGATACCCGGGCATGATGGTTCCATGATTTCATGTTCGTTGATGCCAATTCTGACCCTACCATCCGAATGTCGCAGCAGAAATCGAGACTCATCAGACCAGCAACGTTTTTTCCCAATCTCTACGTCCAATTTCGCTTAGCTTGGCAATTGGAGCCTCAGTTTCCTGTTCTAGCTGAAAGGAGTGGCACCCGGTGTGGTCCTTCTGCTGCTGTAGCCCAGCCTGCCTCAAAGGTCGCCGTTCTGTGCGTTGCAGAGATGCTCTTCGCCTACCGTTGGGTTGTAACGGGTGGGCGATTTGAGTCACGTTGCCTGCATACTCGAAACCAGTCTGCCCATTCTCCGTTGACCTCTGCATCATCAAGCATTTCCGCCCACAGGACCTGCCGCCACTGATTGTTTTTTCTTTTTCGGACCATTCTCTGTAAAACCCTACGAGATGTTGTGCGTGAGAAAGCCAGGAATCAGCAGTTCTGAAAGACTCAACCATCCCTTCGGGCTCCAACACCATGCCACGTTCAAAGGCATTCCCCTCCCAATCAACCTTCTTTCCCCATACTAAGCCGTTTTGAACTGTCAGAGATTGTCTTGACATGTCTACATGCCTAATGCGCACTGATTGCCGCCATGTGATTGCTGATTGAAAATTACGTGTTACCAGCAGTTGGACAGGTGTACCTAATAAAGTGGCCGTGAGTGTATATCTTCCGTACCTGCAGATACCATTACACCTGTCTGACCCACAGAGTAAAAAAGTGCCGGAAATAGGAGTCTTCAACCACCATTTTAGTGAACTGACATTGACAAACCCTGTCCTGGACCCGCAGCATGACCCTTAAACCTGTCCTGACCCACAGATTTAAAAAGTCCGGAAAAAGGAGTCTTTCAAACCCCCATTTTGAGTTGAACTGGACATTGACTAGAACTTCCGACCGCAGTAGACCATAAACCTGCTGACCCCAAGATTTAAAAAGTGCCAGAAAAGGAGTCTTTCAACCACCATTTTCGTTGAACCTGGAACATATACGTCCCTTCCTGGCCACAGTATTGACCATTAAACCTGTCGACCCCCAGATAAAAAAGGGCCGAAAAAGAGTCTTTCATCCACCATTTTATTGAACGACATTGACTATACCTGTCCTGTCCCACAGCACGAACCCAGGGCCGGAGTTACATGGTTGCGGTGAACCCCAGCTGGCTCCGTCATCTAATAACACGCAGGTTAACAGCCCTGATGAACCGCAGCAACGAAAACTGTCGTGCTGAAGCAGTGTGCGAGTGAAGTGTGAAACTCCAGCCTCCTCAGTACACAGTCCAAGAACCCCCCCTTTTTGGTACGCTTGCCCCACCATATGGATGCGGACCAATTGAGCTTCACGTGAAATACTGTGGTTAACGCTCCTGTTCCACCCAGGTGCCCTTTTTCTGGGCATTACTTTTTCTCATTTTACTCAACGTCAGAGAAATTTGTCTCTTACTGTTCTCTGTCCGTCTCCATACTCCAGGTCCTCTGAATCAACTCTATATCTGGTCAAGTTTCCTGTACCTCCCTTGTACAATTCAGAGGAATTTTTTACCACTATTTTGTACATGCAAGTTTTTTTTAGTACTGATAATTCTAGAAAAACCACATTTTTAAAATATGAATCCCACCATGTAGTTGTTTCTCTTTTTTTAATTGTATTAAAGGTTTCTCAATACATGTGATTGATAGCTCTGTTAAAGATATTGCAAAAACTAGTCATTTTGGCAATATGAGTCCATTAACAGTGTCCAACCTATTTCCTGTTTCTGACTGCACCATTCACCCTTGAGCACTCTTGACAATTGTGAAGAACAGAATGTCTGTTTAGAAACAAATGTTTTTATAATAGCACCCCTGTAGTGTATCTGCGTTCAAAGCAAAATGCCCCCAAAAATTCAAAGCATGACCCTTGAGCCCCACTTGTGGACAAGGTGAAGAAAAAGTGTCTGTTAAAACAAAAATTTGTTTTTATAATATGACCTGTATTATTGCTGGCATTTCAAAGCCACATTGACCCAAAAAATTATAAAAAATGACTTCTCAACCACTTTAAATTGTGAGGGAGAAAATGCCACTTAGAAGCCACATTTCTGTTCCAAAGGACCATGATGATTGCGTATCCACAGCTACATGGACCCCAAAAAAATTTAAATATGACTTCTCAGCCACTATTAAAAATTGTGAGGGAGAAATGCCTATTAAAACCACATTTCGGTCCAAAGGACTATGATTATTGCTGTATCTCACAGCTACATGACCCAAAAAATTTATAAATATGACTCTCAGCAACTAATAAAAATTGTGAGGGAGAAATCCACTTAAAAGCCACAGTTCTGTTCCAAAAGGACCAGAATTAAAGCTGTAACTCACAGCAACATGACCTCCAAAACCATTGACAATGCAAAACCTTCTAAATAAAGTGGATTAAAATAATTACGTGGGGGCATGCAACCTTGGTGTCTTTTACAGTCCTCCTCACAGCAAAACCACAAAATGAAACTGTTGGGAAAAAGAGAATAAAAATTGCATGTAAGAAATGATCATTTTAAAAAAAAGTTTCAGAGACCATGTTCTGTTTGAAAAGGAATGTAATAACCGGCAACTAATCGTGACCTCGGGCAATTGGGGCCACAACATCATCAGAGATCCATGCCTGATTCATCTTGATGAAGTCAAACGATCCACCTTATCTGTGGAAAGCCGGATGCGTTTTGTCTGTAAGACTCCTCCCGCTGATGCTGAAGTTCCGCTCAGATATGAACGCTGGCTGCTGGCAGACAACACCTCTATGGCGTGAGAGCCGCTCGGCCATTCGTCCATTTTGATACCCAAGAAGCTATTGGTCCGGAACACATACTAAAACATCGGTGTTGAGAACGCAGATAGTCGTGCACCAGATCTTAAGCTAATCTATGTGTTTTTGATGTGGTCCCTGCATTGCATGCTTGGTGAGGTTGGTAACCAAAATTGCCAGAGGTCCCCATTAGGCTTTCTGCCCACCTTGCTTGGGCTGCTGCCGCTACGCCTACTTGGCACTCTAATGCTGTCACGTCGCTGATTTGTTCCACCGTGACATTGGGTAACGGAAAGCAGACGCAACAGATGTCTCAAGTTGACAATCAGCAAGGTCCTCCATTTCCGGCAATTTTACTCGCTATTTGGGTGGGTGAAGAAATGGCGATTTTGTTTTGTACCGGGATCCAGGAGGGGGCCACCCATAACTGTTGTTCATTTTGATGGACCTTAATGCGAGGATCATGTTGAGGAAATGGAGCCTTCCACACTCATTGAAAGAGGACCTTGATTTCCCCCCAAGCCTCTGGGTCGAGGGCACTACAAACTGATCATCCTCATCTTCCTCTTCCGCCTCAAAATCGCGCCAACCTCTTTCCGAAGGCGGGGACGTCGGTAACATATGGTGTCTAGCGGAAATACCTCCCCTCCTCCTGCCTCCTCCACTGCCTCCGGCCAGCTTCACACAGCCCTGACATGCCTGAGATGATGCACCTTGAAGCGATGTCCACCTTGCACTAAGCTGCTGGACCCCGTACCACTTGCCTAAGAAACCGATGAAATGTGAAGACTGTCGGGCCTTGTGGATTTGACGAGGAGAAAGCTCCGTGTCCGCATCGTGTCTGTCTCCCCTCCGTCGCTGGCGACCTTTTTTCAGAGTGGTCCCAACGATCTTACAGAACTAAGATCACCACAATGCTCATGCGGACAAGCATTGTCCCACTGACATTTTGGTGCTACTTCAAAACTGGCAAGGAGGGTGCAGAGCTCTTTCACCCTGCCTCCACTCCGTGGCTCGAACACCCGAGGTCCGCACCGCTGCTTGTCGGCCATGTGTCACTTCGTACTGCTAATGCAGTGCCTGATGACACAATCCGCTGGAGCATGTGAGGGTGGGAATTCCACGTGGTGCCACGTCAACAATGAGACGGTTGGACGGGAGCCGAGCTGACGATCAACGCAGCCAGGCGGGATGGAAGACAGGTGCAATGGCGGAAGTGCGAGAACTTTAGACTTCGAGCCTTCCTCACAGGCATCCAGACCCCGAGTAGCGCTTTAGAGAATTTCTGGACGACAAGGGTTCATGACATGTCCAGCATGGGAATGTGCTCCAGCCTACCGATCTTAAGGGCGGCCACAGATTTTCCCCTTATCGCACACCAGCTGCGTCCTGGCCAAGTTTCTTGTCACCCAGCCAGCGCTCGTCTCGTGCGAGAGCCGTCCACAGCTCCTGAACCTTGTGTGGATGGTCCTCCAAGACATATTAATTTTCAACACGGCCTGTTCTCTGGCACGTGATCACCAGAGACCTTGAGGGAGAAAGAACCCTGCACCAACCCTGATCGTTATGAAAGCGTGCGCCGAGCCTGAGACCTCCGTCACCCCCAGGGTCCTTCCACCCAGCTCACCCAGTGAGCTGTCCACAGAGATATAGCGGTCTTGCCGTGCTTACTAGTCCCATGTGTCGTGGTCAATGGGGACTTTTCGACACAGATCAGACAACGCGCTTTGAAATTTTAGAGTACACTGGGCTGGCCAGGGCAGGACCTTTTTTCTCTGGGCAAAGAATGCCCTCGGCAAAGCTGGTATTGGGGGCAGGCAAGGGCCATGGAACGTGGCGGAACCCCATCTGTGTCCACCCTGACGGTAAGGCAACATTCAAGGCCAAAACCTGGGGTGCAATGCCTACATTCAAGGCTTTTGCTTTGGATGGATTGGTTAAAGTGTTTTCTTCTGCTCCCAAACCTGGAAGACAGAAGGACGGGCTGCTAGACTGCCGCTGTACGTGCGTGCCAGGTGTCAAACTGCGGAATTGAAAGGGGTATGATGGTCTACTGGTGGTGCTGGTGGTACTTGGGCGACGGTGAGGCTGAACCGGCTGAGCCCTGATTAATGACTCTGAGAGACAATGGCAGGCTGAGGAACCTTGGTGTGGCGGAGGAGCGAGACAGAGTGTGACAGTGTTTGGAGGCCCGGCGTCGGTCTGGCCTTTTTTGGCCAAGTGTTTGCCTCCATTTCAACTCATGCATTCGCTGCCTGTGACTAGACATGTTGTGGTGGTTTTACCACCTAAGGATCTGGCCTCTTCTTATCGTTTACGGAAAAGGCGGCAAATGACACCGCTGGGTGAATCAGAGGCTTGTTTCAAAGAAGGCCCAGGCTTGAGAGGTCCTGGACCTTTTTGATGCGATAAGCGAGGAGCGTTTGCCTGACAGTGGCCAGCGGAATCATATCAGCGACTTCTTGCGACCGCCCTCCCCATTTTTGAGGCGGAACCCGTACTGACACTACCCCATCGTCGTGCCTCCCTCGTCCAGTGATGAAGCGCTCGCAAGCAAATTCTGCTGAAAAGACCAGTTTGGATCCGCAATGTCGTCATCATCATCATCAACACAGGTGACTTGTCGTCCTACAGTCGGCATCCAGGAGCTGCGGCTACAACAAGAGGGACTGCAAGGCGTTGCCGTCCGCCAGGATTTTGCCGATTGAACCGCTTCCTCTCCTCCTCTGAGGCATCATAACTGGCGTCAGAGCAGAGAAAATCATCCTCTGTTGGCCTCTTGATCTTTAACATCCTATCTGACCCCACGCATTTGTCATCAAAAGATGTCTGTAAGAAAATGGATATCCACATGGTGGGTACAACATGACTTTGGGCTGCTTCCAGTGGGACTGATGCTGGTGATGCTGATGACCGACATTTGTGTGCCCGAGACTGGGAGAACGAGGAGGTAAACTGCGGGATGCAGGTGCATTAACCACGAAGGACAGATTGACGACCCTGTCGTTACTGAGTATATCACAGGACCCGGACCCAGCGAGGACAGCCTGACGTTCCTGCAACTGTATCCGCTGGCATGCATGTTGTCGCCACACTATGGAGCATCCTCTCTCTACCTCTACCTCTATGTTTGCCTACCCCCCTCTTGGCTCGCTTTCCCACCTGAATTTCGCTCCATGTTCAAAAAAATACAAATTTGAAAGGTATTGGAAGAGTTTTATGGAAAGTCTCATATTAAAAAGACGCCAATCACAGCTATTCTCAATCCCCTCAAATCAAAACAAAATTGCTGATTCAAAATAAAACTGCAAAGTAAATCTATTCAACAAACTGCCTGCGCCAAAGTGAAAAAGAACACTTATCTAAATGTATTCGGATTAAATAAGGAATTTTTTGGCACCTAGCAATTCACCCTGTGGTGACTTAAAAAATTGCAGTATTCACATTAAGTGCAAGTGCCTCAATGAACAAAGCTTATGCAACAAAGTCAAAAAAAACACGTATCTGTAATGTATTTGGATAATAAAGGTATTGTTTTGGCACCTATCAATTCACCTGTGGTACAACACAATTCTGGGATTCAAATTTAACTGCATGGTGCTCTAATCAACAAATCTGGACAAGGGCAAAAGTGCAAAAAACACTATCTGTAAGGTATTCGGATAATAGAAAGGTAGTTTTTGGCACTATCAATTCATCTGTGGAGACAACAAATTGCTTATTCCAAAGTTAACATGCTAAAGTAGATCTATCAACAAACTGGCCTCGCAAAAGTGAACAAAACTATCTGAAAGTATGCGGATAAGAAAAGGTATTTTTTGCACCTATCAAGTCACCTGTGTGACTAAAAATTTCAGGATTCCACATTAGTGCAAGGTGCCTCAATAAACAAGTCTGTATGGCACCAAAGTAAAAACACGTTCGGTAATGTATTCGATAATAAAAGGTATTTTGTGGCACCTATCAATTCACCTGAGTAACTATACAATTTGCTGATCTATTTAACTGCAAGGTGGGCTCATCAACAATCTGGACTGGGCAAAAGTGCAAAATACCACGTATCTGTAAAATGTATTCGGATAATAAAAGGTATTTTTTGGCACCTAGCAATTCACTGTGGGACTAACAAAATTGCCTGATTCAAATTTAACTGCAAAGTAATCTATCAACATGCTGGACTGCGCCAAAGTGAAAAAACACTTATCTGAATATGTATTCGATATAAAATGTATGGTTTGGCACCTATCAATCTCCGTGGTGACTAAAAAATGCAGTAGTCACATTTAAGTGAAAGGTGCCTCAATAACAAAGACTGTAGTGCACCAAAGTCAAAAAACACCTATCGTAATGGTATCATATTAAAAGGTGTTATTTGGCACCTGATCAATCCACCTTTGTAACTACACAATTCGCTGATCAAAATTTAACGCAAGAGTGAGCTCGATCAACAAATCTGACTGGCAAATGGCAAAAAAACACGGATCTGTCAATATTCGAGAAATAAAAGGTATTTTGCCACCTATCAATTCACTGTTTGACTACAAAGTGCTGGATTCAAATTAACTGAAAATAAGATCTATCACAAAGCTGGCCTGCGCAAAGTGAAAAAACACGTATCTGAAATGTATTCGGATATAAAAGGAATTTTTTGGCACATATCAATTCACCTGGTGACTAATAAAGTTGCAGTATTCACATTTAAGTGCAAGTGCCTCAATGGAACAAAGCTTAGTGCGCCAAAGTCAAAAAACACGTATCGAACTTTATTCGATATTACAAGTATTTGTTGGCACCTATCAACCGGTGCTGACTTGCTGGATTCTAATTAGTACAGGTGGATATATCATCAAAGGTGGAAGGGCAAAATGAAAATGAACACCTATCTAAATGTCTACTGATAATAAAAGATGGAGTTTTCACCTAACAAAGAGACCTGCAGGTTACTAAAAAGATTGTTATCCTATAAGTTCAGCTGCCCAATATCCAAAATAGTTCATAGAAAAACTGTAATATAAAGCATAGGGCAATGTTTCTACACTAAGTCCTTGTGAACTTTATCCATATTCTTTATAGAGCTTGTCTATTCGTATAATACATGCCGTATTTTTGGCACCTTTCAATTCACCTGAGGTGACTAATAAAAGTGCTGGATTTCACAGTTAAGTGCAAGTGGATTTATCAACAAAGTGGGAATGGGCAATTGAAAAAAGAACACTAACTGAATTGGTATACTGATAAAAAAAGAAAAAAAAGTGAGTTGGCATCTTACAAAGAATACCGCAGTTACTAAAAAGATGGTGTATCCTATGAATTCAGGCTGCCCAATATCCGAGAAATATTTCAAGTAGAAAAACTGTAATAATAAAGCTATTCAAAGTCTACACTAAGTCTTGTGAACTATATCCAGTAGCTTTATAGTAAGCTTGTCTGTTGTCCCCGCGGGCCCCCCCGCCGCGCCCCCCGGACTTGACAGCAGTAGAGGCTCCTTTAAAATTCCTACCTAACTATATAAAATCTTCCAATCTCTAATCTAACTAATCTTTACGGGATCACAGCTAAATAGTAGAGGTTCTCTGGAAAAATATAATATTTCGCTGAGCTGTTTGGACCACAAGGCAAGCGCAACTCCTCGGCTCTGAGACGCTGAGAACACGAGTCTGAACAGGAACGCTGTTCTATTGTAAAGAACGAGTCCATTGATTTGTTCCAGCCAATCGCAACCATACACATCCCAGTCTGACACATCTCACCCTCGTCTATTCTGTAATCTATTTGCTGCCGCCAAAATTACAGGAAGCGCCGAAAAAGCGCGATCTTAATAGATATCACAATTTTAACCTAGGTATTAATCGCATGATCTAAAAATATCCGAGTGCCATAAAAACTGTGCCGATTTCAACTTTAGCGATAATAATCGCTCACACTAGTCCCACTCTCCCAGTCCCCGCCCAACAATTTTTCTCACTGTTCCAGGACATGAAGCGGGAAGACTTATCCATACCCGTATCCTGCGACTGACAAATAACGTGCCTTCTCGAATGCCTCAACAAACGGCAGGAGTCACGCATGAGCTGCCAATGCGAATCAAAGTTACACAGGGAGTACTCCTGTCCTCCTGGATCATCAAAAAATCGGTAATGGCACTTTCTCTGTTCATACAGTCGTCCTAACAGTGTGCAGGCTGGAATCCAACGGTGGAACACCATCCATATCAGAGGTGTTGGGGAGGCCGTTCTGCCACTGCAAACACGAGGAGGGTGTTCCTGGCTTTGTAGGAGATTGAAGTGCATGCACAGTTTCCTGCCATTTCAGATATCGTCTGAGATCTGTGGAAGACTTCAGGAACCTTTTCCACAACCCGATTGAAATACGTTGCGCCTATGCAGGCACATAGACCATACGCCTCCTCGGTGCAGTGCGAAACACCATTTACTCCCATTGTCCATCACACATGGTTCCATTTGCAGTTGGGCGGAGAAAGCCACAATCGATTCTGCTGCATACGCGGAGCATCTCCCCTTGTGAACTTCGTTCACCGAGGGAAAGCCAGGTGTAGAACTGCTGACACCGCTTGCCCTACACAAAGTGGATGAATGGAGCAGTACATGTGGAGCTGAGATGGTGGATGGTGGGGTGAGGAGGAGGACAGACATTGGCGCAGGAGCCGCAGGTTGAACAAAGTGGAGAGAAAGCTGCGTCTCCTGTCCAAGTTGTTGGGGAGCCTGGAAGGAACACATTCACCCAGTGGCTGTAAAGGACATGTACTGGCCCTGACCAAAGGTACAGCTCAGACTCAGCAACTGCCGTGCACCTTGTAACAAACCGATAACTCAAGGACGGGCCCACCTTCTGTTCTACATATTAATGAAGATGCTGTACTGCCTTTTTTGAAAATGAAATTGAACTCTCCATACTCGGCTCGCACAAGCCATTAGTTCTCTGAAACGGACAGAATCCACCATTTGGAAGGGAGGGACTGCACACCAACAACTTGACAGGATCACGGTCAGCTCTGCACCTTAGATGGTTGACGCATACTTTGTCTCTTTGCAATCGCCTCGCTGAATGGAAACTGCTGGCGCCATGAGTAGCGAGGAAGCAGAGCATCATGGACCGAATGTCAAAGAGAATCAAGCTCCCTTCTTGCAGGTGTGGAGCCTTGCCATGGCTGCGATGGGCATGACGTGCCACTGGGCGCTGCTTGCTGCCTGTTGCAGCGGCGGCAGGAGGGACCGACCACATCTGAGCCACGTTTCTCCCAGGCCACCGGATGGTTGGACGCTGCATGTGTTAACGGCAGGCCTTGGTGTCCAACGTTAGCTCCCTGCCACGCTTCACTTTCTCCCAAAGTTTCTACATATACCCATATTCGCTTCCTCCGTGTCTTAAGCAAAGACACTGCCACCGCCGCCAGAGTTAGCTGATTTTACGCTAACGCTCCGCACTGAGTGACTACTGCGCCGCTGCCTCGCGAGCCCGGTGCCGCTACTTTCTTGACCACAAGCAGGTTTTTACCCCGTGGCCGGCTTGGCTTCTGACCTCACACTGCGGCTATCTTGCTGACTCACGCCACACAACCCACTTGCGGGCTACGCCGCGCCTGACGCCCAAGCGGACTCCCTCTTCTCCTGACGATGATGAAGCCCTTGCCGCACCTGTCTGCCAAGTGCGGTCAGCTACATCATCACTATTTGTGTTTCATCGTCACTGCTGTCCTCATCACCCGTCTTGGTAGGCGAGGCTGACCCCTCACAACATGACCTCCCATCCACTCTCAACATCTATACTTTGCCGCCTACGCAAGAAGCAGGGAATTTGGCCCCATTTCTTCGCTGCCAAGTAGCTGCTACAGCCCTCCGCAAATTGTTCATCCTCGCTATAATAGTGGCACTGAGCAAACCACATAGTAGATCATCGGGCTGAGGGAACCGGATGGGACAGAGTCGGGTTGATGGCACAGGTGAGGTCCGCTGACCCGCCCCGGGCCTTGCCAACTATGGGTTGTGTGTGACTTCCCACCGATCTCTTGACTGGGTTGTCAATGTCATCTGGAGGAAGTGGATGACCTAGTCAACCAAACAATAACCATTGGGTGCTGAACAACACATGGCTCTAATGACAGCGGCAGTTTGTGGCTTCACCGCGTGACCCCTGCGGCTGCGTCCCCTGGCGGTGCTGCGACCTGGGCCTGGAATGTTTTGCCTCTGCCACTCGCAGTGAAGAGCCTGACACCGCTCTGTGTGACATACTGTTTGTTTCTAAAAGTACAGACAACTGTTTGATGAGGATATGTAAGATGATAAATACACACCCACGTATTTGACTCCCCCGCCAAATGAACCCACTAATAAGCTTGAGTAACCCTTGATATAAATTGCGCCACAAATGGCATGAAAAAAATTGACTTTGTATGTGCCATTTAAAAACTCTGTGTATTTTACTGAATATAAAAGCACAAACAGGCTTAATTAACCTTCAGATATGAATTACCGTATATACCCGAGTATAAGCCGAGTTTTTCAGTACAAAAAATGTGCTGAAAAATCTCCCCTCGGCTTTATACCGAGTCACTGTCGGAGCCCGGGCGCTTGCGATGGCCCGAGTGCCGACAGGACACTTTCAGTATATGCGGCACCTCAGGAGCGCCAATAAACTGAAGGCCGATGACGCACACAGTCCTATAGACGCTGCTGTGGTCCGGGCAGCTGTCAGCGATCCCTTCACCTATAGGTGACACCTCCGAGCACATATAGGTGAAGGGATACCACTGCGGGGCAAGAGCGAGTGTTCCTGCTCCGCATGACTCCGGGCGGCGCAACTTGCGGCTGTGTCCGGTAGTTTACCGGCACGCAGCATGTTCATCACCGCGTGCGCGCCTGATGACATCAACCCACCTGTGCCCGGCAAAGAAGGAGAGCGCGCGGGAGCCGGACAGGCGAGGTGGCGAGTGGCGAGGGAGACGGAGCAGCGGGGAGCCAGTAAGTGTTTTGTTTGTTAAAAACCAACCTAGCCGGCCTATAGCCTGCCCAACCTGCCTATACCTGCTGGACATATAGCCGCCTATACCCTGCCCAAACCGGCCTATAGCCTGCCTAATACCTGCCTATAGCCTGCCTATACCTGCCCATACCTCTTATACCTGCCCTACCTGCCTATAGCCTGCCTATACCTGCCCATACCTGTCTATAGCCTGCCTATACCTGCCCATGCACCTGCCTATGCCTGCCATACCTGCCTATAGCCTGCCCATACCTGCCTATAGCCTTCCTATTCCTGCTAGGGGACCTATAGCCAGCCTATAGCCTGCCCATACCTGCCTATATGGTGCGCATACCTGCTAGGGGGACCTATAGCCTGCCTATACCTGCCCATACCTGCCTATAGCCTGCCTATACCTGCTAGGGGGACCTATACCTGCCTAGAGCCTGCCTATACCTGCCCATACCTGCCTATAGCATGCCTATACCTGCCCATACCTGCCTATAGCCTGCCCATACCTCCCTATAGCCTGCCCATACCTGCCTATAGCCTTCCTATACCTGCTAGGGGGACCTATAGCCAGCCTATAGCCTGCCCATACCTGCCTATAGCCTGCCCAAACCTGCCTATAGCCTGCCTATACCTGCTAGGGGGACCTATACCTGCCTAGAGCCTGCCTAGGGGGACCTATACCAGCCTATAACGACCTATACCTGCTTATACCCTGCCTATGAGGACCTATACCTGCCTATAACCTGCCTATGGGGGCAATTACCTGCCTATAGCCTGACTAGGGGGACATGTAGCTGCCTATACCAGCCTATGGGGGACATTAAACTGCCTATACATGCCTATAACCTGCCTATGGGGAACATTAAACTGCCTATACCAGCCTATATCTGCCTATGGGGGACATTAAACTGCCTATACTTGCCTATGGGCAGGGCCATCTTAACAGCACTATGGGCCCCTGGGCAGATAGGTGTACTGCCCCCCCCATCCCCCCATATAACAACCCCCTCTCCCCCCCAAAAAAAAAAAAATACTCAAAGAAACAAATATAAACATGACCACCTCAGGTCGCTATTACATGACAGCGACCACAGCACTAATCGAATATAATAGCAAAATAACCCCTGACACCAGGGACTCACCGGAGACGTCCTGTCTGATCAGTCGTTCTCTGAATCGTTCTTTTTCCCTTTTCCTTTCCTCCATAACCACTTCTCCCGGCCGCCACTCGTCCCTGCAGAATGTAACGCAAAAACATCTTAGAATCCTCACTTTATCTGCACTTCACCACCTATATCCTAACTCTGTTATAGGGCCCCACATCTAGTAAGTAGGTATTAATGCTGCCCACCATTAAGTAGGTAGGTTTACAGGCCCACTGTAGATAGATATGCTGTCCCCTGTAGATTGTAGGCCCCCTGTAATATCTCCCCCATAGAGTGTAGGCCCCTCCTGTATTATCCCCATATAGATAGGGCCAGTAATTAGGGCAGGCAGAGCCAGTAATTAGGGCAGGCAGGACCGGTATATAGCCAGGCAGGACCGGTATATAGCCAGGCAGGGCAGGTATATGGGCAGGCAGGGGCAGTATATAGCCAGGCAGGGGCAGTATATAGCCAGGCAGGGGCAGGTATATAGCCAGGCAGGGGCAGGTATATAGCCAGGCAGGGGCAGGTATATAGCCAGGCAGGGCAGGTATATGGGCAGGCAGGGGCAGTATATAGCCAGGCAGGACCGGTATATAGCCAGGCAGGGCAGATATATGGGCAGGCAGGGGCAGTATATAGCCAGGCAGGGGCAGTATATAGCCAGGCAGGGCAGGTATATAGCCAGGCAGGGCAGTGTATAGCCAGGCAGGGCAGGTATATAGCCAGGCAGGGCAGTGTATAGCCAGGCAGGGCAGGTATATAGCAGGGCAGGTATATAGCCAGGCAGGGGCAGTATATGGGCAGGCAGGGCAGTGTATAGCCAGGCAGGGCAGTGTATGGGCAGGCAGGGCAGGTATATAGCCAGGCAGGGCAGGTATATAGCCAGGCAGGGGCAGGTATATAGCCAGGCAGGGGCAGTATATGGGCAGGCAGGGCAGGTATATAGCCAGGCAGGGGCAGTATATGGGCAGGCAGGGCAGGTATATAGCCAGGCAGGGGCAGTATATAGCCAGGCAGGGGCAGTATATGGGCAGGCAGGGCAGTATATAGCCAGGCAGGGGCAGTATATGGGCAGGCAGGGCAGGTATATAGCCAGGCAGGGGCAGTATATGGGCAGGTAGGACCAGTAGTTTTAAAAAATAAAAATCTTACTCACCTGATTTCCCTCCTCTTCTCCTCGTCCGGAGCCGGTGGCCGCTCACAGCAGACTGCAGGGCTGCGGAGCAGGCGCGCGATGACATCATCAAATTGCGTGCCTGCCCCGCGGCCTCCTGGGAGCTGAACAATAGATCAATAGATCCCAGATGTTCAGCCTCGGCAGCTGCCTGCACCGCGAGGTGCAGGCGGCGGCCGTGATGGCTGCATGGCTGGGTCTGTGACCCGGCCATGCAGCCGTGGGATGAAGGGGGACCTGCGCCACAGACCGGCGCCAGTACTCGGGGCCCACCAGGGAGAAACCCCTGCCTCCTGCGGCGACGCTCTGAGCCGGCGCTGCGGCCCGAATCCCGGCTGTCGCTCCACTGGGCAGGGTAGGCGGCTGCCCGGGAGGGCCCCCTGAGATCGTGGGGCCCCCGGGCAATGGCCTACCTGGCCCAATGGAAGAGATGGCCCTGCCTATGGGGAACATTAAACTGCCTATGGGGGACATTAAACTGCCTATATCTGCCTATGGGGGACATTAAACTGCCTATGTAATTTTTGGTATATGTTTTTATTTTTAAATTCACCAGTAGCTGCTGCGTTTTCCACCCTCACCTTTTACTCGAGTCAATAAACTTTCCCGGTTTTTGTGGCAAAAGTAGGTGCCTCGGCTTATACTCGGGTCGGCTTATACTCGAGTATATACGGTATGCTACAGAATTTCTTCAGTGGCGGTGAAAAACAATGTTTCTTTTGCTGAGTACAATTGCAGAAAAATATTCTTAGTTAACCCTTGGATGAAAATTGCGCAAAAGAATTGAGCAACCAAAACTACGAGCTTTGTAGCGTGTTACAATGGCGTTTTTTTTTACGCTACACAACAAGGGGAAAAACTTGTAATTTAACCTTGCTTGTGAATTTATGCTACAGGAAAAATTTATTTTTTGGCGGTAAAATAAAGGGTTTTCTTTTAGTCACCACAACAGCAGAAAAAAACACTTAAATTAACTCCTGGTTTGTAAATTTTGCGCAAAAGAATTGAGCAACAAAAAAACTACCAGCTTTGCAGCGTGTTACAATGGCGTGTTTTTTACGCTACACAACAAGAGGAAAACTTGTAATTAACCTCCGTTTGTGAATTATGCTACAGGAAAAATTAATTTTTTGGCGGTGAAATAAACGTTTTCTTTTAGTCACCACAGCAGCAGAAACAACGCTTAATTAAACCTGGATGTAAATGCGAAAAAGAATTGAGCAGCCAAAATGAAGTGGTTTTTGGGAATTGTAAAAACGCGGGTTTCTTTAAATGAATACAACAGGAACAGGCTTAGATCACCCTTGGATATTCAATGTGCTGTGAGCAGATAGCTTTAAAAATGTATATGCAGCTGCACTGGAGAAACCCTGGACTTCAAAATCCAATACCTCACAAAATCAGAAATAGAACGTTAAGAGAACAGTCTCTGAGACAAGCTGAGACACCCCCCAAAAAACGCTGTATAAAAATCAATTCTTTCAGTAAGAGCTATCACAATCAGCGCAGCCGAGCACCTTCCCTGATCGTACAGTGAGAGGAGTGTGAGCTCCCAGCGTGCGCCCGGACTTATATAGTGCGGTGACGTCACAGAAACCGGCCGGTCTCTGATTGGCTTCATTTTCTGCACATGTCATGCAGGCTATGCCCTTCTTCCTCCCAGAGTTCTTTGCCCCATGTAAGCCATGTGCTCGCAGCCATTTTATCAATCAAAAGCACACTTCGTTCACGTGAAGTACCCCAAACTTCGACTTCGTTCAGAACCGAAGTTTTCCTGAAATTCTAATCGACTTCCACTTCGTTAGAATCAATTCGCTCTCACTGTATTAATAGATCTGGTCTCATTATATTCTGTATCAAAAGACCTTTCAATTAAAACAGCGCAATTTATTCCGAAGTACTCCATTTTATTTTGTTAATTACAGATAGATAGAAAATGTTCTATTACCAGATCTTTTCTTACGCCTATAGATTCAATTGCTGTCTTCTTCATTCAGATAAGCTTTACCTGGTCACAGATGTAATGATTTTTATACAATATGATAGTAAAATTGTATGCATATACCCTGTACTGAGGCATGTGGATTTTAAAGGTCTGCATTATGGACCTAGAATAACTGTATGTCCATATATGGTGCCTTTGTAAGATACATGGAAGTACAAGTCCATGAGCACAGTATAGGTCTATACAAGAGAGATAAAAGAGCAGAAGCTGTGAACTGGACTAAAAGTTTGCATTTGATAATATGCCTAGACCTATGCACCTATAGCAAGACGCATACTGATTGTGTATTGTCAATATGGGATAAAGCAACAGCAAAATCATTTACATCGTTACGTCCAATTATTTTGTTTATAAAACAGTCGTATTAAACAATCTTGTCTTAATACAAAAAAGTGGGATAATTTATAATTTTTGGTAAAATGTTTATGCTATTGAATAACTTATTAAATAACTTATTATTCACCACTTAAGGACATTGCAATTTCTGAATTTTTTTTTCCAATTTTTCCTCCTCGTCTTTCAAGAACCATAACTTTTTTATTTTTACATCTACATAGACATATGAGGACTTGTTTTTTAGCAGGGCAATATATACCTCTAAATGGTACCATGTGCCATACAATATGGGGGGTTAGTTTTTACGCAATTAACTGTTCCATATAAATGACATGCTATCTGTATTTTGTGGGTCGGCAAAATTTCCACATTTGTTTTTTGATGGGTGAGATCTAGTTTTGATTTGGTATCGATTTGGAGTGTATAGGAATTTTTGATCCTTTTTAATTCCATTTGCAGTGCTGGTTCCAAGCTGTGAGGAGAGGTGAGTATAAGTTTTTTTTTATTTTAATAGAACAGCAGCATCCTAATAAAATAATTTAAAAAATAACTGAACAATCCCTTTAATCCCTCCACAATGGGTATTTTTACATGTGGACAAAATTGTTATTCTCCTTATGTTTAAATAAAGAAAAAGCAACAAGGGTCACTGAAATAACTTAAAACTGTCAAAAGTAAAAAATAAATGTACATTTGCTGAAAATCAATGAATGAAAATTAAACATTGCATTTGAATTGTGGTTCAACTGAAAAATAAAAAAATAAATAAAATGAAACTGGCCTGGACAAGAGTGATGGAACCCTTAAAAAAGATTAAAAATAATTTGACTATATGGACATGTTAAACTAAGGTTTGTCCTGTAATTAACAAGGGTCTTTAAACATGTAATCAGTCAATTTGCCTATTTAAAGGGTTAAATAATAGTCACTGTGCTGTTTGGTATCATAGTGTGGACCAAAGAAAATTCTAAGTAAATGTGTTAAAGGTAAAGGCCATAACAACATCTCCAAACAGCTTTATGTTGCTGTTACTACAGTGGCACATTTTATTCGGAAACATGGGCGTAACTATGTTCATAGCAGCCATAGCGACTGCTATGTGGCCTAGAGGTTGAGGAGGCCACTAAGGTATGATAACAGTGTTCCTTTTTGCAACAAGTAGTTGGTGGTTTTCTATTCTATATAAATACTATTTGAGTTCCCTAATATAAAGTGGTATTATGTATGCATTATTTAATTATTGCTACTTTTGCTGCTGTTTTAGCTTACTGTCACTAAGTGGTGGAGTCCCATCTCATATTTCTATCGGGCCCTATAAATTGCAGTTATGTCCCTGTTCAGAAATTTAAGGTCTATAGGACTGTATACAACCTCACTGAATGTGGCTGCAAGAGGAAAATTGATAACAAATTAAAGAGACAGATAATATTAATGGTAAGCAAAGAGCACGGAACAACTTCTAAAAAGATAAGAGATGAACTCCAAGGTCAAGGTACATCAGTATCAGATCGTACCATCTGATGCGGTCTGACATAGTGGACTTGGAAGATGACACAGGAGGAAACCCCTGTTAAAAGCAAATCAGAAGAAAGCAACACTGGAATTTGCTAAAATCCATATTGACAAGCCACAACACTTCCGGGAGATTGACTTTTGGACAGATAAGTCAAAACTGGAGCTTTCTGGCAAGTCACAACAGATCTACAGTATGTTCACAGATGCAAGAATGAAGCATACAAAGAAATTAACAATGTACCCACTATGAAACATGGAGGAGGCTTGGTTATGTTTTGGGGCTGCTTTGCTGCATCTGGAACAGGTTGTCGTGAATCTGTGCAGGGTGCAATGAAATCTAAAGACTATCATGGTATTCTGGAGCTAAATGTGTTGCCCAGTGTCAGAAAGTTTTTTCACAGTTGCAGATCATGGGTCCTCCAACATGATAAAGATCCAAAACGTGCAAAACATGGAAGAAAGGCTAAGAGCAAAGCATTGTTTTGTATGAGCGCTCATCTAAATGTTATTGAACATCTGTGGAAGGAGCTGAAACCATCAGCCTGGAGAAGGCAGCTGGAACAGTTTGCTCATGAGGAGTGGGCCAAAATACCTGTTGACTGGGGCAGTCTCATTGAGAGTTAGGGTATGTTCACACGATGTATTGCAGCGTGTACTGTAAGCGCCGCAATACATTAGGTGTTTTAGAAGTATGCGCTGGACAGCACGTACTTCTAAAACACTGACAACCAGCTCCCATTGACTTTCACTCTCCCTGGTGCATAAACGCCAGGAAGAAGTGCCATGTCAATTGTCTTCCCTGCCACGTAACAGATGCTGGGGAAAACATTACGCATTCATAGCTCTCAATGAGCGCTATGAATTACCATAATTGCGGGGCGTATTTCGGGCATAATGTAGCGCAATTAGGTGCCAAACACACCCTGCAATTACGCCGTGTGAACATCCCCCTACAGGAATCATTTGTTTGCAGTGATTGCTTTAAAAGGTTATGCAAAAATATTTTAAGGGGACCATCATTTTTGTCCAGACCAGTTTCATGAGTTTGCTTTTTAAATTTATTTGGCTGAAACAAATTCAAAAGCAATGTCTGATTTTTATTAGTTAATTTTTTGTTTTTATTTTTGTCAGCTTCAAGTTGCTTCAGTGACCACTGTGGTTTTTTTTTTAATGTAAAGGTACAAACAATTTTATCCATGTGTGTATGTCATGAAGCGTTAAGGAGTTAAAATTAGCAATGACGTTTTAAGGACAGGGACAGAGAGTGCTGTTTTATAGATGTCTAGCTGACACAAAGTCACCACTGTAAGCACATAAACAAGGTCAGAGCTGCCTAGGCCAGTATACAGTACATCAGACAAAATACTCGAGTGAGAAACAAGCTGCAGGCATAACATCTGTTGCTTATATAGGAATAAAAGGCAAATCTAATTACATAAAGACATGAATAATGACACGGTGCCTCCTCACATATAAGTTACAGGGTTTTTACTATCAGGAGCAGACTTGTAACTGGGCATCAGAGCCAACTGACTAGTACCCAGGGCAAAGCACATGCAATTAATGCCTAGGTCAAGTTCATATTTTTGGAAGCTATAATAGCACCATGACAAAGTATTACATCAGTGGAACTAAAATGTGTACAAATATACAGTTTTGTTATAGATTTTGGCTGTGTTTTTTTCTGTACAGTTTTTATTTTACCTCACTGAACAATAAAATGTAAACTTGGTCTAACTAAACAGAAGGAACCTTGACAGCATGTGGGATATAGCCTTCAGAACTTCAAACACCGTAGTGGAACTTGGAATTTCAGAAATGGTTTACATTAACTCCTTGCAGTAAGCAGGGTATCTATACAGGCCTTGGGTTTCTTAGCCACCGTAGAAGAGCCAGCTTGTCTATCGAGACCTCTGTGCTTCTTCAGGTATCTGAGGAGCCAACCATTACCACATAAGGGTGAATTCACACGGTGTCTTTGCTGCGTATAGCGGCGTGTAGTGTACGCTTCACTATACACCAGGTGATTTAGAAGTATGCTGGCCAGCGTGTACTTTTGAAACGCTCTGTGCCGGTTCTCATAGACTTTCACTTCTTTCTCCCAGCGCGCAATATGGGTGGGGGAAAGTGGCAGGTAATCATAGTACTCAATGAGAGCTATGAATTACCATATTTGCGGACTGTACTTCAGGCGTATTGCAATGAAATTACTCCCCGAAATACAGCCCGCAAAGACGCTGTGTGAACATACCCTACGAATACCACTTCTAAGAAATATAGCTGCACCAAGTACTTCCCAGTGGACAGACAACACACATCCTTGCAGACCTGCTTTTTGTGGAGGAACAGACTCCACAAAGACATTAGCTAGAGAAACTTGAACTAGTACTGAACATTATAGCAACTACAGCAAAAGTTCTCATCAGCTGTCTCTCTAGCAGTTCTCAACAGCTGTCTCAGTTGCAGCTCTCAACAGTAGTCTCTGCCATAGCTCTCAGTAGTAGTCTCTCTAGCAGTTTTCAGCAACAGGCTTTTACCACTGGATACTCTTAGATTTTTTGTGATGCCATAAGCTGTGTGCTGCAACCAGTCATGCAGCCCACAGCCAGTCTCTACACTCAATTCAAGATAGAACACAGTCCAGTCTCTCTTTTTTTCCCTGGACTTTCAACTGTAAACCTTCTCTCCTACATTCTGCTTTATAACTGTTCGTTACCGCTACCGCACACCTCTTTCTACCTCTCTTGTTGCAGTGCTTGTTCTGTTGCTTGCCCACTTATCTGACCCTTGCTGTCCCTTTCAACTCTTTTGAACAGCTCTATTTCCTCTTAAAAAAACAACTTTCCACTAGTTGTGCTACAATTTTCCAGTTTACCCCAGAGCACATGGATGTTTCACAATGTTTCCTGGAAAATGTTTTATATACAGATGTGACAAAAGTGGAACTTTCAGCTCAAATGTACTACCAAAACTTCATCACAGTGGTGAAGTATGGTAGAAGCAACATGTGGTTTGGGGCTGCTTTGCCACCTCAGATTTTGGACGCGTTGTGGTCATTGAGGAAACAATGAATTCCAAATAGGGCAGCATTCTGTGGTCTAAAGTAGAAGAGATATTGGGTGATGCAACAAGACAATAACCCGAAGCGCACAACAAGCGGAAGTAAATCAACAAAAGAATGGTTGAAAGAGATTGCATATTGCAAAGGAAAAGACTCATTCCTAACTTTAACCATATCAAGATGACCTGAAGAAATATTAACAAAGCACACTTGTTTCAAAATTCCTCCTCAACATTGTACGTATCCAAATGTTTGGTGGAGGTGATTAGTGCTCAAGGGGGAATGCTCAAAATGTAATGGTTCACTTGCTTTTTCTCTCCGGTATACCCGGAAAAGACATAATCCAAAAATGCATCTCTCAACAAAACACTTTAAAAAAGATGATAGATATTTTTTATCATTTAACCCCATTGGGCCCAATGCTGCAGTGCATAAAATCCACCTTGATTCCCACTGTAATAATCTAGTGTGTC
Source organism: Phyllomedusa bahiana (assembly GCA_025379985.1). Taxonomy (NCBI): domain Eukaryota; kingdom Metazoa; phylum Chordata; class Amphibia; order Anura; family Hylidae; genus Phyllomedusa; species Phyllomedusa bahiana. The sequence goes on from JAODAL010000655.1 coordinate 201,006, forward strand.
TATCAGTACCATTTTTAGGTGAAAAAATTATTTGTATACCTGCAAAAGAGATTTCTGATATGTTATTGTTATGAACATTAGACATGTGTGCAGTAAATCTAGGAGCACCTTTATATGTCTTAATTCAATATATAGGCTCTTCTATGGGTTTAAACAGAGGACGTATGGTGTTTCCTATATAAAAGTATCCGCATTGACACCACAAAATCAGCTTGACATACTGTGTAATAAATTCACTAACTTTATACCACCTAACCTGACAAAATATGATTTTTTTACAGAAATACCATGATCCGCATTTATGTTTTCCTACCTGGCCAATTATTGTGTTAATCCATAAATCTAGTTCGTCTCTGAAATTTTTACTTTCTCTAGAAGATACAATATTTAAATGAGAGGATACATCATTCTGAACATTATTTCCTGTGGTTTCTATGTAACAATTTATGTCTATCCTTATTAATGGCCCTAGTAAATGCTGTAGATATGATTTTTTCATCATAACCTGGCATTCTTAATCTCTCTATCAGTTCCAATGACTGTGGTCCAAAAAATCGTGGTATTCACCATTATTCCTTCTTAATCTAATAAATTGTCCATATGGTAGAGATCTCTTTAACATGTTGCGGGTGGAAACTATCCCCATGCTCAAGTGTATTAGAAGCAGTAGGTCTCTTTTGTGATTACCGCATCTTCAGTAAATTCTATCTCTACATCCAAGAACACTGTTTTTTTATCACTAAAATTTTCAGTGAACTCCATATTCACATCATTAGAGTTTATGTAGTCCACAGATCCCTTGTATTGTACCTCAGCGCCTGACCATACTTTGAGTATGTCAATGATAAATCACATCAGTGTACCACAAAAAGAGAGGTAGTGTTGTAAATATAAATTTCCTTCCAAAATGGTAAAAATTATTTAATAAAAGTAGTGATGACCGATTTCCCCATTGCTATACTAGTACACTGGACATACCAATCGTTATCAAATTTAAATGCATTATGAGTTAAGACAAATCGTAGTAACTCAAAAAGGTATTTAATATATGTAGTACCCCTATTGGTTCTAAGTAGAAAGGATTTATTTGCCTTAAAGAGGTTATACCATGAAGTTAAAATCCCAGCGCTGGCAACTAGCTGTGAGCCTGTCATGCATGTGATTGAGGAGGACAGCGCTTACAGCCATCCTCCTCATTCACTTTTATGGGAGCTTCAGAAGATAGCCGAGTGTGTGGGCTCAGCTGTGTTCGGAAGCTTCCATAGAAGTGAATGGAAAGGACAACCACAAGCGCCGCCCTCCTCGTTCACATGTGTGGTCGGCTTGCAGCGAGTGGCCACTGCAGGGGTTTTAACTTTGCAGTAAAAACTCTTTAATGCCATCATCATGGAGTATCCTTGTATATGGAGTGACAACATCAACTGTCGCCAGTCTGTACTCCGGGCACACCACCATTTTTTTTTTATTTTGAAGTAAAGCCTTGGAGCGACATGTATGAAAACTGGCGTAAACTAGACAGTTGAACTTCTCAGCAGGTTAGTGTAGTCAGTATGTATGAAAGTGTCTCACAGCACCTTATACAGATGAAACCAGAAGTTTACATAGACTATATAAAAAAGACACATATGCATGTTTTTCTCACTATATGACATGAAATCAGAATAAACCTTACCAGTTTTAGGTCAATTAGGATTACCAAAATGATTTATATTTGCAAAATGCCAGAATAATGAGAGAGAATTTTTTAAGGCATTTTTATTACTTTCTGTAAAGTCAAAAGTTTACATACACTAGGATTACTATGCCTTTAAACAATTTGGGATAGCCTATATGATGATGGCATGTCTGTGGAAGCTTCTGATAGGTTTATTGGCAACATCTGAGTTAATTAGAGACACAGCTGGGGATGTATTTTAATGCACATCAGAAATACACTGCTTCTGTGGGTAATATCATGGAAAAGTCTAAAGAAATCAGCCAAGATATCAAGAAGAGAATTGTGGATATGCAAAAGTCTGGATTATCCTTGGTTGCAATTTCCAGATACCTGAAGGTGCATCGTTTATCAGTACAAACAATTATACACGAGTACAAACAAGATGGGAAAGTCCAGCCATCATACCGCTCAGGAAGGAGAAGGGTTCTTTGTCTCAGAGATGTATGTCCTTTGGTCCGACATGTGCATATCATCCTAATAACTAAAGCAAAAGACCTTGTGAAGATGCTGGTGGAAACTGGTAAGATTGTGTCATTATCCACAGTGAAACGAGTACTGTATCAACAGGGGCTGAAAGGCCACTCTGCCAGAAAGAAGTCATTGCTCCAAAAGAAACATATAAAAGGTAGATTAATGTTTTCAAATGTACACAGGAACAAAGATCTACATTTTTGGAGACATCCTATGATCTGACAAAACTAAAATGTAACTGTTTGGCCATAATGACCATCGTTACATTTGGAGGGAAAAGGGCGAAGCTTTCTACCAACTACTGTGAGAAGCTTGTTGAAGGATATCCAAAAAATTTGATGCAAGTCATACAATGCTACCAAATACTAATGAAATGTATGTAAACTTTTGACTTTGCAGAAAGTAATAAAAATGACTTAAAACATTCTCTCATTATTCTGGCATTTGGCAAATATATATAATTTTGATAATTCTTACTGACCTAAACTGAGTAAGGTTTATTATGATTTCATGTCAGATAGTGAGAAAATCATGTATATGTGTCTCTGTATATAGTGTATGTAAACTTCTGGATTCAACTGTACATGTGTCCTGCTGTAAGACACAAACATGCACCAAAACATACACCAAAATTTGTCTCACCAGTTTAAAATTGGCATAGATTATTACAACATTTGTGTGCTACATTTTTGTCGAGACACATTTATAAATGTGTCTAATCTTATTGAAGGTGTCAGACATGCGCCAGTTTTTGGTGAAAGTACATTCATATATATGTCCGAAAGGGGCCTCAACATTTTTTTGGGCAGACGTCATGACAAAAAACTGTCGCATCCCCGTTCATACATGTCGCCCTTGGTATCTAACAAAAATGATAAAACACCAGATCAAGGTCTCAAAACCAATCCAAATATTGTAATAATGGTTCAGTAATAATGGGACATCCTGGTGGACAATCCAAGGCCCTGTGAACTTTAGGGAGGAAATACCAATTTGGTTTAGAAGATTAGAAGATTTTCGAGGAAATAGATGTTTAGATAGAAAGTTAAAAATTACACCCTTTCTAAGCTGAGACTGCAATTGCCTAAATGATTCATAGTGGGATCTGTTGATAATTTACCATTTGTTGCACTGTCACAAAATTGACAATATGCCTCGCTCAGATAATACGCCTGAATCACAGTGTTTCCCCCTTCGACAGTGGTCTTGATGACAATACAAGAATTGCCCTTCAATTCCTTAAGTATATCCTTCTCTATCACAGTAAGATTGGACATAGGTTCACATAGGATACACCAATGCATTTAGATCATTTAAAACAGCATCAATAAAATTAAAAAAGAGCTGAGCCCAGTTACAAGGGGGGACAAAACGTAGAGTTAGCCTCTCCACAAAAGGAGCCTGAACTAGCTCCATTATCATTAACCATAGGTGTTTCATTTTCATGCAGAATTCCATATAAATCTGAGACAATTTCTCTATCCTTAGGAGCCAGATCTTCACCTAAATTGATGCCCAATTTACCAATTGAAGTGGGCTTTTCCCATTCACATTGTAATCTATCTTAATCATTACTCTTATTTTTATTTTTGACGTACTTAAATATAACTGGAATTGGTTCTAATCAAAGTTATGTAAAAAAGAAGACCTTTAGATATCAACTTAATTTTATACTGGAAAGATTAATGATATTGGTGGCACTCACCACACCCTCAACAGTAGAATTAGACGGAGCATGAAGAGACCTGAGAGAGACCTGCTTCCTTTTTGTACCATCTCCTGTCTAGGGGATAATTCTTTTTATTTTCAGTCTTCTTCCTAACAGGTTTGTGATGACGAGCCACAAATATATCTCATCACAGTCCCGGTTCGTTGCCCATTTTTAGTGTACTTGAGTCCAATCCAGAGTCTGTCATCCAATAATCCACCTGATTCGTGGAACGGAATTTCCTTTCATTTGTTCTTTGGAAATTGTTTCACCTTTTGTTGATTCTTCTAAGTAAATACTCGACGATGATTAAAATCCAACATGTCTCTGACAAATGTATCTCTTTTCCTCTACTTAATTTCCTTTTGAATAGGAACCAAACGATTCTCCATCTTTCGTTTATATGCATTCCACTGTGCAATCTTGTCTGCAGTTCAGACTTAGCACTTTCCAATGTGACATGAAAGCAGGGATAGTCAGCTAACCTTTTTTATACTGGGACGGCCTGCACAGAAGGCATTCTGAGGATGCCATGCAAATCCAATCTGTAATAGAGGATACCAGCAGCTCCAATGAAAATATAAAATGCTTCCTTTTTAAACAAAGGGCCTCACGTATCAAACTGTCTAGGTCTAAGACTTTCTTTGTTGCTTATAACAACCAATCAGAGCTCCCTATTAATTTTTTCAGAGCACTATATGAAATGAAAGAAGAACTCTGATTGTTTGCTATGGGCAACAAAGAAAGTCTTAGACCTAGGCAGTTTTTTATACATGTCCCCCAAAGTGCATGGCAAAAACATATGGCATCATATGCACATGGTAAAAAATGCTGACACGTTTCAGGTTGGTGACTCGTAGTCATAGCACTATCCAAGTCTGCATATACTTGGTCATATTCTTGTTTGGATTATTCCAGCACAATGTTCAGTAGCTTTAAGGAATGTTTGACATCTGCTTGCTTCCATTTAGCAACAAAATCGGTGTCGTCTCAATATTGTGATTTCTTTTTAAAAACATGCAGTCCCCATGGAGATCGATCGCAGAATGACTGTAGCATATTAGGCCCAGTTCAAACGGCTTATTCAAGCCGTAATTACGAGCCGGATTTCGCTCACAATTACGGCTTGAATAAGGGGAGGGTGCGGGGCAGGGGCGCTGCCCGCCAGCCCCATAGACTTTCATTATCCACGGTGCGTTTTGCGCCTGGATAATGTGCATGTTACTTTCTCCCCGCCCGGCGGATTCGCAGAGCGGGGAGAAGCGACGGAATCCATAGTTCTCTATGAGAACTGTGGATTACAGTAATGACAGGGACGGATTGGAGCCGTAATGCAGCGCAAATCCCGCGCGCAGTACGGCTCCAAGCCGCGCCCAAATAAGCCGTGTGAACACGGACTTAATTGTCCAAATAAAAATATTTTTTTCTTAACTAAAGTTATTGTCACAATGCGTGCTGAGGTCCCGCTGGCAGTTACTCACCTCTCCTCACTCCTGTTCCGCTACCGTCTGTTGCTTGTGTCCAGCATGCGCAAACTCGTTCTCTTGGACACATTTGCCACCTCTTTTGAGGTTGAAATGACCATTGCACACTTGACCTCCAATGGCTGGCTACTTGCCCCTTTATCACGACTCCTCCATCTGCAACCTTTGCTAGATTGTTGGTGTTCCTTCTCACAGTTTATACTTGTTGCCTGTCTGTCTCCTGGTTTGACCCTCTGCTACTGATTTTGACTACACCTTGCCTGCCACCTGCCCTGACCTCTTTGCTGTTTATATCTCTGCCTGCTCCCTCTGTACTATGTTGGACACTTTGGCTGTCATTGTGAGTAGCCAGGTAGTGATCAGGGAGTTCCTCGCAGCCAAGTCCACCCCGCCTTGCGGAGGGCTCTGGTGAATGCTGTGGGCTCCTTAGACTCCACTACCTGGTGTGGTCAGTGACACTTCTTGTGTTAACCCTGCGGATCCACACCTGCAGTCGTTACAGTCATAGCATTATTATTCAATAAATGAGTACTCAAAAATGTAACCTCTCTAACCGCATGGCCCTGTGCAACACTGATTGCTTACTCTGCGCCACCAATTTACCCCTCTCTCCCCCCTTACACTCTTACTCCCCTTTCACTGCTCTTGACCCCTTCCCCAAATAAGAATACCGACAATCAACTGGATTAAATAGGCCACAGCAGCCGTTTTATTAACAAAATACAAACATAAATAACTTTGCATAAAATATATAACTAACCTTTCTCATATATACATATAAATACCATACTCATATGTATAAATCTCGAAACCAAAATATCTGTAACCAGATAACGCCGTAACCAACCAACCAATATCACTCAACCTTTGTAAACCAGTACCGAAGTACACCAGCCCCAACCTATGGGGAAGAGGTCCTTGGAGCCGAAACCGACCTATCGACCAAATCCCCGAGTGAAAAAAACACCACTACCCCCAGCCGTACTCCACTGGCTCGGGGGTCCAAAAGCCATACAAGATGGCTCACCCAATTTGCTCTCCAGGGATACCAGCCTGGAAGAGCCCACCTTCGCCAGGCCGAGTCCACGTTCTCCAAACCCAGAGGGAGTCATACCCTGAATGACCACCTCAGCCAATATCCTCTTCCAACTCCAAGAAACCCTGCCGCCGACGGCCACCATGAAAACGTCAAAGCCATGAGGAGACTCACACTCTACCAACTCCAACCAGACTACCTTTCCTATGACCTCAACAGCCTCCAACCGCCACAACATAGGGAGGGCGGGTGTGATTCCTGCCTCGTGCCGCACCAACTGCTCTCCGGCAGAAGCCGGGCTTGCTGATGATGCGCCCCAGCATGCCGGGTCAGGCCGCGCCTCCACTAGGAGGTGGGGGGCGGTCCGGCGCGCTGTTTTGAATGGAAACCAGACTAAACACCCATGCCGTCGTTATTCCTTTCAATAATTTCTTCTCCTAAATGAAACAACCCCATTTGTGTTATCACATAATAAAAATTCCTGACCTTGTTTCCCTCAATAGGTGGTAGTGCCTTGCATTTTCCCACAGAAAAAAAAAAAAAAAAAAAAAAAAAAAATATATATATAATAAAAAATATATAATATATAATTTATATATATATATATATATATATATATATATATATATATATATACTCACCTTTAGCGATTTCATGACAGGTAAGGCAGCTGAAGTACCATGCTGCCTGCCCCTAAATGCTGATATTCTGTACATGGTCCTAAAGCCACCTGTGGCCTAACACAAAAATAATGGCAAGGCAGGGATACAGGTTAAACTGTATCCACATCTCAAGGATGCAGATAAATTTAAAAGTGATACTCAGGGGCGTAACTTTGGTTCAAAAAGTGGAGGGGGGGGGCAATTTTCCCTCTCATCCCCTATCTTCCTCCCTCACTCCTTCACTCGCCTTCTCTTTCACTTCCCCTCCCTTCTCTTCTCTCCCCTCCTCTCCCTGCAGTGAAGCGGCCCCCTCTAACCCAGCTAGAAGGTCTGAGGGAGTCCTTATGGCAAAAACTTTTGGTACAATCCGTAAGGTTCTGAGTGGCTCTCTAATTACTGAAGTTCAGGGTCGGACTGGGACAAAAAAGCAGACCTGGCAATGGAACCGAACCAGTGCACCTATAATATTTCTCGCTCTAGATGGAAATAAAAAATGTTGTGCAATGCAGCAAATTTTGCTTAACCCCTCCCATCCCCCATCTATTCCCTCATCACTACTCCATTAAATTTGTTATACACACAACAGAATGAGGAAAATAAAAGAACCCAATCTTACTGTTCCCCTAGGAATCACTTATGACACATACTGTACCCCAAAATTTGTTTTATTGCATACCATACACCAGAAATGACATCACTCACTGCACCCCAGAAATGAATTATATTACACATGGCAGTCAAAGAAATTACATTACTAACTGCACCTTAGAAATGAATTGCACATTGTACTCAAGAAATAATATAATTCACTGTACCCCAAAAATGTAATATATAACACATTGAACCCTTGAAATGAATTACATTACTCACTGTACTCCAGAGATTACATCACATCATACCCCAGAGATTACATTACACAACGTACCCCCAGAGATTACATTACATACTGTACCACAGAAATGTAACACACTGAACCCTAGAAATGAATTACATTACTCACTGTATCCCAGAGATTACATTACATACTATACATGAGATATTACATTACACACTTTACCCCAGAGATTACATTGCTCACTGTACCCTGGAGCTTACTACGTTACCCACTGTACCCCAGATATTACTGCATTAATCACTGTACCCCAGAAATTATTACATTATACACTGTACCCCAGAAATTGTGTGTATACATACATATATTGAACACAAACACACTTAGGCCTCATTCACACGGATGATTTGGGGACAGATTTCAGCCGTATTGCATGCCGTATTGCGCTCCAATACGGCTGAAATCTGTCCCAGGCATTACGGTAATCCATAGTTCTCATAGAGAACTATGGATTCCGTCTTCCCTCCGCGCTCGGCGAATACGCCGAACGGGGAGAAAGTGACATGCACATTATCCCGGCAGGATACGCGCTGTGAATAATGGATGCCTAATAGGGCGCTCACACCTTGTCTCTCATTTGTAAGTACTTTTAATGTGTAATGTCTGTATGTTTACCCTTGAATTTGTAAAGTGCTGCGGAATATGTTGGCGCTATATAAATAAATAATTATTATTATTATTATTATTATTATTATTATGGGGCCAGTGAGCTGCCGGCCCCCCCGCCCCGCTCCCGCCCCGCCTCCGTTCACACGGTGTCATTGCGCAATTACACCAACAATAAGCCGTGTGAACCGGGCCTTAGGGTGAGTTCACATGACGGTTTATCGGCACTGACAGTGTTGTTTGCTTGTTGGAAATTCGCCGCTTGCAAACACAGAATTCCAATGAACAAATGACCCAGACTGCTCGAGGCAGATTTCGGCCTCCTATCACTTAGTGCAGTTAGTGCGGAAGATGCCTCGAAGAATACTTTGTAGGCGCTGACAGTATGCGGTGAAAATACTCAAGTAAAATAAGTGTCATCTAAACAGCGACACTGATTTTACATTGTGTATAATGTAAATCAGTTTCCTTCGGATTGGACGCTGGTTTGGAGGCAGATCCAGCACTGAATACGCCTCAGAATCAGCATTCATATCTTCTGTGTGAACGTACCCTTAAGGTATGTTCACAAGGAGTATAGCAGGGCGTATTGTGTGCTCTGCTATATGCTGGGTGTTTTAGAAGTATGCGCTGGCCAGTTCACACTTCTAAAATGCTGTGGGGCTGGCCCTATTCACTTTCATTTTCCCCGGCGCATGTGTGCAGGGAAGAAGGGACATGACTAGACACATGGCTGTACAGTATATACACATCTCACATATACAGTACATACCCTACTCACATGCACACACAATGCCTAGCACCCTTGTCCCCTCCTTACATGTCTCCTGTAGTCTGGTGCAGTTGGCATTCGGCAGGAGCTTCCCTTCTCTGATGAGGGCTGAGCTTAGGCTAAGTGGTATACGAGGGGAGGAAAGATACAGCCCCAGATACAGAGTGTGCTGGACTGTGAGCAGCGTTCTCATTGGTGAAGAGGCCCCTGCTGACCCCTGCTCTACCAATCAGCACTGCTACCTACTCTGTCCCCCCAAGATGCACAGGAATATAGGAGGCAAAGGGTTAACTTCTTCCTCCTCTGTGCTCTGCTCTCCCCACTTACCATATTCTCATGCTTTCATATGGATTATTTTTTTATTCAAGTGGCTAAAAAGTGGAGGGGACCGTCCCCCACCCAGAAAAAAGTGAAGGGGACCAGTCCCCTCTATACCCCCTAAAGTTACACCTATGGTGATACTCACTCTAGACCACATGTCCAGTGCCTTGAATCCTGTGTGGCAGAGCGACAGCAGGCAATTGCATGTTCCTGCCACTAAATGGAATACAGCAGTATACCGGCTGCAGACGTGCCACCAAAAACCTGGTTTTGGTGGGGGAAGGCAACTATTTGGCGTCAGTAACCATAGGTTACTGACACAGGTAGCTAGCATGGCTGCAATGCGGCTAGTAATGGGTTGCCTTTCCCGGGACGGCGATAGCGTTGGGTGGGTTGCCGTCCCCACGTTCCAGGACGGAGTTTTGGAACATCCCTGGAGACCTATTAAAAGCCTGTCTCTCCAGGTAATCGGGGGGTGTGGCTTGCTACCTGAGAGTGGAGCAGCAGAGGAGCTGAGGAGAGGGCTCTTATCCCCCAGGCTTTCAGGAAAAGTCTGAAGTATATGATAAATGCACTGTGCTGGACGGTAGGTCCTGGTCAGAGAATAGAGAGGGTCTCTATTATATGTGTAGTTAGTGGCTAGACGGCCTAGGGTTTGTTTTTGGTATATTGTATACGTTTTCCTGTGTTGCAAAATAAAGCTGGTGGAGACCAGACCTGAAGAGAAACCTGTGTCAGCCTGCAAATTCCGTTTACCAAAGCGGCAATCCCGGAGCTAAGGAACCCCAGGACGGTCTAAGATGGCGTCCGAACGCATGTGAAGCGTTACACCTGGTAATGACAATGGGGATTGGAGCTCTGGACAGTTGCCCAATTTGCCTCCATAATGCTGGCCCTATCTGTGATTTTCTTCAAATGCCTGCAGACTCTGCTCTGTGTGTTCTCTCCCCTATATACACTTGGATTCAGTAAAGCCAGAAGACTTGGGCACTTCTCTAGATATCAACACTTTGATTCAAAGCTGTTCAAAGCCTCTGCACCCTCCATACTGGTAAAACACTTGGCTGCTGTGACAGAACAAAGAATTTGCTGTGGGATATAAGTCAGAAGCAGCACACTCACTATCTTCAGGATTTCTACAAACTCTGCAGGAACACATTAGTGGGAAATTTTTAAAGAAGACTGTTTAGAAAGGTGCTTATTTTTGCATTTAGGAAGCATGAGAAATATAATCAAAATATAAAAAAATAAAAACCTATGTAGAGGTGTACATTTCCTTTCAGAATATTAGCCTAAGAAACTTTAATGAGAATAATGAGAATTTAGCATCTGCTTATCTGTCACCAAGGGTATTTGTACCAGATGCCTTGAACAAATGCCTCTCTCCTTGTGACTGGGATCCTGAAGTAATCCTGTACACTAGGTGATTGCACAGAATATATTTAAAGCACTATATTGTGCAGATGGTAAACTAGCAGACACACAATTTGACATTCTCCCACCTGCTGCTGCATGGATAATAGCTAAATTAGAGGCCTACTCATTAACATACTTACAGGCATAAAGGGTTTTCTAAAGTTCAATATAGCTAAAATATTTTAAAACGCTTTTCTTCTTAAATCAACCGGTCACCAAAATCTAGTAGTTTGGTTGTCCTATTCTGTATAATTGCATTAAATTCTTGTTAGGAATTGCCAATAAGCATTTCCCCAGAATGGAATTGCCAGTCAAGCAATTCCAAACAGGCACAAATAGGCAATATGTACAGAGCCCACTCTAAATCTGCTGTTTGCTTCCCAGAGGGTGTCTGGTTGCAGTGTCTAATCCTACCATTTGGTGTTCACCACAGCAAACAAAGCAAGATGACTGGAAGAGACCCAGATTGCTTCACCAGAGAGATGTAGGAAAACAAACGTCAATGAGCAGACATAATGAATAAGGGAGAACAGGGGAAAACAGGACTAAACACAGAACAGGGTAGAATGATCAAAAGTCAGGTCAAGCCAGGAGAGTATGTGCTACTAAATTCGGCATCAAAGGAATTGTCCAGAAAGCAAGTCCAAAATCAGAAACCACTAAACAAACCGCATACAGAAAAAGAGCCAGGAAACAGGGAGTACCAGGGGCAAGAAGCTGCACATAAAGACTGGTTTAAATACCCTGCCTCAGCCCTTGATTGGTCGCAGATTCAGAACTCAGATTGGTTCGGCTCCAACCTCAGGCCAACATGCATGAAACAGTGTTAAAGGGACGGAACACTTCTAACAATTCTACTCCATTCTATACTTGTTTCTGAGACGGCTGTATCACAGCTAATAAAGATACCTCTATAGTTCCTTCCTTTACATCTTTCCTAGATTACTGAATGACAGATCTACCTATTATTATAGTGATAACACTACAGCATCACTGCATAATTAAGAACATTTGGCCAAACTTGTCACCATACAAGATTAAAACATGTTTAAAATCCTTATCCAGCCACAGAAGAAGTAGTTTAAATAGAGATGTAATTGATGACACTAGTATACTTTAACTGCCATCACTGCCCCAATGTCATGTTATTAGCATCGGTCCTACTCTATTTCTGGTTTCAATCTGACATGTAAATGGAGGTTCCCCCCATATAGGTGTCATGTGAGAAAGTAGTAGGTAAACCAGCTCCTTTTTCTATCACATCTGATGCAAATTGACTTATTGAAAAGGTGAAATAATTGACTGATAAGGGCACACAATAATTAGGAGTATCAATCTACTTTGGTTGTCAAGTGAGGCTGCCTTTGCAGTAAATTACCTGATTATGACAATGATTCCATCAAATATGTTATATGGGTTCTTGATGTATCCAAATGGACCATACACCAAAAGCTTTAAAACCATCTCCAGGGCAAATAAACTTGTAAAGACTATATTACTGATCTCCAGGGCATTAGTCAATTCTTCTGGCTGCAATGAAATAGTAAAATTGTAATCAATGGTTAGTAAAGTCAAATGAAAAAAACAAAAAACATACAGTTTGTTCAAAGCAGATCCAATAACTAGTACAGTACATCACATAGTGATTGTGTGGGAGTTTTCCTTTACAAAGCATTTGTTTTAATGAGTGGAAACAAGAGAAATTATTATATTTTGTAGAACACACCTCCATAAATAGGCACAATTTATGGCATATTCAGTTTCTTAGTTGGGGAATAAATAGAGATATTAAGCCATTGCTCCATGGTTGACGCTTATCCACTATTTCTTCATTGTTTGGGGCTATTTGGCTGATTTTGGTTAAAGCTCAAATAGGAAAGAGCTTTCTCGTCCCAGTCTCTGATCCCACCATGCAGCACCCATGTTGGTAGCAAGGCTCATCAATATATCACTGCTAATACTAGTGCCAATTGTCTCTATGGGGTAAGTCCATATTACACACTTTATTTTACTAATTCAGCAGCGCTCTGTTTTATTTTTTGAATTTCTTGCTAACTCATACCCTAAAGAACCAGGGATCAGTTCATTTCCCCCTTCTCCTCTGGACAAAAGCCAGCACCAAGGGCTATTTCCGGATCCTCTGTTTTCTAGACACTCTTCAGTGTACTTACAGTAATCAACCCTCTCAGAATGTTTCTTTTCCTTATATCCTGTTTTGTTTTCTTCTTTCTCGAGTACAGGAACAAGGTATACCAGGGGCAAATGTTCCTTTACCATGGGCCTCTTTGCCATAATGAAGGCTCTGGCTACCCCTACGACCATGTTCATTAATATCAGGATCTTTATATGTGTAAATCTCCTTAACACATGGCACACAAACAATACAAAGAAAATAATATTTAATACCTTACCTGTTCATGATATTCAATCCCCATGCTCAGTGTATTTATTAGGATAGCAATCATTATACCTCTGCCGAAGTACTTGCTGTCTACAATCTTTCTGAATGTCTCGCACACCATTTTCCACACCTTCAGTAGCTTGGTAGGGTTCTTGGGTTTTGTTTTTCCCTTTATTTGATCAATTTTCTCAGTACACTGAGTATCTTGATTGAATTCATAGCCTCCATCACTGTCAGATTCCATATCTTCATTGTCAGGAAGCTCTGGCTCTTTGCAGTGAGAACATATTTCTGGGTCTAAGGATTCAATCTCAGAACTTGCAGCTTGGACCGATATTTTACAGGATCCCTTGCATATACCTAAGGTCATATGGAACTGATGAAAATAACTCAAGAAAGATTTCCCAAATATCTCAGTGAGCAGCAAGTGACAAATTGCTACTCATGCAACACATATACAGCAATATTGTGAAGAAGTGCAATATGTAAAAAGGAAAATAAATCCTCACATTCATTGCAAAGCAAAATAAAGTCAACACCATATCACAACTAAAGCAGTGCTATCCATACTTGATACCACATTAACACACTGTAACACACAGTGAGTCTAATCACAACATAGAGTGGCCCTTGTTCCTACTGTATATTAGGAGAGATCTGGATTGGAATTGTTTTCTATGCGGTATAAATAACACTTGTCTTACTATTAGCTTTAGAACTAACTTTATGTTACTAGTAACATAGTAACGCAATAACTGGATGCACTGTCCAACAACAAAATAACATTTGCAAAATAACTTTCCAAAGAAATTTGGAAGTCTACGGTAAGTTCACACCATTATTATCAGCACTGAAAAATGTTGATTGACGGCATATTTTAATGGTAGATGTGGGTTTGATGCTAAATTTAGAGGTAGATTCTCAGCGTTGGCATTCTCCTGAGTTGCCGTGTACGGTGCTCAGATTATGCAGGCTCAGAGGCTGTGCTTGCACTATCTGCAGCAGGAGCTCACTGTAATGTACAACCAGCATCCCACTGCAGTGGCCGGCAATAGAGTTAGCTCTGATTCTGGCCATGTAACTCAGTAGTGTCACCCATGGGCACTGTAACGCGATCGCCAATTTTCTCTTATATACAGAAGCCTTTTGGGCTCTGCCAAAGACAGTCTAATACAGTGTTTTGTACACTATAAACGATAGTAAAACAGTGATATGTTGCTATGTATTATAAAAGCAATCAAGCAATCACATAGTCTAATCCTATATTGGGACAAAAAGAAAACACAAAATCTCTAATTCTTCAGTAAATAAAACATTTTATTAAAAAAATAAAATGTACAGATAATAAATATTGCCATGTTAGTAACGATCCAATCTATAAAATGATTGCTATTTAATCTGTACAGTGGACAGTGCAAAAAAAAAAACAATGCCAGAATTGCCTTTTTCATCTAAACTCACAAAAACGGAATGAAATGTGATAGAAAAAGCCTTATTCTGCACCTATAAAGCTATTACACAGCTCCATCATCAGAAAAGTACATAGTTTTAATTTTTTAGAGTGCCATGATTTAAAAACATGATTTTGGATAGTATAAATGATAATTTATGGGTGGGAGGAGCGTAAAAAGAGGTGTGGTCTGAACAAATAGGTGTGGTGTGCAAAAAGGGGGAGCAAATTAAGCAACAGCCCTGTGTGACAAAAGTTCTATTTCCGCCACTGGTTGTCTACATTGATATACTGATTTTTCCATTGCAAAGAATGTGATGTGGATTTTACTCAGATTTAGGCACGGATTCTGTCAATGATTCAGTGCGGAATCCACGTCGGGATCAGTGTCCAAATCAGCCATGTGAACATACCCTAATATTAACTTTTCTATAGTTGTCTTGAAGTTGAATGCAGTTTAAGGCTGAGGGTGATACTTGATGGGAAGTCAAGAACAATGTCTGCCCTGATGGTTACTGCGTTTTCTCAACACGGCCTACCCTGCCCTAAGTCATAGGCTGTGTGGCCGTGGAGCTGTCGGAGGAGCATCCTGGTGCTGGCAGCATGGTGATGTCACGCCGCCAGTGTCGGGCAGAAGAGGAACGCGCTCGGCTGGGGAAGCAGGTAAGTATTATTATTATTTTTTATGGCGGTTACCTGCCTGAGGGGACCTATATCAATATACCTGCCTGCCTGAGGGGACCTATTTCTATATACCTGCCTGAGGAGACCTATATTTATATACCTGCCTGAGGAGACCTATATCTATATACCTGCCTGCCTGAGGGGACATATATCTATATACCTGCCTGCATTAGGGGACCTATATCTATATACCTACCTGCCTGAGGGGACATTTATCTATATACCTGCCTCAGGGGACCTATATCTATATCCCTGCCTACCTGAGGGGACATATATCTATATACCTGTCTGCCTGAGGGGACCTATAACTATATACCTGCCTGCCTGAGGGGTCATATATCTATATACCTGCCTAAGGGGACCTATATCTATAAACCTGCCTGAGGGGACATATATCTATATACCTGCCTGCCTGAGGGGACCTATATCTATATATCTTCATGAGGGGACATATATATACCTGCCTAACTGATGGGCACCTATATGTATACCTGCCTAACGTCAGAAAAAGTGCTCAATAAAGTTTAGACTATCTCTCACAGGAAAGAATAGCCCAGGCGCAAGAGAAATAAACCTTCTATAGTCTGTGAGCAGGAGTTAGCATGGGACTCGGCATAAAATAAAAAGAACAACTTCAATATACCTGCCTGCCTGAGGGGACCTATATCTATATACCAGCCTGCCTGAGGGGACCTATATCTATATACCTGCCTGAGGAGAGCTATATCTATATATCTGCCTGCCTGAGGAGACATATATCTATATACCAGCCTGCCTGAGGGGACCTATATCTATATACCTACCTGCCTAAAGGGACATATATCTATATACTTGCCTGCCTGAGGGGACCTATATCTTTACATGCCTGCCTGAGGGGACATATGTCTACATACTTGCCTGACTGAGGGGACATATATCTATATACCTTCCTGAGGGGGCATATATATACCTGCCAAACTGCAGAAAAAGTGCGCACTAAAGTTTAGACTATCTCTCACAGGAAAGTATAGCCTAGGCACAAGAGAAATAAACCTTCTATAGTCTGTGAGCAGGAGTTAGCATTGGACTCGGCATAAAATAAAAAGAACCACTCCTATTTATTCCAAAAAAGAAGTTATCTATATTTGCCTTTGTGTCCAAAATGTAAAACATGCCTGCCTAACTGAGGAGACTTATATACCTATAAGTAAAGAGTTGCTGGAAAAGTGATGATTCTAAAATGTTTGTGTCCAAATTTGCAGGGACGAGTGTTGGTCGGGAGAATTAAGCATGGTGGTGTGGACCGGATGGAGAAGAAAAGGGAACGTGAACGACTCAGCAGAGAAATGTCACCTGTGAGTCACTAAATGTACCTGAACTGTAATCACTTATATGTGTGCAAAGTGTAATGGTTTATATTCAGTGATGTGGCAGTAGTAATCAGTCATTTTGTGGTGGTCATATGTGATCATGGTGTTGTGGTATTATTCAGTCACTATGTGGGAGTGATATGAGTGAAACAAAAATGTCCATTAACAAAGGAGCAGATATGAAGTGAGACAAAAGCACAGCGAATTAAGGGGCTGCATATGACTTTTTAAAGACTGATTTAGTCATCAGAGCAATGCAGTGTGAAGGACACTTCACCTTAAACTGCATCAAGTGAACTCATTGTGAACCAGAGATCCGTGAATATGTTACACTACTGGTTTGGATGCATTATTCAGTCACTATGTGGTGGTAATATGAGGTCATGGTGCAGCGGCATTAATCAAGTTATTTTGTGGTGGTGATATGTGGTCGTGGTGTAGTGTTATTATTCAGTCACTATGTGGTGGTGATATGTGGTCAGGGTGTGGAGGTATTATTCAGTTACTATGTGGTGGTGATATATGGTCATAATGTTGTGGTATTATTCAGTCACTATGTGGTGGGGATATGTGGTCATGATGTGGCAGTATTTGGTCTTAATTATTGGTAATTTTATCCTTGGGATTCTGGTTTTATACTCAGTACTTTGTGTTATAGGTTTTGATATATTTTTATTTATATGAAATGTATCATTCAGGGTCCAGGAGGGACATATATCTTTAAACCTTTATGTTCACCACCGGTGTCCTACTGCAATTAGGTGAGAGAGACTCAGAAACCCCAGCGCTCCATCTTGATTACAGATTAGTGTGATGATGTCATCACATCGGTCTGTTTAAATTGAAGTGAGACCGGGCGAGGCACCGTGTGGGTGGCGGAGACAACGAGATGGCGTAGTGGACCCCTAAAATAAACTCCTCTGATTGGCCCTAGGCACCCCAGTCCGACACTTGGTGCGTTTCTGCTGCACAAAAAACGCATACAAACACACACCACACTTTTTGGATTGAAAAATGTTGTGTGAACATACCCTGTGCGCTATAAAGCCATGTGGGTAAGACCTATTTCACACAGCCACATGTATTTTGGCCCACAATATGGTGTGAAATATAGATCCTTATTGTGCAACATACTGAAGAGCAATAAGTCAGTTTTCATGGTGTGATGTATTACAAACTGAGCTTTCCCTTAGAAGCAAAAAAACTAAAGGAATCCACAGTACAGTAAATAGTCTCCAATGGCACATGCTGCAGTTTTTCTTCATAAAAAAAATTATCTTTGTTATTTATGAAGCAGTATTCATTACTCTATTGAAATCCATTGGCATTGTGTTTGGGAACTGTAATATGGACCCTAAATATGGTCATTTGAATGAGGCCATATCAACAATTGTATATCATGCTGTGATTCGTATTTAACTATAGTTTTTTTTTTCTAGTTAAGAACTTTGTACTGTATATATTACTTTGGCTGGAGCGTCTTCCCCCTGACCATCCTAATCAGGCACCAAGGAGAGAATTTACTTAGATTGGTGTTTTAAATGCCAGTCTAAGGCTCTGTCCACACGACTTGAAATCCTTTGTTTAAAACTGAATGAAAACGATTCCTATTGACCTCAATACAAAATATACGTTGTAGTTCATACAACACATATTTTTGGCACGCATTTTTCAAAACCGATGCATGGTAAAAAAAAACTTTGAACATGCTCATTCTTTGGTTGTATTCCATGCAGAAAACGCTTGGAAATTTACTATTGATGTCAATGGGATGGCTAAAATGGCCAAAACATTTGTATGGGTATTGCATGTGGTTTTTATTGCAGTTTCACATTCATAACCAGTAGGAATAAATTTGACTATTTCTAACTGTAAACCGTGAGTAAAACCAAATCCAAGTGAAACCAAAACTTTGGTAAAAAAATACTCAGACAACACGGTTTTTAACAGCAGACTCCACGGGTAAATTTTATACGTCGTGTGAATATCCTCTAAGAAGCTAAATGCCCCAGCCTCTTAATAAATTTGTCACATCTGTGGTTGCCCATGTATCCCACACTGAAATCTATGCCAGCTATTGACTAGTGTAGCTATAACTCACAACAGTTTCTGTAATAATCAATTAGCATAACATATGGGGGATCGGATATCCTTATACTGTATTTTACAGAATGCGGACTCTTCACAATCCAAATGGTCCTCTCGTGGTTTGGATCACACTATAAGTGTCCCCGTGACCTCACAGGGAAGGTTCCTGTGTTGGGTGATCGCCCTGCGTTTGTAGGTAAAGTGTAGCACAGTATAATGAAAGAGACACAGTGTGACTATCCTCCCCAAACCACAAGAGGACCAGCTGGATTGTGAAGAGTATGTATTCAGTCTGCAGTACGATAGTAGGATTTATTTTTTTAATAATTAAGGTTATGTTTTATGTGTCTGTTTCCAGTAATTAATTATTATGCTTATTGGGCTTACTTGTGTACTTATTGTTGGCTTTTGTGGGGCCTGACCCTCACTTGTTTGTTTAGTAAACTATAGTGAATCAGTTGGGCTGCTGGGGGCCAACTTTTTATGAAAAGTGTCATGAATGGCACAAAAGCGGCACAAGGTTACAAAATTTTGGCTTTTTTCTCACTACACGGGATGCTTAAAGGGGTTTTGCCACGAGCTCATTTCATACCTCCTGCATCCAGCTCTTCACTTCTGTGTGCTCAGAAGGGGGCGTGTGTGATTTGTTTGAATTGTATATCAAGTGACCCAGCAGGATGACATCACCAGGCCTTTCCTCTCTTTATTCAAAGAAAGGTCTGTTTATGTATAAAGCTGAGAGTAGCTCAGAGGTAAAGCTTTTACCTCACAGCACAAGGGTCCTAGGTTCAAATCCCTGCAGAAACCAAACCTGTGGATTTTTTTTCTCTTTATCAATGCACATACGTCATTGAGGTTTCTTTTTTATTTATTTGCTCTGTTTGACTAATTACTAAGGAGTACAGGGGACAGGAGTAGAATGACAGCACCTGGGGTTTGAACACTTAGTAGCTGCCTGAAAGGAGAGGTGATGTCTGAGCATGTGTGACCAGGACGGAGGAACTCTCAGCCCTGGTCATATCCCCTGGAGACGAGCTGTAAACAATGGATCACTAAAGGAGCAGCTAAAACAAAAACGATCAAGAATTTTTAATAATGATGAATGGTGAAAATGTTTATTATTTAGTTTGCAAGTTTCCCACATCAATTATACTTCATGGCAAAACCCCTTTAATAATTTCTTCTCCAAGACTTCCTAGTGGCTTCCCATTTGGAAAATGTAAGAAATAAGGTGTATACATCAAGATCTGAGAACAATTGGATAACACTGCATTATGCAGGAAGATATTTAATATATATTAGTTAAATTTATTATTATGTGCTTGTATAATGCTGACCTGACTCTCAAAGGAGAGTTGATCAGAGATGAAGAGGCACAGGGCTCAGCCCTTCTGTCCTTTATTTTAGCACTTTGGTGGGGGGTCAAAGCACGCAGACCCCTACTGACCAAAACAATTGACATGTCACTATGAAAAGTCAATTGTTTTGTAAAATGCTTATTATCCTTACAAGATAAAATTAGATAAATGGGAATCGCAAACAATGCTTTCACTAATGATTTTGGTATACAAAATGGCAAAGTGCTGTTATAGCATGCATAAGAATACTATTCCCACTTGACTGTATGTTTTGTGAGAGCAGAAATTGACATGTATATGCCAAAGTAAAGCATGCATGCATGCCTGCATGCATCCATACATATATCGCAGGACCACTGTGGAGGGTCTTCAGCAAGCTGCTTTGCTTAAAAGTGCAAGAAAAGTTTAAAAGTTAGCCTAGATATGAGTAAAATTATATATATGTAATAATAATCACTCGCCTGCTTGCATGCTTGTGAAGTTTAACTAATTCCAGCTGAGATAGAAATTGACGGTCTCTCTTGACAACCTGGCAAGCATTAAACAAGAGAAGCACCCAATCACCTTTAAGGTGAGGCACAGTATCATCCACTAGATACCAGTGTAACGTATTATCTGTACACAGTGCATTCTGAGACTCCAATCAGACATCAGACAGACAGACAGACGGAGAGCATAAAGAATTACTCATTGAAGCACACAGAATTTATATATAAAGTAAAAGATGCTATTTACTGTTCAAAATGTAATGTGGGTTTACCATACCTGTACTCTGGGTCTCTAGCAGCCTGTTCATAGAACTGTACATTGGCCCTGTATAAATGCTGGGGTCACTTGTGATCACAAGGCTTTCTGAAATTTCCCCTTGTTCTGTTTTCTTCTGTATTTCTGGTGACACACTTGGATGTACAGTAGGATAGTTTTTATTTCCTACAATACTTGTTTGGAGAACCTCTGTATTTGCCACAACTGTACCAGGCTGGGCAAAGACGGGCACACAATGCATAGGTTCAAGATGGCAATCGGCATGGTAAATGCTGTGAATGGATTGTGTGTTAGAGGCTGAAGCAATGGGGGAGGTCTGAGCCCCAGAAAACGATAGCATGAGTCTGGTTCCATTATGAGGAGAATTGGTTTCCACTTCGCTGAGCTCTGGGCTGGCCTGTGGCGCTCTGAGGCTGCCGTTTCCCAGGTGATAGTGATGATGGTGATGGTGATGGTGGTGAATTAGATGGTGCACTGAAGACCTTCTTCTCCTATGTTTGCGATTTGGTTTCTCAGTGGTGCTCTTCACTGCCGGGCTAGACGTGAAACCAAGCTTAAAGACTGCTGCTCTGTAGAGCTGGACCAGCCGCTTACTTGCCTTACGAGTCACATACACCAAATACTTGAGAAGCTCATCATAACAACTGCCAGGCTCAGAGAAGCTGGCTAATGTGCTTGCATTGGAAAGAAAACGGACTCTCTGTTCCTTCATAAGTTGGCTCTCCCGCTGCTTAGTTTCAGAAAACTGAGTAGCTATGACCACTAGACAAAGGTTGATCATGAAAAATGATCCAATCTAAAGAAATTTGAAGCAGTTCTGTGATTAGTACAAGAAAATTCAGAAGAACCACTTTATATCCATAACAATTGCAATGTAACCTTAATAGTTCACAATAAGTAGGTCTTACCTAGTTTCTTTGTAAAACCTTTTATTCCATACTATTTTCTAATACATGGTTTACTTAAAATACTGAACAAAATCGTCTCGGAGTTCTCCCCTGGTTGATATTCTGAACGGGACTGCATCTGTGTTATCGCTAAATGTTCTTCATTTGGTTTATGTCATATTAATTAGATGCCATTTTTTGTTACAGAATTTTGTACCATGGAACGATTGAGATGAGAATGTTTGGGAGCAGAAATTACATCTATTTAATATATCCAAGATGTCAGGGCTGATGAATGATATAGAGCGGACAGTAAAAATGGATACTTGAGCTGCCATATAGTCTATCAAAACAATCCAATCTAATTCATTTGCTAGTTTAGTTTCAGCAATGTTTATTAACCAGGCTGCAGATAATTATCTATTTGTCGAACAGTTCTGTCAAATCAGGCATTTATACAGAGCAAGGGTGTTTTCACACAGTGCAGTTTTGGTGCAGTTTTAGCTACGCTCCAATTAAACTGCCTTTATTACCAGCAAGCTTTTTTCACTTACCTGTTAGGAAACACCTGTTTCACTTAACTGTTACCTGTTTTTTAACCTTAACCTTACCTTACCTTAGTTTAAAGGGAATGTGTCATCAAAAAATGAGTCATTGTGTAAGTCCAAATTTTATGTTAAACACATTTTTTAGGAATTTTTGGTTGTTTTTTTTTACATTTTTCATATCACTTTCAATATTTTTTAATAATTCTTAAGTCTTGCAGGTTTCACTTTGGCCACTAGGCCTTGTTTGCACTGCTTTAACAGCAGTCAGAGAGATGCTTTACAGTAGCTTCATGCACATAGGAGACTTAAGACTGACTCAGTCCCATTGATGTCTATAAGAGAGTTTTCTAGTCATGCTCTGTGACCTGGGAAGAAAGTGCAGGGAGGGGAAAGGGTGAACTGTGACTATCTCCTCTTGTGACTGGTGGATCCTGTGTTATCTACTCACACTGGTGTCTCCTTTCAGTTTGACCCTCTTTGTGCTGATAACGAGCAGACTACTGAGAATCTTTCTGTACAGAACAGGAAGTGTCAGACAATTATTAGGCTTAGTGGCCAAAGTGAAGACTGCAGAACTTAAGAAATATTAAAAAATATTGAAAGTGATATTGAAAATTAAAAAAAAATATAACCAAAAATTCTTAAAAAATGTGTCGAACATAAAAATGTGAGTTAAACAATAAGTCATTTTTGATGACACATTCCCTTTAACTTAACCGTACCTGTTTCACTTAACTGTTAGTGCGTTATCAGTTAGTATGTTGGTAATCCACAAGACTTCACATACAGTAATTGATTACTTACTTGAAACACCTTTCTGAACAATTTAGACAACGGAAAGAAGCTTGCTGGTAATTAAGACAGTTTAATTGCAGCGCAGTTAAAACTGCACCAAAACTGCGCTGTTGAAAGAACCTTAACAAAGACAACTCACGATAGGTCAAGGGTGCTTTCACATGGTGTGTTTTGGTGCGTTTTTGATGCATACAAATGCATCAAAAAATGCACCAAAAACACACCCTAAGGTGCTTAACACTTCCCCCTCCCAATGTCTAAAGCCCTCGGCGTGCTGTTTTGGAGAGTGCTCTGACTAAGCTGTTAACTTTTCAGCCACTGAATAAATCCATGTAAACTTCATCCATAAAAAAAAATAAACTTTATTGTGAAGCAATTGCGCATCTTTGTTCTTATGGATATTTGAAGAAGTTCACAATAAAGTTAATGGTTTTCTATGGATGAAGTGCCAGCAATGATTTCTGTCTACATAGGCATTTTTACACCAATACATCTACTGTATGTGAAAATATGTTCTTGCATAGTCACAGTTATTGTAATCAGTGTTCTACTAGTATTTTATACTCATTTGTAGTGACGTCTCAGTACACAGTACTAATATAAGTTCACACCAAGTTTCAAAATACCTACACAGTTAATAGCCTGCCACCTACTCCGACAAGAAAATGTGTTTTTCAATACAGGTAACGTAAAGGTATATCAAGATATATGGACAAACAAATGTCAACTCTTGTGCATATTTTGTTTTAGAATTAACAGGGTAAACCAGAATAAGGGCAAAATAAAACATGCCTAAACCATGTACACCATCCTAATGCGTTTTTATGCTGCTGTAGAATAAGCCCACATCATGGTCCTGTGCTACCAATAAGTCGGTTCTCAGCTGTCTAAAGACAGCTGAGGTACTGCTGTAACATGTAGTATAGGAGGAACTTCCTATCCGAAAACTAGCCATTTGAAAGTATTTTCTATAAATTATTTGGCAGAAATAGCACTAAATGTCAAGTGTCCGGACTTGTCTGCAGCTGACGAGTTCCTCCCTCTCGTCTACAAAACCTTTCGCTATATGCAATGGCTGCAGACTCTCTGCAATCTTCTTTTTTAATCACTTGTTGTACAACCTAGCAACATATTAAAAGCATAGCAGTACTTGCATTTAGAATGGTGAGTCAGATGACTCACGAAAGCAAACTTGCCGAAGTTCAAAACATTAAGTCCATAGCAGAGAGGATTAAGCAGCCAGACTAGCGGGTAATCGCACACCTGTGAGTGAGCAATATTGCTGGCTGCTTAATGCTTTCTTCTATGGACTTAATATTTTGAACTTCGGCAAGTTTGCCTACGTTTTTGGAAGTCATCACACTCACCATTCTAAATGCAAGTACTGCTATGCTTTTAATATGTTGCTATGCTTTTTAATATGTTGCTATGTTGTACAATAAATGATTAAAAAAAAAGATTGCCAAAGGCTGCAGCCATTGTATATAGCAAAAGGTTTAAAGGAGTTTTCTCATTTCATTACTTAGCTATAAACATATAGGCAAAGGTAAATAAAGACCATGAACAAATACATTGCTGTTCTGATCTTGCTTCTCTTTAGAGTTGGGAGCAGTAGTTATCCCCTACTTTGGCAGAAAAGTTTCCCTAGTTACTGGCCACCTCTCTTTGCTCTTACATCCTGTTACAGTCTGCAGCAATGGTCCGGATGATGACTTACTTCCTGCTGTGTTCCTTATCTTAAAAGATGTGAGCTTTTTGAACATTGTGTACTGATTACCTTTAACCCTTAGGAGCTCTGTAGCCTTGTGAACTACAGTTTACAAACCTCCTGCAATTATCTCACTGTAACAGGCTCAGCTAGGAGTAGCATAGCAGAGCTGATATGCCAATCACTACTGTAGAATCACCCACAGTCTGACCAAGAAGTGTGTGTCTGAAGCTAACAACATGGTGAAAGAAATGTAGGTAAATTGTTTGAAGGTTATCTAAGAGATGCTATACTGGGGTATCTCACTGAAAATAAATGTATAACTCTGTTCCAGCATGGTTGAATGAAGGATCAGTCCTGTCAAACTAATCTTTTTCTAAAGCACTTGATACGGTGCCATACAAAAGGTTGGTAAATAAAATGAGAATACTTGGACTGGGGGAAAATGTTTGTAAGTGGGTAAGTAACTGGCTCACTGATAGAAAACAAAGGGTGGTGATTAACGGTATATACTAAGACTGGATC
Organism: Phyllomedusa bahiana; assembly: GCA_025379985.1. Classification (NCBI taxonomy): domain Eukaryota; kingdom Metazoa; phylum Chordata; class Amphibia; order Anura; family Hylidae; genus Phyllomedusa; species Phyllomedusa bahiana. The sequence goes on from JAODAL010000655.1 coordinate 226,649, forward strand.
CCTGTTGCTAGTGGGGTACCACAGGGGTCAGTATTGGGCCCTATTCTCTTTAGTATATTCATTAATGACTTAACACATGGATTGTACAGTAGAATATCAATCAATCACTTTGAGATACAAAAAAACAACATAGTTTTTCTTAAAAATCCAGATGTAGATTCTGATAATATGAATCCATATCATATGACATATCTAGAGATGGGCGAATTGATTCTAACGAAGGGGAATTCGTTTAGAATTTCAGGAAAACTTCGGTTCTGAAGCAAGTCGAAGTTTGGGGTACTTCGGGTGAACGAAGTGTGCTTTTGATTGATAAAATGGCTGCGAGCACATGGCATTACATGGGGCAAAGCCCTCTGGGAGGAAGAAGGGCATAGCCTGCATGACATGTGCAGAGATGAAGCCAATCAGAGACCGGCGGGATTCTGTGACGTCACCGCACTATATAAGTCCCGGGCGCGACGCTGGGAGCTCACACTCCTCTCACTGTACTGATCAGAGGAAGGTGCTGCCGCGGCTGATTGTGATAGCTCTTACTGAAGAACTGATTTTATACAGCGATTTTTGTGGGGTGTCTCAGCTTGTCTCAGACACTGCTTCTCTTAATGTTCTATTTCTGATTTTGTGGGGTATTGGATCGAAGTCCAGTTGCGTCCACTGCTGCTGCATATACATTTATTAATGCTATCTGCTCACAGCACATTGAATATCCAAGGGGGATCTAAGCCAGTTCCTGTTGTATTCATTTAAAGAAAACAGCGTTTTTACAATACAAATACCACTTCATTTTTGGCTGCTCAATTCTTTTTGCGCAATTTACATCCATGGGTTAATTTAGCTTTGTTTTTCTGCTGTGGTGACTCCAAGAAACCGTCTTTTTCACCGCCAAAAAATACAATTTTCCTGTATCATAATTCACAAGCGAAGGTTAATTACAAATTTTTCTCTTGTTGTGTAGCGTAGAAAACACGCAATTGTAACAGGCTACAAAGCTAGTAGTTTGTGGCTGCTCAATTATTTTGCGCAATTTGCATCCAGGGGTTAATTAAGCGTTGTTCTGCTGCTGTGGTGACTCCAAGAAACCGTCTTTTTCACCGCCAAAAATAAAAATTTTCCTGTACCATAACTCACAAGCAAAGGTTAATTACAATTTTTTCTCTTGTTGTGTAGCGTAGAAAACACGCAATTGTAACACGCTACAAAGCTAGTAGATTGTGGCTGCTCAATTCTTTTGCGCAATTTACATCCAGGGGTTAATTAAGCGTTGTTTTTCTGCTGTGGTGGTTCCAAGAAACCGTCTTTTTCACCGCCAAAATATATACATTTTTCCTGTAGCCTAAGGCCGTGTTCACACGGCTTATTCCCGACGGATTTGTGAGCCGTATTGAGCTCACAAATCCGCCGTGAATAAGGGGCGGGGGCGGGGCGGGGCCGGAGTGCAGCGGGGGCGCCGCTCCCGGCCCCATAGACAATGCATTGTTTACGGCGCGTCCGCGCCGTAAATAATGTGCATGTCACTTTCTCCCCCCGCGGCGGATTCGCCGAGAGGGGAGGACGGACGGAATCCACTGTTCTCTATGAGAGCAGTGGATTACCGTAATGACAGGGACGGATTGGCGCCGTCCTGAAGCGCAAATCCGGCGCGGAGTACGGCGCCAATCCGTGCCCAAATAAGCCGTGTGAACGAGGCCTAATTCACAAGCGAAGGTTAATTAAAAATTTTTCTCTTGTTTTGTAGCGTAGAAAACACGCAATTGTAACACGCTACAAAGCTAGTAGTTTGTGGCTGCTCAATTCTTTTGCGCAATTTACATCCAGGGGTTAATTAAGCGTTGTTTTTCTGCTGTGGTGACAAAAATAAACCGTCTTTTTCACCGCCAAAAAATTACAATTTTCCTGTACCATAATTCACAAGCAAAGGTAATTACAATTTTTTCCTTGCTGTGTGCGTAAAAACCCCGCAATTGTAACACGCTACAAAGCTAGCATTTTGTGCTGCTCAATTCTTTTGCGCATTTACATCCAGGGGTTAATTAACTTGTTTTTCTGCTGTTGAACAAAAATAACCGCTTTTTCACCCCAAAAAATTTACAATTTTCTGTACCATAACTCAAAGCAAAGGTTAATTAAAAATTTTTTCTCTTGTTGTGTGGGTAAAAAACACAATTGAAAACACGAACAAAGTAGTATTTGTGGCTGCCAATCTTTTGCGCTTTTTACATCCTGGGTTATTAAGCTTTGTTCTGCAGTTGTCTAGTAAAAAAATTTTGTTTTTTCACCGCCACAAAAAAATTCTGAAAATTCATTTCCAAGGTTAATTAACCCCTGTTTGGTTTTTATATTCAGAAAAATACACGGGTTTTTTTAAAACGGCACATACAAGTAAATTTTTTCCTGCCCTTTTGTGGAGCGCAATTATATCCAAGGGTTCCCCCAAGTTGTTAGGGGTTAAATTTGGAGTAAAATACAGGGGCGTATTTATCATATACAGATACTTCATCAAACAGGTCTGTACTTTTAAGAACAAACAGTTGTCAGACAGAGAGGTGGCAGGCTTTCCCCCTGCGATTTGGAGAGGCAAAAAAAATTCCAGCCCAGGTCGCAGCCGAAGGGGACGTCGCGCGGGGTCACTCGGTGAGGCCACAACGCCGCTGTATCTAGGGGCCGGTGTTGTTCAGCAACCCAATGGTTTTGTTTGGTTGCTGGGTCATCCATTTTCCTCCCGAGGACATCTAAAACGCCATTCAAGAGTCGGTGGGCGTAGACAAACCCTTGTTGGCATCCCCGGGGGAGCGGGTAGCGGCCCCAACTGCCCCACCCGGTTTCCCTCAGCCAGAGATCTATTGTGGTTTGGGGCTCAGCGCCACTATATAGCGAGGAGAACAATTTGAGGAGGGAGTCAGCAGCACTTGGGAGGAAGAAAGGGGGGCCAAAATTCCCCGCTTTTGCAGTAGGCGGGAAAGTATAAAGTGGGATTGGGTGGGGGGTCTGTTGTGGGTGTCAGCCCTGCATACAAGAGGTGTCAGGGCAGCAGTAACGAGAAAAACCCAAAAAGATATGTGTAGCCCACCCCACTTGGGAGATGGGTGGGCAAGGGGTTTCATCACGTCAGGAGAAGAGGGCCAGATTGCCCAGGGAGTGGCACAGCGAAGTGGGTCGTGGGGGGCTGAGTCAGCAGGGTAGCAGCAGTTGAGGCAGGAGCCAAACCCGGGCCCCGGGGTTTAAAAAAACCCCTTCGAAGGTCCAAGAAAGTACGGGACGGGGCTCACGAGGCGCGGCGGGGGGTTTTGTCACTCAGTGCAGAGCGTTGGCGGAAAATCCGATACTTCCGGGTGGCTTCTTTGTAAGACACCCAGGAGCCGAAATTTGGGGGATATTGAACCTTAGGGAAAATGAAGCGTGGCCGGGAGTAACGGCACCCCCGGCCCCCGATCAACCATGCAGCGTCCCTCCGGTGGCCGGGAGAAAGGGCTGTTGGGGGTCCATCCCGCCGCCGCATCAAAAGCGCAGCAGGCCAGGGCACGCATACCATTGCGCCAGTAAGGCTCCACAACCTCTGAGAAGGGGGCTGTTTCTCTTTGACATCATCTCCCCTCCGATTGCTCCGCTCCTCCTACTCATGGCGCCAGCAAACATTCAGCGAGGCGATTGCAAAAAGAAAACAGTATGCATTCAAGCCATCCTAAGGTGCAGAAGCTGACCCGTTGCTCCTGTCCAAGTTGTGGGTTACTTCAGTCCCTCCCTTTCCAAGTGTTGGATCTGCACGTTCAGAGAAATGAATGGTTGTGCACAGAGACCCGAGTGGAGAGTCCACAAGCAGTACATATTTCATTTTCCCCAAAAAAGGCCGTAGTACCCAGCCTTCAACAAATATGTAGGAACAGAAGGTGGGCCAGTCTTGAGCCTATCTGTTTTCTTCCAAGGTGCACGGCAGCGCGGGACCGTGTGGAGCTGTTATTACACCGGTCAGCGGAAGTAGTATATGTCACTTATGGCCCATTGGGCTGAATGTGCTTCCTGCCCCAGCCACAAACAACTTGGCCAGGAGACGGCAACATTTCTCCTCCAGGTTGTGTCAGAAAACTGCTGATCCTGCTCGCCATTGTCCGCCTCCTCTACTCCACCACACCCATCTGCAGCCTCCACAAGTGCCATGCTCCATCATGCTCACATGTGTAGGGCACAGCGTGTTCACGCAGTTATACACCTGGCTTGCCTCGGACGACGGTAAGTCACTAACAGGGGAGGAACTGCTCCGCGTTCATGAACGCAAATAAATCTGATGTGGTGAAGATTTCTCCGCCGCACAACTGCAAATCGGATAACCCATGGTGACGGACAAGGGATGAGGAAAACATGAGTGTCCGTTCGCGGCACCGGTGCAGGGATAGGGTCATGCGCCCCTGCATGGCGCAGGGCACGTGTTCAATCTGGTTGTGAAATGGTTCCTGAAGTCTTCACAGATCTTAAGAAGACATCTGAAAATGGCCCGGAAACTGTGCATGCACTTCATTCTATTCCTACAAAGCAAGAGGAGAACACCCTCCTCGGAGTTGCAGACGGTCTCACCACCCCACCAAAACCACCTACCCATACCCAAATATCTCTACTGAACGGCCTCCCCCTACACACTCTGATATTGCGTGTTGACCATCCGTTGAATTCCAGCTCTGCACAGTTGGGACAGACTGTATGAACAGAGAAAGGCCTATTAATGATTTTTTGATAATCACAGGCGGTTCTGGGAGTATACTTCCCTGTTTAACTTTGATGTCAGCCCAGTCGGCAGTCATTGCGTGGTGACCACCATGCCGTTTGCTGAAGGTAAGAGGCCATTTCGAGCGGAGGCCACGTATATTTTTGTCAGTCGCAAGGTCTTCCTTCGGGTGATGAACTAACGTCATTCCAACATGCTTCATGTCCTGAACAGATGTGAAAAATATGTCTGGAACAGGGGACTGGCGAAGGGGGACTACATCTCCGTTGTCCATCATGAGTAAGTGCGGGGACGGAAATGGCAGGAGATGGAGGACATTGGAGCAGAAGCCAGTGTCTGGGGCTGGAAGAATTAGTGGATTTTTCTTACCCAGGTGACAAGAGAGGAGGAGCCAGGAGCAGCTGGTGGAGGTTAGATGGAGGATGAGGTAGACGGGCAGATGACCCGCACGCCACCGTCGGCAGTATACAGTGGAGATGGAGGCAGGGACGCCTCTCGGAGTCACTTGTGAGATGGCCCGCTCAGACCAGCATGCTGATTTGCCTGGCTAAGGACAGCCCGAAGAGTCACTGCATCCGGCAGAGGGAATGACTTCTGGCTCTCCACCCTATTGGACCCTCGCTTCCGGTTCAAAATGTGAGCACTTTTTCCCAGCTATTGAGAGGGAGGAACAAAACTAAATACTATAAGGAAATCCTCAGTAGTCAGTTGGACGCTCTGGCCTTATAGCTGCGGCAGTATCCCTCCTCTGACAGCGTTCTGACTGGGGGGTTCTTCAGCGCTCTCGTTACTTCTGCCGCAGCGGCTAGGGGGAAGGTTGGGGGGGGCTAAGGAGCTAGTACCACTCCATCAGCTCAGACAACCTAAGGTCTGGAGTCACTGATGAGCAGCTTCCTTCACACGCTCCTAGTGAGGAGGGCCAGTCACATCAAGCAGTCAGACAGCAGCAGCAGGGGACTGGAGCCCAAACCCTGGAACCACAATAGGTTGGCGGCCTACATGGACAGCACTCTGCCACCCCAGTAAGAAGATACGATGGAATACTGGCAGCCAAAACAGGATGTGTGGGACGCATACTTGCTCGCAAGTTTACAGTGGAGAAGCTGTCCTGCCACGGCAGTTGTGTGGCATCAGAGCGCGTGTTCAGTAGCGGCCTTGGCGGCATCGTTACCCCAAGGAGAACCGCTTGTCCACGGGAAAATTGTGGGAGTTACAACGACTGAACCTTTGTCAAGATGAAATCAGGCGTGGATCGGCCAGGATTTCCACACCACCAATGCCTTAGGCGTCCAGACTACATCAGCCATGACGTCCTAACCCAACTTTGAGAAATGAAATTGGGTTCAAACTACCTGCCTCAGCAACTATTCTGATGCGCCACCGCCTGATGCCACACATCTGCTGACAGTTTTCTCCATCTGCACCATCCATCTTTACCAGGACTGGTATTGCCACAAACCCTTTCACACTCTTGTCATTGGGCCACTCGTCTGACCTGCATGCTGATTCTGTGGCTGCTGCCGTGGTCCTCACATCACTGTGTCATTGTGCCACTCTCTGACCTCATTGCTGTTGCTCCTGCCGCCTTCACCTCAACTCACTGTCTTGTGCCACTTGTGGCTTACTCAGTTTTTGCCACCTCACAGAATGTTGATTGTGCCACTTATATGACCTCTTGCTGCTGCTGTGGCTGCGTGCACGTGACCTAGACCACTGCTGTCATTGTTGCCACTCTGTGGCCGATTCCTGTTTTTGCCACTTCCAGAATGTATTGTGCACACTCGTCTGGACCTATGCTGCTGCTGTGGTGCTGCCGTGACATCTAACTGTGTCATGGTCACCCAAGCTCTGTGGCCTATCCTGTTTTTGCCAACCTCCCGATGTCATTGTGCCACTCTCTGATCCTCATGCTGCTGCTTGTGGTTGCTGCCAGCTGTCCTGACACACTCTGTGTCATTGTGCCATGTTGACCTCATGCTGCTGCTTCGTGGCTGGCTGCCGTCCTCCACACTGTGTCATTGTGCCACTCTCCGACGTCCACGCTGTGTGCTCTATGCGGCCCAGTCAACCTTCCACTCTCTGTCATTGTGCCACTCTGTGGCCTACTACTCAGTTTTTGCCATCACTGCAGAATTTGATTTGTGCCACTTTCTGTGACCTCATGGCTGCTGCTGTGGCTGCTGCTCGTGACCTTAGACACTGTGTCAGTGTGCCACTCTGTGGCCTATCCTGTTTTTGCCTCCTCCACAATGTCTTTGTGCCTCTGTCTGGACCTCATCTTAGCTGCTGCTGTGGCTCGCTTGATGTGACTCCACACTGTGTCATTGTCCCCACTCTGTGGCCTTTCTCCTATTTTTGCCACTCCAGAATGTCATTGTGCCACTTGTCTGACACTTCATGCGCTGCTGTGCTGCTGCCGTGACCTAACAACACTGTGTCATTGTGCCACTGTTGACACTCATGCTGCTGCTTGTGGCTGCTGCCCCGTGACCTACACACTGTGTTCATTGCGCCACTGGATTGACCTCATGCTCGCTGCTGCTGGCTGCATGCCGGGTCCTCCACACTGTGTCATTGTGCCATCTCTCTGACCTCATGCTGTGTTCCTGCCGCCGTCACTCCACTCTCTTCCATTGTGCACTCTGTGGGCCTACTCCCAGTTTTTGCCACCTCCAGAATGTGATTGTGCCACATTTGACCTCATGCTGCTGCTGTGCCTGCTGCTGTTAACCTAGAACTGTGTCATTGTGCCACTCTGTGGACCTATTCCTGTTTTTGCCACCTTCCAGAATGTCATTGCTGCCACTGTATACCTCATGCTGATGCTGTGGCTGCTGCCGTGACCTCCCGCCACTGTGTCATTTTACCACTCCTGTGGCCTACTAATGTTTTTGCCACCTCCAGAATGTCATTGATCCACTGTGTGACCTCATGTGATGCTTGTTGGCAGCTGCCGTGACTACACACTGTGTCATTGTGCCACTGTCATGACCTCATGCTGCTGGCTGAGGCTGCTGACGTGACTCCACACTGGTTGTCATTGTGCCACTCTCGTCCTCATGCTATGTTAGCTCCTGCCGCGGTCACCTCAACTCGCTGTCCATTGTGCCACCTCTGTGGCCTACTCTAGTTTTTTGCCACCTCCAGAATGTGATTGTGCCACTGTTTGACTCATTGCCTGCTGCTGTGGATGCTGCCGTCGACCTCCACACTGTGTCATTTGTCCCACTCTGTGGCGCTACTCCTGTTTTTGCCACACCTCCAGAATGTTCATATGTGCACTGTCTGACATCATGATGCTGTCTGTGGACTGCTGCCGTTGACCTCCACACTGTGTCATTGTGCCACATGTCTGACCTTCATGGCTGCTGCTTTGTGGCTGATTGCCGTGACCTACACACTCTGTCATTGTATGCCTCACTGTCTGGACCACATGCTGACTGCTGTGGTCTGCTGCCCGTGACCATACCCTCACAAACTGTGTTCAATTGTGCCACTGTGTTTGAATCTCATTGCTGCTAGCTTGTGGCTGACTGCCGTAACCTCCACACTGTGTCATTGTCCCACTCTGTGGCCTACTCTGTTTTGCCACTCTCCAGAATGTCATTGTGCGATGTCTACCTCATGCTGCTGCTGTGGATGCTGCGATTAACCTACACTCTGTGTATTGTGCCCACTCAGTGTTCCCTACTCCTGTTTTTTCACACTCAGAATATCATTGTGCCACTGTATGACTTTTGACTGATGTGGCTGCCGCCGTCACCTCAACACTCTGCACTGATGTTGCCACCTGAGCCTCAGCCTTGTTTTCTTTCCAGCTGTCGCTGCCTATGGATTTTGCCCTCTTAAGTGCCCAGGGAAAATATAGAGTGAAGGCTTGTCATACTAAAACACAATTGTATGAAGGACCAGAAACCAAGCTCCCTCTGCATATTTAAGCATGGCACAACGTTCTACAGCACCCTGCAGCTCTGTGCAGCTGGGAAATAGTCTGTTTTTTAAACGTGATTCGTCCCGAAAGTAATTTGGAAACAAAGTATTTTTTTGCATAGAGAAATATTCGGCGAAGTGAACAAACCGAATTTCGGGAAATTCGCCCATCTCTAGACATCTCATATCCATGACAGATTTTTCTAACTAAAAAATGCAGTATGTGAACATACCCTGGGTGTGCCCTAACAGGCTACGTGAACAGGGCAGATTGTGTTACAAAAAAACACAGTGAGCTTTCTTTTATAATCCCATGGTCGTTTTTAATTAAGACGATCATAGAATTCACTGGGGTTACATAGTTACATAGTTTGTTAGGCTGATAAAAAACATATGTCTATACAGTTCAGCCTATTTTGCTAAAGTGTTGATCCAAAGGAAGGCAAAAACCCCATGAGGTAGATCCATTGTCCTTCAGTTTAGGGGAAAAAAATTCCCTTCCCGGACTCCAATCAGAATATTATCCCTGGATCAATGACCCCTATCCAGAATCCTATTCACCTATTATTGTCATATAATTACGCCAGAAATTGCATCAAGACCCATTTTTGAACTATGTTTATTGAATTACCATGACAATTTTCTTTCTGGCAGAGAGTTCCACGTCTTTACTGCTCTAACAGTAAAGAATCCTCCTTTCTATGTGTATGCAGAAACTTTCTTTCCTCAAGACGTATAGGATGCCTCCTTGTTCTGGATACAGTCCTGGGTATAAATAAATCTTTAGCAAGATCTCTACAGTATATTGACCCTTAATATATTTAAACATATTTATTATGATCCCCCGAAGCCGTCTTTTCTCTAAACTAATAATCCTAATATTGCTAATCTTTCGGGTATTGAAATCCCCCCATTTCTTTAAATTTTTATTTTTGTTGCCCGTTTTTGTACCTGTTAAACTCTACAATGCTTTCCGTGCACTTCCCAAAAACCCTTTTCACAAAAACCCCAAGGGGGGTTTTAAAAAGAAAGGCCTTGTAAAAAATGGGAGAAAATTTCCCCATCATGTGTATCTACCCCTTTTAATACAACCCTTTATCCTTTTTCCCTTTGGCAGCGCTGCCTGACCGGGCTTACAATTAAATTTACTGCCCAAACCCAGGTTTTCCCAACCCCTTCTCCATGTCATTTTTAAACCCATCATTTTTCCATTTAAAAAGAAATTTCATAAAATGTTTTTTCCTCCCCATGTCAAAACCCTTTGGGCTTTTAGGGGGTTTTTTAAAAACTAAATTGCCACCCTCTGCCCGGGGGCCCCCACCCTTACCAGACCCCTTTTGAAATTTAACACATTATCCTCCTTTTATTTTTTTGCTTTACGAGCTTATACAACTGCAAAGATTGATTTTCCTACTTTTTCAATTCAGGTGTAAATCTTTAAAGGGAAAAAATTAAAGAGTATGGCCCAAAATACAGGGGCCCGTGGTACCCCACTTGTAACGGGGAACCAGGGGTGAGAAATTACCGTTAATTACCACCCTTTGTTTTCAAACACAAAGGCCCATTTTTGCTTCCCCATTTTCCCACAAAATTTCCCCCAGCCCCAAGCATTCTCATTTTATTTCCCAAACCCTTTTTTATGGGGTAAAGTATCAAATGCTTTAGAAAAATTTAAATAATCCAATGTCTAAACCCCAATCCAGTCTAAAACTAACTTCCCCTTTAAAAGGGCTGATGAGATTACTTTTGACACACCGATCCTTCAAAAAACCCAAAGCGGGAAGGTTTTAAAAACATTTTTTTCATGAGAAATTTCGGTAAGCATCGCTTAAAAACTTTAAAAAACATTTTTACCCACAAAAAAGGGGTTTAAAAATTAAACCCACCTAAAATTTTCCCGGGATCCCTTTTTAAAACCCTTTTTAAAATTTTGGGCACCACATTTGCTATGCGCCAACCCTTTTTGGACAAACCCATTTAAATTATACATATAAAAAAGAATATTAAAATGGGGCCCTTTTCAAAAGACATTACTTAACCCCTTTGGGGACACGGGGGGTATACCTCAGGCCCTTGGTGTTTTGTCTATTTTAAATTCTTCTTAAGACGGTGCTGCACTTTTTCCCTGGTTAACAAGAAACTTTTTAAATTTGATTTTTACCTCACCCCCTTTGCCCCTTCAGCAGGGGGGTCACCCTTTCCTGGGTTAAATACAGTGGAGAAAAAATTGTTTAATGGGTTTGCTTTTTTCTAAAGGGCCCTCCAAAATATCTCCCTCGGGTTCTTTCACGGGGCCAAAAATTTTTTTTTTTAAATTTTTTTTAATTTATACAGTTAAAAATTTTTTGTGTTTGGGTTTTTATTTTCTATGGCAATATTTTTTTTCTGTCCCAGCTTTTCTGCCTTTATCATTTTTTTAGAAATTTTTTTTTTTTTCCTTTATAGCTTTTTAGTCCCTCACCCACTGCCCCTGGGTTTTAGTAGCTAAAAACGCTTTTTTTTGTTATTTTTTTTTCCCCTTTTACATCCTTTTTGATCCACTTTGGGGTTTTTTCCTTTTTCCAAAATTATTTTATTACCATAAGGTATGTACCTCTCCATTTGGAGCCTAAAATGTTTTAAAAAATCTCCCCTTTTATTATTTGCCTCATTTTTTAAACCCCTTTTCCCCGGGTAAATTAGGGTTTTGGGGCCCTCTCTAAGCGGGAAATAAAATTAGCCTTCATAAAATTCAGTTTTTTTTGGGGCTCCGTGAAAATAACTCTTTTGAAGGGATAAATGGAAATTTATTATATTATGGTCACTTTTCCCCTAGGTCCCCCCTCCACCTAAACCCTTTTTTTACTCTGTCAGCCCAATTAGTCAATATTTAAGTCTAGAAGGGCCTTCTCTAGTCCCGGTTCCTGCACCAAATTTGGGAAAAGTAAATTTTCTTTAGTTTTTGACAAAAACCTATTTCATTTGTGGGAAACTACGTTTCAGATTTCCCAAATTTTTGTCTGGGGAGTTAAAGTCGCCCATAAATTTCTTATTAGTTCCCTGATTTGTTTTCCTCATCTATTTGCCTGAGGAGTAAAATCTTTCCCTGGGGGGTGTTATTTTGGGGGGCCCATAAAAAGACCCTATTAAATTTTTAAAATTGTTATTAACCCCCCTTGTATATTTACCCATAATAATTTTCCCTCTGTTTTATTACCTGTATCTATATCCCTTTCCCCCAATGTTGGCTTTAGAGAGGATTTTACATAGAGGGATACACCCCCTCCCTTCCCGGGGTTTACGGGGGGACTTTTTAAAAAACTGTAACACTTAAAATTAACCGCCCAGTTATACTCTCGTCCAGCCCTGTCCCCAGTTATCCCCCACTATTTCCCTATTTGTCTTCAGCAATTTTAAAAATTGTATTTTTTTTATTTTGGGTTTTCAGACTCCTTGGGAATTGGGCAGCCCGCAATTTAGAATTTTTTTAGTTTTTATTCTTTCCCCTGTTCTTTTTTAAATATTGCTTAACCCCCCCCTTCCTCTTTTCTGGGGGAAAACCCGTTAGAGGCTACCAAAAATTTGAGACTAGGGCGAAGGGGTTTACCTTCCAGCAGGGCAGCGACCCTAAACAAACACAAACTACAAAGGAATTGTTTTCAACAAAATATAAATTTATTTTTTTAAAATGGCCCCCAAACAAGGTTCCCCCTAGATCCCATGGAGAACCTTGGGAATTTAAAAATTGCTGTTCACAAACTTTCACCAACCAAAAACAGGTTTAAACTATAGCGATTTTTCAAAGAAGAATGGGCCCAAAAAATTTCCAAACTGCTAGATGTGCAAAGCTGGGGAACCTGGTCAGATTGAAAATGTCAATTTCAGTTAAAGGGTTTCCCACAAATACTTTTTTATGGGGCTGAATTCTATGCATGCCAATTTTTAGTTTTTTTAAATTTGGCCCAAAATTTGGAAAGGGACTATCATTTTTTTTACATTTCCCCAAAACTTGCTTCTTTGTTGTCGCTCTGAACACCCCAAAAAAATCAAAAACAATACATTTAAAGGGTTTTGGGGCTGTAACCTTCAAAAAAGGAAAAGTTCAGTACTCGTGAAACCCACTGTACTATTTGTAATGAGACTTCACGAATACAAGCACTTGCTATAGTTTTAGCCATTCAGAAGTTTTATCTCTTTATTATCACAGCTAGAGAAAGGCATGACTTTATACTGTATGTAATTTTTAAAAGCATAGGACTTCTAGCATGTAATATATATATATATATAAATATATATATATATAATAAAATATATATATATATATATATATATATATATGAAAAATCACTGGCAATATGTTTTTTTCTAAAAAAACAACATTTTTTTATTCTAATAAAATTGTGTATTTATTAAAAAAAATACCCCTTTCTGACAAAAGTATCCTTTTCAGATAAGAGTCTTCCAACAGGAGAAAGCTCAGTCAGATTGGGTCTCTAATTTTTCTTTTCTTGGATAAAAATAGGATCTGTAAAGATTCGTACACACAATACTATGGCTGCAGCCTATAAAAACAAGCACAGACAAAAAAGATCATTGTCTCTGCTGGAAGGGGTCCAGGTTATTCTTTCTCTGGCAAAGACGCAACTTATCTGACTACACTGTACATCCCAGGAAACCTAAATATTCAGTCTGGCAGGCTAAGCAGGGGCTCAACAATGCCACGTGAGTGGTTTCTAAATCAGGACATCTTTCTTTATATTAGGAAGATGTGGGGAGTACCTACAGTGAATCTTATGGCAACGTGGAACAATACAATTCATGCTATCTCCTTCTGTCATATCTGTTTCTTCCACTACTGTAATACATAGTGTGTTCTTCAAAGCCCAAGAGGATCAGCTCTTCCTCAATGGAAGAATTACATGCTGACCCATGTAGTGTATGAACACAGACCAGACCTTAAGGCTGCTTGCCTTATTCCATGAAGCCTTGACACAGACTGACTGAGCCACTCCCAACACCCAGCCAGATATATACAATATTGTAACATTTTGCAGCCAGGAATTTAACACATTACTTCCAGCACACTACAATCCCTCTTCTCCTTGAATAAAAGTATATGACCATGAACAACAGATCAATAACAATAATTAACAGTATGAAAAATAATTGTAATGGAAAAACACCAAACACTTTAAACCGTAAACATAGGGCTACGTGTATGAACCTGTTTTGGTCTAAAACTCACTTTTTTGCGAATAGTCTTTAAGGTAAGCAGGTGGATTTATTGCTCGCTTTGCTCTTTTCAGTTCTGAGGTGGATGGTTGGGGGTTGGTGTCAGAATCACTTGAAGTAATACTGCAACTTTGTGCTGATTCACAGTCCTCCAACACTTGGCTTTCTGAATCAACAAACTTCTTGACGAACGATGAATTCCTCACTTTTGTATTTCCATCTAAATCCTCTAGGACCACCTGAGTGCCTCTTTTTTTCTTCAAAATATAAGGCTCAGGTTAAAAAAATAGAGACAGTTTGTTAAAACGATGATTCTGAAGCAACACCTTATCTCTTTGTCTAAGGCCACTAGTTTGACAATGGTTTGTGTACCGTTTGGCTCGGATCTTCCTTTTCTCATCAATTTCCCTGAAATTGTTCAAACCTGTAGGAGAAGAAGCCCCGATGTCTGGTAATTTTGTCCTGAATTTGCGACCACAAAGAAGCTCAGCAGGACTGATGCCAATTCTTCAACCTCCTGTGGTGTCAATGCTTGGGGAACGGCTTTCGCAGCAACAAAACGAATGTACGAATGTACTCTTCTGCTAAGTTATGACATGGTGCTGAACACTGGGACAATCTGGAAAGTGCATCTGCTGCATTAGTAGGTCCAGGTTTGTATAGCAATTTAAATCAGTATGGGAACAGTCCAAAGAACCCATCTTTCAATTCTGGCTGACGGTTTTGATCGAGGAGAAAATATCACCTCAAGTGGCTTGTGATCTGTTATCATTTCAAAATCCAGTCCATAGAGATAATGTGGAACCTTTCACATCCCCAAACAACAGCCAAAGCCTCTTTTCATCTGAGAATAACGTCTTCCACATCAGTAAGGGATCTGCTTGCATACTGAATAGGTCTGTAGTCGCCTGTGTGTTGCCTCTGTACTATGATGGCACCTAATCCTACAGGGCTGGCATCAACAATAATTTGAGTTTGTGCAGTAGGATTGAAATAGGCTAAAGTTGTGGCACAGGTAAGCCGCCTCTTAAGTTCATTAAATGCTCCTTGTTCCAAAACCCCCCACTTCCAAGGGACTGCTTTGCGAGTTAAGTGTCTCAGGGGTTCGCTGACAGTCGCCATATCTGGTATAAACTTCAGTAATTCACTAACCCAAGAAAACTTCGTACTTCTGCAGGGTTTTCAGGGTTTCTGGCATCAGACACAACTTTAATTTTACTGTCCTCCAGACCAATCCCTTTGTCAGACAGCACGTGGTCCATGAAAGTCATCTTATTAATTTGAAATTTGCACTTCTTCTCATTTAAAGTCAGTCCTTTCTCCTGTAAGCCTTTCAGCACTGCACTGAGACGTTCGTTGTGCTAATGCGTGTTTGTTCCCCATACAATTATATCATCAGAAATATTATGTGTGTCTTCACACCCCTGTAACACTTGCTGATAGGCCTCAGGTGCTGAGGATACACCAAACATCAGTCTATTGTACCTAAAAAGACCTTTATGGCTTGCAAATGCTGTAATGACTCCAGATGCCGGGGTCATTTCAATTTGATGACAACCCCATTTCAAATCCAATTTACTGAAGACACTTGCCCCATTCATCTCATGTAGAACATCTTCTACAGTACAGTACAGCTTGGATAGCACATCTCATGTCCACACAGATCCGAATATCAGTTTTCTTTGGTACAACAACTAATGGAGATACCCAGGGGGTGGGTCCATTCACTGGTTCAATGATATCAAGTTCCAGTAGTTCTGCAAGCTTGTTCTCCACAGGTGATCTCAGGCTATCAGTGAGTCTACGCATTGGTTGTGCAATAGGTTTTACATGTGGGTCAATGTGAAGCTGTAACTGAAAATCATTTAACTTTCCAACCCCAAGAAGCAAGCCAAAAATTTCCTCTTGAGTGAAGAAATAGAAGGAGACAACAGGTTCATGTCGCTCTGTCTGCATCAAGTCCAATCTTTAGTATGCCTAGTTCCATAGTGGTTCTGCGGCCTAGCAGAGGGGATCCAGTGCCATCCACAACATAGAATTCAGTCCACAATGGAGATCTAGTCCCCTGTATTTGGACAGAAGTGCAGAACTTTCCCTTTGGTTGTAGTGGTGTACTAGAGCCATTTGTGTAAATCTGTTTATTGGTGCTGCATAATTTAAGGTGATTTTCTCTGCTTTGTAGAGTGTTCCAAGAAGCGAAGTCTATAACATTGCAGGTAGCTCCATAATTAATCAGTACTGTGAAGTCTGTATCACCAATCTTAATGGGTAATGCCCCAGCTTGCCATGAGCAAAGCGATAATATATGTTCACAATCAGAGTCAGTTTTTTTATTTGCAGCTGTAACATTTACTTTTGCATGTAATCCTTTGGTTTTATTTTTTGTGGGTGCACTTCTACACACGGCTGCAAAGTGCGCCATCTTTCCACATTTACTACAGGTTACAGAGACAATCCTTTCTTTTCTATTCCTGGTGTTCCCATTATCATAGGCAGGTTTGGACATTGCATTGACTGACGCAGTCTCTTTGTTTTCAATTGCAGGGCCTGTAGCTCAACATTTCAAAAGCTCTTGCAATCTCTTGCAGATTAACCTTGTGAGATTTGTTTTCTCTCAATAACCTTCTTCTGAGGTGCAAGAGCTACTTTTCTCAATAACCGATCTCTGATTATCTCCTCTGTTACAGTCCCAAAATCACAAGACTTTGCAAGATACTTCAGTCTAGCCCACATAACTGTCAATGGTTTCTCCCACTTCTTGAACAGCCTGTCTAAACTAAATATCTTTCATATGGAATATTTTTCTTTGGCCCAAAAACTCACTCAGCCCCTGTTCATTGCTGTCTCATAATGTAAATCTTCTCCTGTTTTCTCCCAGTTTTTCAAAGATGTCCTGGACTTCTGGCCCAGCAGATGCAGCAGTATGGCTCTCTTCTGAGCAGGTGCAGTCACTCCTGTGGCTGTAACATAGAACTGGAATACCTTTTTTTCCACTTGTCCCAGCGCTGTGACAGACTAGTGTGGTCTCCAGACACATCAAAAGGTCCCATAAATCCAGGAATCTCACCAACCCTCATTGCCAAATGTAGTGTATGAACACAGACCAGAACTTAAGGGCATGTCCCCACGGCACGGGTTTTCGGCCGGTTTTTCAGCCGGTTTGCGGTTTTTCAGACCGCCTGAAAAACCGGGCGAAAATTAGCACAATTGTGCTCTATGGAAAACCCGTGCAGCAGTCCCCACTGCACGGGTTTTCTGCCCGGCAGCAAAACATTGATTAAGCACCATCTTCCGTCCGGTTTCCGGACGGAAGATGTGCTTCTCAATGGGAGGACTGTTCTCCGCTCCTCGCGGAGAAAAACTGACCCGCCACGGCCGTGGGGACGGCCGCAAATCAGGACAAATACCAGGCGGCCGGTTGTCCTATGCAGTGTGAACGCGCCCTAAGGCTGCTTGCTTTATTCCATGAAGCCCTGACACAGACTGACTGAGCCATTCCCAGCACCCAGCCAGATATATACAATATTGTAACATTTTGCAGCAAGCAATTTAACACATTACTTTCCAGCACACTACAACCCAAGAGAGCATGACTCCCTCAGTTGATGAGGATAAGCCAAGGCCAGTTTTGGGTATTTCCCCACAGGCACAACCTAGTGTCAGATTACAGTCAAAAGTGCACCAACCTCTGCAGTATGAGACTAACTGCATGGAGGTTTATAGGACCCTATTAACATCCCAGAAACTGTGTGAAGCAGGGATGGATTAGGTACAAAACAGTGTCTTAACTCAAATGTACTTTATCCTACACAGGATGAACCTTATAATTTGGAGAGCAGGGCTTTGTTTGTATCTTTTCTGAAGGCCTGATGTTTGTCCTTCCTCAGGTATACTTCAATGTCATTGGACAGCCTCAAGTACACCAACTCTTTAGAATTAGTCTGAAAACTTAGAAGCTGACAATATGCTATTGAGCTCAGGGTTGGTATGAAGCCCCAATAAATACGCTAAACCAATCATCGGTCTATCTACTAAAACATTCTATTTGAGAGTTAGTTTCTAATACTTGTATACTGCTAGAGGATATTCAGATATGTCTTCTTCCATGTTCCTTATATTGGAATTCCTCCAACAAGGGATTTGATAAGGGCCTACCTTCATTTAAAGTACAGACTGCTGTATTATTAACCTATATTTGATACACAATATGGCCTGGACCATCTGCTAAAAAGATTTGTCAGGGCAGTTTGCAGTTTGCTATTACACCCTTTGTCAGCCAGGGATCTTTCATTATTCTAAGGGAAGTTATGTGATTCCTTTTTTGAGCCTCTAGAACACTGATAAAAGGAGCCTTCTCAATCAGGTTTGAGGACCCCTTAATAATAATTTCCAGGTCTAAGAATGATTTGAAAAACCTCCATGTCCCATTGCAGAGAGGCTACACCACATGTCTGATGGTGTCAACTTGCCCTTCTTCACTAGAGATCACATCACCAAGGCTCAGTCTCCTACTGTGGCCAGAAGGGCTTTAATTTCCATTAAACAGATTTTTTTTTACAGATTGCTGGTCTTCCATTATACTTTTATTAGAAATTACAAAACCTCTGAGAGGTTCTTAGAGGGAACTTAAATTGGGAGGTTAATTTGGAGATCAAATGGGATTCTACTTGCTACACCCCATTATTGTTCTGTTGACAGGATAAAGGATACTTTAGTTTTGGAATGTAAAAGCTCCCTGCCCGTTAGACGGCCTGAACTAAAAAAAATACTCAAGATAGTGGAGCCTGGAAAATGTAACTTATAAGTTACTCCACCCTTAAAAAAAATCACTGGCCCATCAGTCTGCAGGCAGAGAAATCCCCATTTTTGAACTGCTGTGAAGACTAAGGGAAAACAGATTTTCATTCTAAATTAAAACTTCTCCCACATAAAACAAGCTTCATACAGCCATATCAATAAAAATAGTTGCTGAAATGCAGGGAACAAAAAAATTTAAAAAAATATTACGAGTTTTAAGCTCAGATCAAGAGCAATACATTTGTGAAAATTTGTCCCATGTGTCTATGTGCATTTATAAGGTAATGAATGATATGTAAACAAAATGTAATTGGTAAGAAAGATAGATAGAATATACAAATAGAGCTCAACCATACAGGACAAAACAGCTGTACCCTAAAATCTACATCTTAACTGCATAGCTGCTTCTTAAATTTCAGGTGAAATTATATGATATGCAGAAAAGAAGAACATAAGATTTAATTAATGCTAGTAAGTGATTACTAAATTAAAAATATAAGGATATAATTTATAATTTTTTGCTTTTCTTACTGGTTATTAAAGGAACCATCTCTTTGGTGATTTCTTAAAGCAAATAAAGTCATAGTCTTCTTCCCTAATGGGAAGAATGATTAAGGAAAATGTCTAAATATCCCCCCGATCTCTTCTAAGAATTACCTTATTTGGGTTACATTCTCTCACCAATTTTATTATATTTCCTCTAAATCATTTTGAATTAAAATTGCTGAAATTCCCCTTTTGTCCTCAGTTTTAAATAAGCCAACAGATCTTTGTCTCTATCAGTTCTCAATCTAAAAAGCACTAAAACTGAACTTTTATTAGTACAACACTTAACCTCTATACACAATATTTAAAACCTGATTTCTAAACCTCTCAATTTTGTTTCCCTTTTTAATTGTGAAGGAATAACTCCTTTCTATTGTCAAGTCTGGTGGAACGCCACCTGTTTAGCAGTGAAACCCTATTATACAGTGAATTGCTAACTCCAAAAAGGAAACCAAACAACTTACTTGGGCAGTCATCCCAATAGCTTCCACCAGACTTGAAATAAAAAATAGTTATTCCTTCACATTAGAAAGGGGCAAATTGAGAGGTTAGAAATCAGGTTTTTAAATAGTGGGATATAAGGTTAAGTGTTTGTACATAATAAAAAGTCAGTTTTAGTGCTTTAAGATTGAGAACCCGAAGATTTTTCGTTTTTCCTATGGCAAAATAGTAAATATGGTCATTAAAAGTCATTCTTTGTTCTCTTGCTAGATTCCCATTTTTTTAGACTATTTAACAGATCTTTGTAACACATGTTCTGAGGCTGGCCTAATATTTCTGATTTCTGTGCTGATGTGTTGTAGTTTATGCAACAGGATATGAGTTCGACCCTAATACTAGGTTTTGCCTTTTTCTTTTAATCAAGAAACTGATGCAGTCTGTGATCTCTAGATCTCTAAAGGTGTATTTTTACCATGCTGTATCACAGAGATACTGTCAGCTTTGGCTCCCACTTCTTGCTTAGGGTGTGGGTGGCTCTACAGTAGTGATTGGAATATCAGCTCTGCTATTCCTAGCTGAGCCTTTTTAGAGGGACATTAGTGCTGGAGTTTACTAAACAGTAATGCATAAGAGCTTTAAAGGATTCAAACTTGTCACTAAGCAATGAAAACAAGCTCTGTCTTTAAGATAAGAAGCACAGTTGGGAGTGACGTCACCAACCTGGCCACTTCTGCAGCCTGTAAGAGGAGAGGGAGGTGGTCCGTAAGTAGGAATGCTTGTGCACAAAAGCAGGAGATAAGATCTGCTCTAACTTTTAAGGGAAGCAAGATTAGAACAACAATGTATTTGGTAATAGTCTTTATTTACCTTTGCCTACATGTTTAAAGCTAAGCAATGAAATGGAAATACCTCTTTAATGGTATTTCAACTATTTTATGCTAAGAAACCCAACCTTAGCCATTTGGAGAATTACAAATACAGTACCAATTCTTGATTAGTGTAGGCTACAACTCCTCCCAATGTTAAACAGCAAAGACTAATTTTAGGAGCAAGATCATTTAAACGGTAAAATTTATTAGTATCTGATTAAAATAAATACTGGAGAAAAAAATACCAACATTTACCAATGTATTGCCATTGGCAGGAACAGTATATAGTATATTTCTTGTAATAGTGGGACGCTTACCTTAGGGCACCCTGGCGGCAGCTACAATGTCCCTATGATGTGAGCAATTCACTCTCCCTCATAATAACAAACCTGGTATACCATATACAGTATGTATTAGTTATTAGCTCTGAACAACAAGTAAAGTAAATTGAGATGAGCCACAAACCCTTGATGAACACGCGGTACCACTGACCTAAAGACTCAAGTAGATGAACATAGCAGTGACATTCCATAAGAATAAAACTTTTATATCTTGATTAAATGAATAATGTATGAAATACTACACCATCCCTCCCTAGTCTTTAAGGGAAAACAAAAATATACCCCTACCTACAAGATCAGGGTAGCCATCCTGGTAAAAGGGACCCTGCCACAAGCCTATACCTTAAAAGGACCCTATAATCTCCCTAATCAATGGGGAAAGATCGGGTAATGCCTCCAAAAAATATCTTATTTAGAAAATTGCCAAAGATTAAACATCAAAATCCCTATATCCACCAGATGGACCTGAAGGTACTAGATCACAATAGATCTCTACTTTCCAATGCGTTTCTCCCATATAATCACATGGGTTCACAAGGGAGAAAAATAGATATCAACACAAAGATCTATGTGGGCCTTCATCTATGTCTCCCTGAACAACTTAATCTACCAGGTCAGACTGTATCGTTGGGGTATTCAGTATTTTCATAGATGGTGTATATATTGTTTACCCTTAAACTAACTTTGGGCTATTGTCATGTGAGGCTGTTTTGTTGCTGAAGACAAATTTTCTGTGTTACATCTAAGAATTTGGTTATGTTTTATTGCCACATATGACTACGATGTTTTTGCTCTATGTTGATATCGATTTTCCTCCCTGATAAACCCATGGCATTATATGAGAAAAACACGTTGGGGAGTGGAGATCTATTTCAATCTTATACCTACAGTTCCATCTGGTGGATATATGGATTTTGGTGTTTAATCTTTGGCAATTTTCAAAACAAGATATTTTTCACTTGAGGCACTACCATATCTTGCCTCATTGATTAGGGAGATTATAGGGTCCCCTTAAGGGATAGGTTCGTGGCAGGGTCACTCTTACCAGGACGGTTACTCTTATGTTGTACGTACGGGTATATTTTTGTTTTCCCTTAAAGATTAGGGGGAGTGTATTATTTCATATATTATTCATTTAATCAGGATATTAAAGATTAAGTTTTATTCTTATAGAAGGTCACATTATTTTACTTTAATTACTAGCGCCCAACAAGTTTCGATCTTCCCTCTTATTTACTATTAAGAATTAAGATCTCTTTAAGAAGTATTTTTTGAGGGTATGTAGCGGTTTCCCAATGAGTATACATAAATATATGCTTAGTCACATATTCTATGTAGTGGAATATTGATAGGGCAGCGTATGGCTGTATTATAAAGTATCTTCATGGACTTCTCCTGCCAGTTGCTTTTAGTAACATTGGAGCTGCTATGTAGGGATCATTCACTCCCATGTTATATTAACAGGCAGCTTCATCTATGTGAACCAAAATACATAAATGTCTCATTTGCTTATAATTCAAAAAAGTATTATCAAAGTTTGTTTTTCTTTTTGTTTCACTCCAAGGATTGCTTATGTTAAAGATCTTGCAAAAACAAGTCACTTTGCAATTTGTGTCCATTACCAGTGTCCTGCCTATTCTGAGATATCCCCTCTTGTATGGGCTGCATCAGCTCCTGTGGTCGCTATAGCTACAGACTTGTTTGATCTCTCCTGATAGGCTGCCAGCACTGGTTGCTATAGCTACAGACCTGGCTTCTACTGCAGCCTAGTAGAAGCCAGTAAACACGCCCCTGAATTCAAAGTGAAACCAAGAAAACAGGACTGTGGTAACATGAATCAATGTAGTGAGACAACCCCTTTAATCTGCAGCATTTATTTTAATTATATATTGATAAAACTTACCTTTTACATAATCTTACTGCTAAAATTAGTCTTTGCTTACCCAGATAGCAACAATACAGCTTCACTTGACAATAGCCCAAAGCCACCTGACATCCCATTTGGAACAGTCAATGATTCCCATCTTACATGTATGGATAGCTATGGTTAAATTTAAAGATGCATGTGGTCACACTGACAACTTAAAATATGGCAGTCGTGGGTGGTTAATCCATATATCCTATCTTAGTACACACAGGATTAGGTTGAAGTCTCATGCACTTGGGTGTCAAATTAAAAAGAATAATTCGATCTCAGTCTATAGAAAAGTGAAGAGATCAGGTGATACCTTTTATAGGCTGAGTATATTTGATAGCAAGGTTTCGAGAGTGCTGGATCTCTTTGACAGACATTTACACATACTAGATAGTGGTCTTCATAGGATCTTCAAAACTCAAAATATTACAGAATGTAATATGAGCAGATGAGGCCATGTTATTTACAACAGGTCAATAAATAAACTGCAAACTTGTGAGACGTGACAAGAGGATTATTAGCTCTTGCTGTTAGGTGGTTATTTGTGGCTTCTAAAGACAGCCCAGTTCACACATAGGGCAACATGAAGCTAGCATGGATATTGAGCCCATATTGCATAATTAGAATTTTTCACATTAGCTTAAATTCTCATTTCTTCCTCTCCCTCTATATCTTGAAATGTTTCATTAAAAGGTATTACCTGATTTCTTCACTCCTCTACTGTTTTCTATAGTTAACATGATACAACATTTCATTATCTCAGTCTATAATGGTGGCTGAACATTTTGGAGAATGTATTGAATTTCTGCAAAATGTTGAGCTCTGACCAGACCTTTAGAACTTTTACAAATTTTAAAAGTGGATTAAGACAACCAAGTACATGAAATAATACATAAGAGGCGCTTTTATTTATTTATTTATTGATTTATTAGATTCCTATGTTAACCTATGCTTTTAGTGACTTCTATGAACCCCAATCTATCCAACTATTTCAGCCAATTTATCATGCTCATTGACTTGGACTCTTGCTTACAGCTACTTGTGGATGGCAGTGAGCTTTCTTCCAATAACACATTTTTCTTCAGATTCTACCATCTTCTGGAATAAGCTCTGAATCTGAACCATTGTTTAGTTGACTAACATTTTTTATTCACAGTAATTGCAAGATCCACATTTTCTGACCTTTGGTGCAGAAACAGACAACACAAAAAGAACTGCTGTGTGATTCCTATGGTAGAACAGCCTTAAAAGGGTTTTTCCAGTACTACAAGTCATGACATATTGCTCAGCTATTGATCAGTGGGGATCTAACTGCCTGGCCCTTACCAAGGGGCATAATTAGAATTCAAAGAACCCCATAGCAAGATGAGATAACCTAAGTAGCAATAATTAAAGGTATAAATAATACCTTTACCCACATGGTAAAGGTAGAAAGCAGAAAGTCACCAACTAATTGTTCCCAACAAAACAGAACAATGTTCTTGTAGCTGAGTGGGCCCCCTCAACCTAAGGGGCCTCATAGCAGCTGCTATAGTTACAATCATAGTCCAAAGAATATAATAGAACTCAAAAATGCAAAAAGGGTGTCCAATTGATATAAATTGATGGCTGTATGATGATGATACTGTGGAAGAAAATTGCAATAAAAAAATAATACTTGCTTTGAGGGATAACGCTTATACTAAGGTTAGAAATAATATTAGAGGGAGAGAACCTGTGGGGGAAAAAAATCAAGGGTAGGACGATATAGGCAAGAGAGCTGTTACCTGTGAGATGAGGGAGAATAATACCAAAATATTGAAAATAGGAATACTTTGGCAATTCGCTTAGTTTTTTCATTTTAAGTGCACTGGTACAATTAAAAGCATTGTTTGCAAAAAAAAAAGGTTATCACTTTTATTTCCACACCAAGCCAGCCTGATATATTATATTACGTGTATAACTTCTCACAATCCTGACCTCGAACATTCCTCCCCCATCCAAGCGAAACATCTATACCTTTTTCTTTAACTGTATTGAAAAGCATAGTCAGTTACACATTTTAGAATAGGAGTCTCTAGGCAGCATATGCAACTGTGTATATGGCTTACAGTTATATGAATCAGGGATATTCCTCGTGTGTACATGAAACATATGAACAGAGGCTTGCCTGGCAGACATACCAAAGTAAAAATGAGTAAACCATGTGCAGAAAGCTATGAAAAAATCCATCCTATCTATTAAAAGTGCATACTAAGTCATACTAAAGATTTACTTTCCTTAATATTACAGAACTGATTGTATGATATATAAAACAAACTTACTATAATTAGAAGAATAAAGTAGATAAAGTTGTAAAATGAGTGAGCATCCATGACAAAATACATGATATCCACCCAACCTTCTAGAGTTATCACCTGAAACAAAGAAAAAAGATAGCTTATTAAGGATAACATATACTTTCATACAAAAGAATATCTGCTGCCTTGTGACCAGGTAAAATCATTATATAATTAATGGTATTTCCCATCTTTAAATGATAAATCCTAACAAAATACACTTTAAAGGTATTAAGGTTGATGTGTTAATCATAGTTATTACAGATTTAGCACTATCCCATAAACTGCTGTAGTATTAATATTGGTTTAGGATATGGATAACATTGTACTTTCCCCTATTGTACACTTGGAAAACTTCCGACAAACATGTTTAATGTCTTTGTAGGTGTTCATTTATAAAACAGATGCCAAAATTGGGTCTTTTTGACCATCTATTTTGTATTCATTGCAAACAAATGAATCATGGAATAGCATGGTAGACGGGATCCTGTAACAAAACCTATTCTCTTACCTCTTTATGACGCATGACATAATTGTACATTATTCAGTTGTTAAGGGAGTATTGATCAGGATCAGTCACTGAGCCCACTCCACATGTGGCAGGTAATGAATGCTTATTACACTCGGGATCTGTTACTAGCAGCCGGGATCAGCCCATTAAATGCCATGGCAAATGCAGCCACAGCATCTGAAGGATTAAGGAACAGTGCTGTGAATCCTTACATTCCCCGATCACAGGCCATCTCTACAATTCTAAGCGATCCCAGAAAATTGTGCTGGAGCACAAATAAAAATTTTTTTTTTTTTTACTAAAACGTAAAGAAAACTGTAAAAATATGGTATCACCGGAATTGTACTGACCTGCAAAATACATATAACATGTGAATTATAAAGAACACTGAACTCCATAAAAACGAAACCCCCACAAGTGACAAAACTGCATTTTTTTTATCACATTCTTTCTCACGGAGAATTTTTTTCCTTAGTACATTATGTGGTATGTTAGATAGTACCATTGAAAAGTAAATATTGTCCCACAAAAAAAAAGCTTCCATTTTTTTCTGTTGAGATGAAAAAAAATAAAAAACAGTGGCTCTTGGAAGGCACGGAAGAAAGAAATAATGTGATATTAACAAAAATCCCTGCGACGTTGAGGGGTAAAACAGATACCATATAAGCTTATGAGTGATGGATGTGTCATCCATGGATGTGTCATGTTGCCTTAGATAGTTTTTCTTGATTTATAGTGGTGCTTGAAAGTTTGCAAACTCTTAAGAATTTCTATATACTCCTACATTAATTTCACCTGAAACTAAATCAGATTTTCACACAAGTCTTAAAGAGAACCAAATTGAACAAATGAGGTAAAATATTAGATGCTGTTATTTATTTATTGAGGAAAATGATCCAGTATCTCATATCTGTGAGTGGCAAATCTTTTATGTTCAGTATCTGAAAAGACCCCCTTATACAGTAATGACTGCATCTAAACATTTCCGGAAATTTTGATTAGTCCTGAGCATTGGCTTGGAGAAATATTATCCTTTATATTGCACAGTACGTCACTTTTTCGTACCCCTCAATAGACACCACAAACAGGTCTCCAACCCTGTATATATAATATCAACAACACGGTGGGCCACCTTAAATTTATAAAACTTTAACAGTCTTTATTCTATATGTTTAAAACCTTTTCCAAAAACACATCAAATAGCAAAAATCCTTAAAGGTACATAAAGTAGGATAGAGGGATACTTAGATTTTCGTTGCAGTATACACCGTTCAACATAAGTCCCGT
The DNA here is from genome assembly GCA_025379985.1 of Phyllomedusa bahiana. NCBI lineage: Eukaryota > Metazoa > Chordata > Amphibia > Anura > Hylidae > Phyllomedusa > Phyllomedusa bahiana. Next base: position 253,532 of record JAODAL010000655.1, read on the forward strand.
ATATCCAGATCCAGCATTCACATCCGCATTTGTGTGCTGCGAGTAAGTGATTGAAAAATCTGTATCTGCTTAGGCTGTGTGGTATAAACCATTCAATAGTGATCCAGGTATCAGAACATAACAGAGATCTCGCCCATACACGGGCTTATTAGAAATCAGTAGGAGACCGGGTAGCTCATGTCTCCTACAAGCAGCATGAGAAAAGGGAGGGGCCTCCCCAAAACGGAGCTGCTTGTAGGAGACATGAGCTACCCGGTTTATACCACACAGCCTAAGCAGATCGCTTACTTGCAGTACACAAATGTGGATGTGAATGCTGGATCTGGATATATGGGACTTATGTTGAACGGTGCATACCGCAATGAAAATCTAAGTATCCCTCTTTCCTACTTTATGTACCTTTAAGGATTTTTGCTATTTGATGTGTTTTTGGAAAAGGTTTTAAACATATAGAATAAAGACTGTTGAAGTTTTATAAATTTAAGGTGGCCCACTGTGTTGCTGGAGAAATAATAGACCATTCCTCCATATAAAACAGCTTTGACTCTGTCATGTCAGTGGGCTACTCCCATAAACTGCATGCTTCATTTCTGTTCTGTTGAATTAATCAGGACGTTGACTTGGCTATATTTCCATTGTCTAAATATTAACACTTCTCATTTAAACCAAAAAGCTTTATTTTACACATCGGTCCAGTAGCTTTCTGGCTTTTCCAGGTGATATTTAGCAAACAGGCAGCAATGCTCTTTTTGGAGAACAGTGATTTCTCATTGTAGTCCTGTCATGAACACCATTGTTGTTCAGTGTATTCCTGATGCTGGATTCATGAACATTAACATTGGCTAATGTGAGGAAGGCCTTTAGTTGCTTACATTACATTGTATTTCTTTGGGAACTTATAGACTATTACATGCCTCTTGGTGTGAACAGTGTCGGACTGGCCCACCGAAGGATTGGTGGATCCTCCGGTGGGCCCCGAGTCCAACACAGCAGGGCCTGCCGCAGCCCCGTATTGCTGAGGTCCCGCCGCGGCCCCGTGGTAGTAAGCTGGGCAGCGACGCAATGTAGTTACCTCATCGCGCCGCTGCCTCTCTTTGGTCGCACATCCGTCATAGGCTGTGCAGCAGAGGAACTGCCGGAGGAGCATCCCAGCACTGGTGGCTTGATGACGTCACACCGCCAGTGTCGGGCGGAAGAGGAACGCGCTCGGCTGGGGATGCAGGTAAGGTGAGTATTATTATTATTTCTAATGGCGGTTACCTGCCTGAGGGGACCTACATCTATATACCTGTCTAAAGGGACCTATATCTATATACCTGCCTGCCTGAGGGGACATATATCTATATACCTGCCTGCCTCAGGGGACCTATATCTATATACCTGCCTGACTGAGGGGACATATATCTATATACCTGCCTGACTGAGGGAACATATCTATATACCTGCCTAACTGATGGGGACCTATATATACCTGCCTAACTGAGGGGCCCATATATATACCTGTCTAACTGAGGGGACCTATACATGCCTGCCTTATTGTGGGACCCGTATATACCTGCCTTACTGAGGGGACCTATACATGCCTGCCTGAGGAGACCTATATAGCTTCCTATCTGAGGGGGACCTATACACTTATCTAATTGAGGGGACTTGTATACCTATAAGTAAGGAGTTGCTGGAAAAGTGAGGATTTGTGTCCAAATCTGCAGAGACGAGTGTTGGCCGGGAGAAGTCAGCATGGTGGTATGGACCGGATGGAAAAGAAAAGGGAATGTGAACGACTCATCGGAGAAACGTCACCTGTGAGTCACTAAGGGCGACGTGTATGAACGGGGCTGCACCAGATATCTGGCGTCTTTTCAGCCCAATATAAGGTGCAGCCCCTTTCATACATTTTTAAATCTTCCACACGCCACTCTCGGGTGCATTACATAGCGCCTGCGGCGCTTTGTAGTGTGCCCGATCTCGGGGGTGTATGGGAGGCGGGGCTTAATAGAACCATAGCGATGCTACATATTTATAGCATATTTATAGGCGCATTACAGCTGGAACAGGTATACCACTTTCAGTGTGGTTTACCTGTGCCAGAAATGTCGCCCTAGTGCTAGAATGTGCCTGATTTATGACCCGCTGTAGAAGGGATTCATAAATCAGGCGCATTATATGCCAGTATAATGCGCATGAAATTTGGCATGTCGCCCTAAATGTACCTGAACTGTAATCACTTATATGTGTGCAAAGTGTAATGGTTTATATTCAGTAAGGATGTGGATGTATTATTCAGTCACTATGTGGTGGGGATATGTGGTCATGGTGCTCTGGTATTATTTAGTCACTATGTGGTGGTGATATGTGGTCATGATGTTACAGTATTTGGTCTTAATTATTGGTATTTTAATTGGGATTCTGGTTTTATGTAGCGGTGTTATTTGGTAACTGTACGACCATTATTTAATGGCTTTATACTCAGTACTTTGTGTTATAGCTTTTGATATATTTTTATTTATATGAAATGTATCATTCGGGGTCCGGGAGGGACATACATCTTTATACCCTTTATGTTCACCACCGGAGTCCTTTAGGTGAGAGAGACTCAGAAACCCCAGCACTCCATCTTGATTACAGATTAGTGTGATGATGTCATCACATCGGTCTGTTTAAATTGAAGAGAGACTGGGCGGGGCACCGTACAGGTGGTGGAGACAGCGAGGCAAAGTGGGCCCTTAAAATAAACTCCTCTGGTGGGCCCTAGGCACCAAGTCTGACAGTGGGTGTGAACTTTGTTGGTTGACCACTTCTTGGAGTGGGGAGTAATGATCTTGAATTTCTCTCATTTAAACAATCTGTCTGACCTTAAAATGGTGGCATATAAACTCTTTAGAGGAGGTTTTGTAACAGCCTAATTAACATCAACAACTCTTCCTCTGAGGTGTTCGGAAATCTTCTTTGTTTGTGCCATGATACACTTCCACCAACATGTGTTGTAAAGATCAGACTTTCTTAAATTCCTTTAAATAAAACATGTCACCACTCACATCTGTCATCCCATTTTTGAATACTCTTGACACTAATCTCACCCTCAAATTATCTGCTTATCCTAAAGGTTCACATATTTTAGCCATGCCCAGATATCTAATATTCGATCATTTTCTTTAATAAATATGTGTGAAAATTTGATATAGCTTTAGGTCAAATTTATGCAGACACATAAAAAATTATGAAGGGTAATGACATCTATTAATTATATACAACGTCAAAATACTCCCAATATATCCATTAAATGAATCCCACATCATATTGTCTATGGGTTATTTATGCCACTTTAAGGCTTCCTTCACAGCCTGTACTTAACATATACTGTACCTTGCAAGATTTTCCTGGTGTAGACGCATAGAAAGCAAGAACACCCCTTGTGAATAGTGAATTGGCACTATCAATATAACTGGACCTACTGTACTAGTCTATGATTGTATGTATATTTGCCATGTTGTAGAATGGCATACAGTAAAAATGTGGTTTGGGACATATTCAAATATATGACATCAGACCAGGCCATGCCTCACGTTACGTACATTTGATCATCGGAGTGCTGTCTACTATTTACATTTCTATTGTGGAGACTCCATCCAGTGTTGGCAAGCACCCAAATACTTTGATATACTCCTGAGAGTGCCATTCAATATTAGTAATTGTCTAACCACCTCTAAGCACATCCATGTAATCCCACTGCCTACGTCAGGATTCCCCACTGACATCTTGTAAGCAGCCTGAAGCGTACAAAAACTTATTGGCAGGGAGTTGGTGATTCTCTGCTGCACCATGGTTTTTAACTGTTTGCACAATCTAAGAACACAAAAACAGTTAAAAAAGCAGCATCAACCAAGGGATTCAGGACATATGTCCAAGATTCCGGGGACATGCAGCGGGTGAAATAAGTATAAGTTAAACATGCGCTTGAACATGCTTTTTTTGGTCCTTTTTATGATCCTTTGTGTGAATCATTCTCAGCCGTCTTTGGATCTTTGTGTGGACCTAAATTACCACCCCTATCAATATTTAAATTCTAATTATTGGCAGAGCAGCAGGGATACCAGTCAACCAAGTAGCTCTTTCTTTCTTTACAAGCTTTGCAGACATAAGGTATAACCTGCAAAGAAACCTATGGCCCCACCTGATTCCATTATATGGACAATTGCATCCCACAGGGTCACTGACTACTGATAGCTAGACGGTTGACATAGAAAAGGATACTAGTTTTAACTCTGTACAAGGGGCTGCTTGTTTTACTGACCATCAGGTACCTACCAGAATATGATGTAAGGATACAACCAGTTATACCACACCACTTCACCCAGGACTGAGTATATATAGTATATGCTGAAATAATAGGTAAGCATGTAACATCTACATAATTTCTGACTGCTTGGTTGCTCTAATGCTCTGGACACCATAACAACTTCTATGGCTGCTATAGCTATAGTTACTGCTGGTAGAGTCCAAACATTTTTCAGGGGTTCAATGAGCTCCTGAAGTTAACTGATGCTTTTAAACTTGGTTAGTTAGTAAACAATAATGAATATAGTGACTATAGTGAATATAGTGAATAGTGAATATAGTGAATTTCAAACAATTATAAATATTCATGTAGTAACAATACTTTTATGATAAAGGTTTGTACTTGATAGTTAATAAGTTGTAATATAATTTGATTCTTGAAATATGTAACAATACAATGTAAACTATTGATAAATTTGACACTAGATGGCATCAGAGACTTAGCTCACGGTGTAGTACCAGTCCATTCAATTTCAGTGTTGTACGTGTTAATTATATCACGTGACTGATTTACAGAAATCTACTTATATGATTTCTAAAATTGCAGACAGGAATAAAACAAAGCAAGTAATGACTGTTAGGCAGGCTTTTTATCTAGTAATGCAAAAAGCTTTACCAAATAATAGAACACAGTTAGTTTGCTGTAGATTATAAAGCATTTCCATAGAAAATATACATTTCCTGGATTTAATGGTGGCAAATTAAAGTACATGTCCAGTTAAAAATGTATACTGCTTTGAGATCTTCGCGTACAGTACCATTATGGCTAGTACTGTTGAGCTATAGCCCACTTAGGGGCCGGCAGTGGACAAATGGCCGGCTGGTATTTGTCCGGTTTTGCAGCCATCCCCACGGCGGCGGCGGGGACGGCTTTTCTCCGCGCTGAGCGGGGAAAAGCCCTCCCCCCTCCCATTGAATTGTTCATAGTCCGTCCGGAAACCGGACGGAAGAATGATCATGTTCAATGTTTTGCCGCCGGAGGCAAAACCGTCGGGCGGAATACCCGTGCAGTGGGGACTGCTGCACGGGTTTTCCATAGAGCACAATTGTGCTCATTTTCGGCCGGTTTTTCAGGCGGTCTGAAAAACCGCAAACCGGCTGAAAAACCTGCCGAAAACCGTGGGTACATGGCCTTATGGTCCTTTTTTCCACAAGCCTGCTAGCTCGGATTACACTTACTGCTATCTCTTCCCTTGCCTGTCAGTGCACTGCTGTAGCCACAGCAATCTCAAGCAGCAGAGATTGCTGGCTTGACTCATTGCTGATGCTGCTGTAATTACAGAACTTTACCAGTTAGCAAGTTCCCTCTACAGCTACAAAGATGGCATGTAATTCCCTGCTTGGATAAGAAGCTAAGGGCATCATAAGCTTGTGACATGTGTCCTTGATGTTGTAAAGTATAGTGCTTTCAGAGCATTTAATCCTCAAATTTTGCAAGGTGCAGCCAGCTCTGCCACAGATGAGTCCAGTTTATGAATGGGCGTTAACCCCAAACACCCAACAATGATTCCCTCTACTACTATGGATATATACAAGCCTGTCCATAAATAGCAGGTTGGCGAGGTTAGTGATAGGTAGGCAGGGTTAATACCTTCTGATAAATAAACTGGATTCATCTCTGGCAAAGCAATCTGCTACTTGCCAGATTTGCTGTGTTCTGCAATACGACAGGTTCCCTTTAAATGATAAGGGTGCCGTTGTCTGGTAAAGCAAACCAAGTGGGCATTTCATATTTGATTTTTAAATATACATAAACCATCACAGAGGGAAAAAATAACAAGGAAACTCATACCTGAAAAATTGCTATCCAAGCATAACCAATATTATCAAAATTGATAGCACCTTTAAAAGGGTTGTGTTCCCCAGCAGAACAGTTTGTATAATACTGATTCCAGTTGACACAAGAAGTATTGCTGGTATTATTATAAAAGACATAGTCCAGTGTACACTCCAGCCCTTCTTCTCTGCGTGTAGGGATGCTGCGACAGTACCGCATGCCATTCTCTTTGGCTTGGGAGCAGATAAAAGGATTCTCATCTTCATTCTCGGTCTGATAGTACCGTTCTAACTCCAGGGAGACAGGACTATAAAAAACAGAGACATTTATGAAGAAGAATGGTGCATACATGTAACCTCCTGTAACTGTTGCGTAAGAAAACTATAGCCACTGTAAATGCTAAGTGCATAAATGTAATATAATTAGTGGATGCTTCCAGTAAATAAAGTATACCTATTATATACCGAAAAGTTATACAATTTTCTAATTTAATTTGTATAGCAATTTTTCAAGGTTTTCAAGATCCTTGTTTGCTGTAGTTCAGGTAGAAGCAGCCCACAATGCTCTGCAACATTCCACCTGGTGGATATTGGTGAATTTCTTTCTTTTATTTAGAGAAAATAAAATGCCAAGCTCAACTAATGGGTAACACATCATTATACTCTCAATTGCACTAAAGCTCCAGAAGGCGGTTTTATTATTACTCATTGCTGGAGAAAGGGGAGACAACATGCACCAGACAGGTAATATGGTAATGTTGACATTCCTAGTGAGTTTTAAGAACAGAATGTCCTGGAAAAAAAAAATGAAAAATGAAGACTAAAAGCGAATTAAAATGTTAACTATTTGGCCAACTAGGTAAAAGCCTCTCCTACAATAGTTACTCGTTTCTTTGATTTCTTGTAATAACCACATTTCCAACTTACAGACTGAAGTTTTCAGGGAGGAAGCAGCGGTTTCTAAGCAGACCAGCCCAAAGCTGTACTCCAACAATGCCAAAAATGAAGAATACAAAGAAGCAAAGTAGAAGGACATTGCCTAACATTGGAAGGGTATCCAGCAGCAATGTAACAAGAATTCGCATACCTGCAGAAATGAAGGAAAACAGCAGTGACTTGTGACACTTGCAGCAATCTGACATCTCATCACAATGTACAAGTAATGTCAATTATATGATGAGCTGACAGCATAATGACATGTAAATGGCTAATAACAATACATGTAAAAAACAGTATACTTATTAGGGAACCAGAATTTACAATACTATAATTGATGAATAAACAATACAAGAAATTACAGCAGTTAGGCCAAATATTTAAAAGTGTTCCACCTCATGTACATGGCAAAGCCACGGAGTCCACCAACACAATGCCACATTCTAGAGATATTCATCCTATAGAAGCAATGCTTACAGGGGAGATCAACTCTGTAATAAAGCATCAAGTGGATCTTGAAATTGGAGGCATAAGAAAATAGAGTGGAGCCCTATAGTGTTAGACAGGTCCTAGGTTTTTCAGGCACTTACATCTGCCATTTATATTCGTGTCTTATTTAGTACCCATTTTGAATGTATTTTACCTGAGTCTCCTTGCACATACAGTACAGTTTTTCATGTTTTTTTTGTTGTTGCTACAATTGGGATTTTGTTTTTAAAAAAGGAGAAGAATGTAAGTGTTTAAATAAAATCGGACAGAACACAAGCACATTAGGTATGTAGGTTAGCATAAGTCTAAAGAACAAAAGGTAATAATTCATTTATGGGATATACTGTATTACCAACAGCAGCAAATTACCAATAGTAATCTCTAAACATGCTATAATACATTTGTATAATAAATATAGCGTACCTTTTAAAAAAAAAAATTCTGTTCAAATCAATTCAGTCCATGGTGTGGTGATATCGGCCATGCTGTATAATTACGGTAAGTATATTCCTCTTAGAAACAAAGGGCCTCATGTATGAAAACTGTCTTGGTCTAAGACTTTCTTTGTTGCCCATAGCAACCGATCAGAGTTCATTTTATGTAGTGCTATGAAAAAAAGAAAGGGGAGCTCTGATTGGTGGCTATGGGCAACATAGAAAGTCTAAGGGCATGTTCACACGGCACATTGTGGCGCGTATTGTACCCCATTGACTTCTATCATCCATGGGGCGTACACGCCTGTAAGAAGTGACATATCACTTCTTTCACCCGGCGTTCAATATGTGTCATAGAAGACGAACATAATTCATAGCACTCACTGGGAGCTACGAATTACCGTAATTGCGGGCTATATTTTGGGCGCATTGCAGTGCAATAACACCGTGTGAACATACTCTTAGGCTATGTTCACACGGCTTATTTCAGAACGTATTTACATCAGATTGCCGATCGTAAATACGTTCTGAAATCAGTTGAAAATCAGTTACAAATAAGTACCACTAAGTGTGGCACGTATTTGTAACTGATTTCCCGACGGATTCACCATCTCCATTCATTGTAGGTGGTGAATCCGTCCGGAAATAATTGACATGCACATTGTTTTTCCGTCCGGATTGCTGTCGTCAATCCGCGGCGGCAATCTGGAACGGAACTACGCGTCGTGTGAACGACGAGCCGTATTTTCTATTGAAATCAATAGAAAATAGGCTGTGACTTGTTTCTGACTGATTTGCCGACGGATTGACGATCGTCAATCCGTCGGCAAATCCGCGGCGAAATAAGCCGTGTGAACGAGGCCTTAGACCTAGAGAATTTTCATACATGTCCCCCATAGATTTTAGTGCTCTGCAAATAATCAATGTGCTGAAAAATTTACAAATGAAGGACAAAATCATACCACACAAAGCACGGAAACCCCACGAACACCCTGCCACTGATTTTAAAACTCCAAAGTATACTATGCAGCACACTAGTGATATCACTAATTGGAGCTTGTAGCACCTAATGTACTACAAGCTATATTTATTATACATACAGTTGAAACGGAGACCCGTTACATCGGGGACTGCCTATAATGAATAAACCAACTAATTCTTTGCACTGGGTGTCTGTTTCAACAAAAGCTATTTCAGTGTGATCATGTTATGCTACAATGTGCAGCATCAGTTGAAAATTATTTAAAAAACCCGAATAATCTTTATAGCAAATTGTTTTGCTAGTTTTGAATTCAATGTATGTAATAGGCTCCTATGCTTCACAAAGTGGTGGCTGACACTAGTCATAATGTTAGGTCTGTTCAAGGGAATTAGAAATCTGAGTCAGGAAAACAAAGCTGTGGCCATTATAACAATATGAAAGGAAATTAATTAGCACAGAAAAAGTTTTCATAGTTAAAATAGGGCAAAAATTTGAATTGGGGCAGAACAGCTTCTAAAAGCTTTAGGGCGTGTATGTCTATGCGGTTCATACATTTTGGGGACAAACGAGGTTAATCTTTGGGACGAAAGCCATCTGCCGCAAAGGAAGCACAATTGTTGGTGTGCAAAAAAGACTCCACTGAATTCCTGACAGCTAAAGCCATGCTTACCAATGTTAATGATTAATCTATAAAATAATTTACCACAATAAAAAAAATTTAAATAAAAATTTTATAAAAGAATGTCCCCAAAAAATAATATAAAAAATTTAATTTCAACAAAATAAACCAAAAAAACATTAACCCCTTAACGACCCCGGAATATGAGTACACCCAGGGTCCTAAAGGGTTTGGCGGGATCGCCCACGCTTCCCACAAAAACAGCCCCCCGGGGGTTTGCGGCTTTGCAGCTAAAACCCCGCGGTTTACGTGGGGGGGGGTTACAGCGCACCGTTCCTCACTGGGATTGGGACATCAGCGTTGTTCCTTGGAATGGAGCGAACCTTGTGAAGGCTTCATTGTGAGTTTTGCCGCCATCTTTGACAACCCCAATCGGCCCGGACATAGGAAACCCCGTTTGCAGCACTCGAGTGCCGAGTGCCGCCTGGCGCATGTACAGGGGCCGCACCGGTCGCATCTGCGACCGGACCCCTGTGCCAGGGGGCCGAAAGGCCCACCTCGCCACACGGCTGCACGGCCGGGCATACCCACCCAGCACCCATACCGCAAGCAGCGGCCGGGGCCCTGAACACGGGGCCCCTTCTGTCCATTTTCACTTCCAGGAGCCCGGGCAACGCTGATTAATGACGTCATCGCGCCCATGCCCCGGGGCCCCCGCTCCCCCTGCCAGCGGCTGCTCCGGGCGAAGAAAGAAAAAGAAGCAGAGACTTCAGATAAGTATTGATTTTATTTTTTTTGCAACAACAAGCCCTGCCTACCTATATACTGCCCTGCCTACCTACCTATATACTGCCCTCCTACCTAATACTCCCCCTCCCTGGCATATATGCCCGCCTACCTATAACTGGCCCCGCCTGGCTATATACTGCCCTGCCACCTACCTATATACTGCCCCCCCTCCCTCCTAGTACTGCCCTGCCGGCTATATACTGCCCTGCCTACCTATATAGCCCGCCTGCCTACCTATAACGCCCTGCCTCCCTTTTAAATACTGCCCCCTGCCTGCCTTATATTGCCCGCCTCCTCCCTATTACTGCCCTGCCTACCTCCCTATTACTGCCCTGCCACCTATATACTCCCTCCTCCCTATAACGCCCACCTCCCTATATACTGCCGCCACCTACCATATACTGCCCGCCTGCCTATTACTGCCCTACCTACCTATATACTGCCCCCCTACCTATAATACTCCCCTCCCTGCCTGCCTATATACTGCCCACCTACCTATATATCCCCCGCCTCCCTGCATAGCCTTGCCTACCTACCTATATACTGCCCCCCTCCCTACCTTATACTCCCCGCCTGCCTAAAACTGCCCCCAAACCTACCTTATACTTCCCCTGCCTACCTATATATCCCCTGCCTAGCTATATCCCCTGCCTACCTATAACTGCCCGGGCCTACCAATGCGCCCCTGCCTGGCTATATATTGCCCTGCCTTCTACCTAATTCAGCCCTGCCCCCCTAATACTCCCCCTCCCCAACCTATATCAGCCCCCTTGTCTACCTATAACTGCCCCTGCATATTTTTAAACAGCCCTGCCTCCCCTACCTATATCTCCCCAGCCTACCTAATATCACCCCTCCTCCACCCTAATACGCCCGCCCCCTATATATCAGCCCTCCTCCCTACCTATTTTCGCCTGCCTGGCTAATATTGCCCTGCCACCTAAAATACTGCCCTGTCTGGCTATATATTGCCCTGCCTTGCTATATACTGCCCTGCCTACCTATATACTGCCCTGCCTCCCATATACTGGCCCGGCGGCTAAACTGCCCCGCCTGCCTATTACTGGCCCTGCCTGGCTATTAATGGCCCTGCCTATAACTTCCCCTGCCGGGCTATAAACTGCCCTGTCTCCCTATATACTGCCCCCCTACCTTAAAATTCCCCTCCCTGCCTAAAACCCCGGCCCTGCCTATATCTGGCCCTGCCGCCTATAACTGCCCTGCCTACCTATATACTGCCCCTGTCTCCCTATATACTGCCCTGCCTACCTAATACGCCCCTCCTTATACGCCCTGTCTACCTATATATGCCCTGCCTACCATAAGTGGCCCCTTCTGCCTATATACTGGCCCCCTGCCCCTGGCTATATACTGGCCCTGCCTGCCTACATACTGGGCCCTCCTGCTTATAAACCCCCCCTTTTGCCTTGCTTACATACGGGGCCTCCGGGCTACTTACGGGCCCTACCTGGCTAAATAGGGGGCAGCCCTACTAACGGGTAATTACTGAGGGCAGCCCTAGCAAACTGGCTATTACGGGGGCACCCCCACTACCTGGCTATTTTCCTGGGGGCAGCCCTTCTACCTGGCTAGTTACAGGGGTAGGCCCTGCTACCTACCAAAAAAAAATGGAGGAACCCCTTTTTTACCTACCAAAGGGGTCAAACCTATTACATGCCATTACTACATTTTTTAATTTCTAATTTTAGGGTCTAACATACGCGTTTGGGAATTGATAGGAAAGTGCTGGTAAAGAGAGGAGTCTAAGATGTATTTTGTGGGAAATTCTCAGGACAAAGACTGGGAGAAAAAACATTGCTTCTGTACCGCAAAGAAAAAAGGGAAGGGGAACACTCTCGGAAACATCATGGAGGTTGGGCAAGAAGGAGAAGAAAAGGAGAAATAACCCCCACATGAGACGACTCCTTATCCCTGCTGTCAGGGGAAAATTTTTCTTCTTGTTGAAAAAGTGCTGTATTTAGTGATGGTGACCTGACTACTGGTGATTGGGTTAGGGGGGGTTGTTGGTTTTGTTGGTGGTTTTGTAGTGTGAGTGTGGGTTGTCCCGGATTGTAAAGCAAAAACACACCGACTATGGATGAGGGGTTTCTCCACCACTGTTTCTTTCTTTTTTGCCTTTTGTGTAAAGGGTGCTTTCATACGAGCGGTTTTTGGTGCATTTTTTCATGCGTTTTTTTTTGGGGAAAAATGTACACATTTAAAAACTCTCCCCTTTTTGCACAAAAACCCCCAAAATCTCTGTTGAAGGGGACTTTATATTATTTTTTTAGAAAGTGGGGATCTGCGAGAACAAGGAAAAATTTTTTTAAGGGATATTGTATTTGGGGGTGGTGGGGGGTTTATTCCCATTTTTTCCCTGCCCTAATGCATTTCTATACAATTCATTTGGGTGGGATAAAGGATCAAGCCCCCTAGTGGTGAAGCGCCCTAGGGGGAATCAAAGTTAAAGTAAAAAAATAACAAATTTGAATGAATAAAAAAAATAAAAGAATAAAAAAGTTACACATATTTGGTATCACCGCATCCAAAAAAATCTTATCTATTCAAATATAACAAAATCTATCCCGTACACTGAACACCGTAGAAGAAAAAAAATTCCAAACGGCAAAATCGCGTTTTTTGGGTCATTTTACATCCAAATTGGAATAAAATTGATCAAAAAGGTCTCATATATTGAAAACTGGTACCAATAAAAGTACACTTCAGTCTGCAAAAAATGCACCCTCACTGACTTCTGTAGGTGTTAGTGCAAAAAAGTTATTGGTCACAGATAATGGTGCCGTGGCGCAAATTTCAAAAATAGAAAATGTTTTGGTTTTTTTATGGTACCAAAAGATAATGTTTGGTATTGCCGGATTCTCGTTAACCTGTCTAATACAGATAACACATCACATTTACCGAAGATTGAACGCCGTAAAAGCAAAACACCCACAAACATGGCACAAGTAGTTTTTTTTTCTCACAATTTGTTCCACTTGGAATTTTGTGGTTTCCCAGTATATTTTATAGTAAAGTGAATAAAACCATTAGAAAGTACATCTTGTCCCGCAAAATAAAAGCCCTCACATGTCTATGTAGGTGAAAAAATAAAAAAAGTTAGGGCTCTGGGAATGCAAGGAACAAAAAAACAAACATGTCAACAACAAAAAAACGCAAGGTCCTTAAGGGGTTAAATTACATATTATAAAATTAATAATAATATAAAATTAGAAAACCAATACAGTATCTACCGTAAATCCCATTATAATGGCATTATCAGTGATTGCATTATCAGTGATTACAAACACATCACAGCAGCCTAGAAATAAAAGAAAAGCCATTAGAATTGCATGTCAGTGAATATAAACTGTGGAAGTGAGACCTGTGGTGTGCTGGTTATTGTATTATGTAGAATAAAGGCTGAGAGCAGCAAAATTTAATTTCGACATTCATCACCATCTGATTAAAATTTGTTTAATTTTATGTAATACAAATGAAAAAAGTAAGAAAATCAGAATTTTTTTTTATTAACAGAAACTCAATGAATTGCACTAGTCTCTATAGAGAAGAAAAGCAACAGTAATAATACAAATGTTACAGTTAACTATGATTGATAGTAATAGCTACTTAACTCTTGCAACATTCTAACCACAAATTGAGATTGACACAATTAGTGGCATAAATTGAAAAATAAGTTATATTTTTTTGCCCTAATGGCAAATCTAGTTAGTTTGCGACAACTTTGACCTCAGTCAGACCTCTTTTAACTTGGTCTGGCTGTTCTGATAGTTATGCGCCTACTTTTGGCGTTCCACTTTCATAAATGTGTCAAATCTTACAAATCTGGTACAACACGACCAACATCTTTGGCGCATCTAAAGGTGTTGAGCGCTGCACAGAATTTGCCAAAGTTGGGAATACGACTGTTCATATATCTGTAGAACAGAGCTATGCCAGGTTTTTGGGCTCTAATCATGCCAGAATACATGTAGTCCATAGTTTGTAAGACTGAAAAAGTCAAATGGTTATCTAGTTCAGCCTATTGTCCTACAGTGTTGATCCAGAGGTAGGCAAAAACCCCCATGAACTACAGATATAGCAAAACTGAACAAGAAAGGTTATGAATCATGAAATCAAGGCCCAGAATGTTATCTCAACTTTTTAAACACGTTTCAATGGTATTTGTTTAAAGATAAGAATAGATAACATAAAAAGCTGTGATATCACAGTCAAGCTGAGCTCTGCTACATCCGGATATTATTAGCCAGGCCGTGGCCCACTCCGTCCTCGTTTACCTCTTTGCCGTGGAATGTGACGTCCATGTCTCCGGCTCCAGCAGGTCCTGCACTTTGGTCCAGCTGCCGCTTTCCCCTAGAGCGCTTGCTAAGTTATTTAAAGGGCCAGCACATGCCACCCAACTTTCCTATCTTATAGCCTGCTGCCTGAGGCTACTCAAAGAGCACCTCCAGTTTGCCGGGGTGCTTCACAGTATCTTTAGTAATATTGTGTCTTCTATTCTCCAGTTCTGACCTTTAGCTTAATCCTGACCATCCTTTTTGTTTGCCGCCTGTCCTGACATTCAGCCTGCGACTCCTCCACAATGCAAGAACTCTACCTGCCTTGACCTACTGCCTGTGACCCAACTTTTAGTGAACTCCATCTGCCCTGATCCTTGGCTTGTAATCCAGCTACATCTTCTGTCTATCCCTCCGGTACCGCAACTGTCTTTTAGTTGTCTCCACGCGACTATTTGGGGAGTGGGGCCGGGATTTCCCCTACAGTAAAGACCGAACCTTGTAAAAAGGGGTTTAAAAAGGCAAAAGACCAACCCTCGAAAAGTTCCCGGCCGTACCAGTGGATCCACCACTGACCCATGACAAAGTAAAAGCTAATTATCCTCTTTTTTCCAGAAAGTATTTATTCTAGTTATTATAACTTGTTATTTTATTGCACTCTAGAAATGCAACCATGCCCCCTTTCACCATGACAAGTTCCTCTGGCAGTGTGTTCCACAGTCTCATTGCTGTTTTACATAAAATGGATCCCCCTCTATGTTTAAGTATAAACCTTTTTTCCTCTAGACATATGAGGTGGCACAAATGATTTTTGGCGCCCAGGAGTCATTTTTTTGCGCGCATTTTTCACGGAGAAAGGCCTAAACTATGAACCCTTTTAGCGGTAAAAATTTAGCTTTTTACGCAAAGGACCCTCTCTCAGTAAACCCCTTTTTAAAGGCTCACCTGTTCCCGCGTAATGCCCGGGGGTTTTGCCTTCAAAAAACCCCAAATGTGTCGCTTCGTACGGTTTTAGTGTGAACCCTCCAGCACCCCCCCCCGGTCCACCATTAAACACAAAAAAGGGCTCAGGGGCGCGTTTTTTAATGGTCAATATAGGGGGGGCGCCTGATTAAAAATCTAGCAACAGGGGTGCACCGTTTTCTGGCTGAAAAGACACCAACTTTTTGCGGCACCCCCTTCAACGTTTGTGCACCCCTGGGTTTCACACGGTGCATTTTTGGTGCGTTTTTTTTTGGGAGAAAACCATAATTAAAAGCCCCATTGTTATGGATAGAGTCCCATATATGAATAGATCATGGGAGAGTTCTCTTTATATATTTGATTATTTTTAGCACCCCAAAAAAAGTTTTTCTCTGCATGAAATAACCCAAATATTGCTAAACTTTCTGGGTATTTATGTCCACCCAGTCCTTTCATTATTTTTGTTGCCCACCTTTGTTCTAGCACTAAAATGTTTTAATTGTGCACTGCGGGCCAAAATATTCCATGTGTGGTCTGAATAGGGATTTAACCTATTTAGATAATAAAAAGGTATTTAAAGGTGGAATTTCCCTCTAAAGATTAGTAAATCTTATTTAAAAAAGAGGGTTTTTAAATTCCCTTTTTTACAAATGTCCCTACACCTTACGCCTCAGCCTGCTCCCTTACATAATATCGTATATACTGCTGTGATTGTAGATACTTCCCTTAAATTCTATAGCAAGTGGAAGCAGTATACCATCATTAGACATTAGTAGGCACTTCATGCGATCTATTCCTATTTGATGAGGTTATTTATAATCTCTTGTACTGCCAGTTAGGAGACAAATAAGATCACAATGAAATCAACATTAAATAAATGAAGTATGCCTTGGGGCATACTATAAAACACTTGGAAATATAAAGGGCCCTGTCATACAATCAACGGGGAGCACCTTTTGAAAATGATTTTTTTTTAGCCGCCCCCAAATTTTTTTTTTTTAATCTTTTTTTGGGGAACTTATTTGGGTCCCCCCGGGTTTAAATGGCTCGCAGGGGAACGTAAAACCCGGACCCCCGCCCGTGCGAGAACGACTTTCGAAGATCCAGAGAATATTCAAGCATCCTAAAAACCATAAACGGAACTGGTTAGAAATGTTCTTATTTCAAGTTGCTTACGAATCTATATAAGCCACAGAATAAGCAAAATTGGGAAAATGGGGGGGAAAAAACGAGAAATTTAAGCCAGTTTTCTTTGTACAGAGAATCTCAATTTTTCCTTTCAGGTATGAATAGACGAGCCCTATAGCATTAAACAATTCTACTGTAGTATATTGTGTCTTTTCTATATAATTTGTAATTATTATTTTATTATTTTTAAATTTTTGTTTTAAAAAAATGTCTATAAGGCCATGTTCACACGGGTTATTCTGGACGTAATTTTTAGTCCGTAAGTGCCCAAATTTTCGGGGTGAATCCCCCTCCCAGTAAAATACGGTAATTTACAGTTCTCATAGAGAACTAAAGCATTAAAGTCCTCCTCTCCCGCCCGGGGAATCCGCCGGGGGGGGAGATAAAATTTACAGGGGCACCCTTTCTAGCGGCGTATACACGCTGCTAAACCAAAGACTGTCCCATGGGCCGGCCCAAAATGCCGGCCCCCCCGCCCGCCCCCCCCCGCTCCCCCCCGCCCCCAGCCGCACGGGGTAATTGCGGGGCGGGAATTTCCCCCCCGCATTTTAAACCGGGAACATAGCCTTAGAGTTGTGTTCTACATTATGAGAGCAGCCTGTATTACCTCAAGGAACAAAAGTACAAGGCTTTAAACAGGTGTTGCATTTGTAGCAGGAGACCACACATTCAACCACTGAAACTGCTTGTGGGAAGGAAGTTGCAGTTCTGTGAACCCGGGCCTAAAAGGGGAAAAAAGCCAAAAAGGGCCAAAAGGGTATTCAAGTTTTTGGGCCCCTTGAGGACCCTATGGTTAGACCCTTACTAATCAGGGAAACTACCCAAAAAATTTCTAACCAAATGCACTAATTTTTGGGAGGTCCCATGCATCATGTCCAATTTCCCCCTCCCCTTGCTCATAGATGTGGAAACCCAAACCCAAAAAGTGCGAGCAAGCCCCCTGGGACTGAAAAATGATTAAATGTATACATCACATATAGTAGTTGCATTCATGTCAGATGCTAGTTCACTTTTGTTTATTGATAGAAAAGGAAAAAATTATACCCGGGGTAAACCCCCCCCCTTTTTTCCCGAACTCAGCAGAAAATTTCTGATTGTGTACGAATATTTAAATTATCCTTTCTATCATGTTCCAAGATTAAATACAAACATTTCTTGAAATTATTTGGGTCTTTTTTTAAAAAAATCATTTTTTTGGGGGTTTAACTAATCTCCAGTTTCCAAGCTTTTACAGTAAAGAAGCCTCTTAGAACCTTTAAAAAATTTGACATGTAAAAATTTTTTCTATTTCAGGGGGTTTTTCCCTTTTTGTAAGAAAGACTTTTTGGGGGTCTGTTCCCCAAAAAAGTTTTGAACCCATAGACGAGACCTGCACCTATCACAGGCATATTTTTAACCCGAAATGGGTTACTCTTTTTTAAAATTAAAAAACTAATTGATGCTTTTCAAAAACAAAATTTTAAACTAATTTTTTTTGGATCTATGCACCTTTTAAATATAAGAAAATATCCTGCAGGCCCATGAAGAATATTATGTCCTCTCTGTACTACAAGTACAATTGTGCTTTATTATTTAGAGAGGCGACCCTATTAATTTAATGGGGCGGGGCCAGAATACATTTTTAAAATCTCCAGCCGCCAATTTTCCCGGGCGCCCTTACAAAGCGCCCCGACTTTTTGTAGCTCCGCTAAAGGCATTTCTAGGGCCCTTACACTTTGGGAAAAGCGGAAAAAACCCCCTTTCAAAGTGGTAACCCCGATCCAGAAACTTGGCCCCGGGGCGCTGGGGAAGTTTCCCCATTTAAAAGACCCGCTGTATACAGGTTCAAAAAATCAAGGGAATTCCCTTTTCCCTTGTCATGGGGCAAAGAAAATTTTTTTGTGTTGAAAGCCAAATTTCATCATGGGCAAACCCCTAAAAGTTTGATTTTTTGCCCTGCTCCCTTAACCATTTTTTAAATGTAGGGGGGGGGGTTTTCAAAGTCTTCAACATACTTGGGGCATTCGTTGGGGAAATTGTAACTTTCCTCCTATCATCAATGAGGAAACTGTTTCTGACTTCTTTAGGTAAGGACTTGCTTTATTTGTATTAGTTTTTTTTTCTTTTTTTTGCCCCAACAACAAATTTTACCTAACACTAGTTTAAATTTTAAAAATGTGTTTTCCCCGCAAATTTTAAAATATAGTTATGTCAAGGGGATGCCTTTTCACGGGATGCCCTGTATGATCAGAAAGAGTGGACTGTTTTTTATGGAAATCCTGCAAAAAAAGAATCGGGGGCTAACTTGGATTTAATCCTTCATTCTGAGTCAAAAGTGACTTAGGTTTAAGTGGTTAAATAAAAAAGGAAGGAGCTTTCTGTCACCCCTGTGGTATCCTGCAAGATAAGGCATCCCAACTTAAAAGGTTCCAACCCCTTTTTCCCCGTGGCTTTTCCCTATTAGGTTGTCCCCTTGGTTGCAGTTTTTTATGACAATTTGGGTTAACAAAAGTAAAACCCAGTAGAAAAATATGGAACTACCCCCCTAAGGGGAAGTTAAAAAAGGGTTTTTGAAATTATAAATTCAATATATGAACAAAAAAAATTACATGAAAAAGAAAATTTTTATTAACAATTTTTTTCCCCAGTAAGTATATTATAGAAGCTCAACAGTAAGAAAATTTTGGGAAAATTAACAAAAATATTGTTTAATACTTTGCTCCCCTTTGCTTTTTATAGGCCCCAAATTTTAAAAAAGGATGGACTTTATATTGATAAAAAAAGGGGGCCCCAAAAATTGGTTTTCTTTAGACAATTTATTTTATTTTTAGCTTTTTAGATATTCTGACTTCGCCAAAAAAAGGTAGGGGTTTGCCAATTTGGGGCGGGCCCCTGCATGCTTCCCCTGTCCCAAAAAAATTTGATAGCACAAACTCAGGGAACTAATAATATGTAAACTGGGAAATAGACATTTTTAAAAACAATGTCAATTGATCAAAATTTAAAAATTTTGAGGCAGTTTAAGGGGCCGCCACAGGGGCACTTTGGCTCCCATCGGAAAAATCCCGCTGGAATTGCCTGTTTTTGGGCCAAAGCAAAGGGCCGCCGAGGGATGTTTTTTTCTCCGGTGTGCGGAGAAAAGCCCTACTCCTTCGCATAGACATGTTCATATCCCGCCCGAACACCGGAGGTCCATATTAACAGTTGTCACCCGGTTTGCAGATGGTTTTCAAGACCGAAAACCATCTGAAAAACCGGAGAAAACCCATGCAGTGAGGAAAAGCCCAAATGTCTTTCATCTACACTGGGGATTATTTTTTAAAATCTTTTTCCCCGGTCTTTTTTAAACATCAAGCTGGTTCCAACTTTCTTCCCATAGGGGTTTAAGGATGGTTTAAACCTAAATAACCATAAATTAAGAAATACTGTTTGAGGGCCCACGCCCAAAAAAAATGTAGGACATCAGGTTTTTAACCGGGGCGGGGAGAGAAAATGTGGATGAAAATTTGGGATATGGGCAACTTTAAAACGTTTGCTTTCCCCCTTCCAAAGAAATATGGATCCCATATGAACCAATCTTCCCTAAAAAGGAAACCATTCATCCCTGATTACAAGTGGCAATTACACTGGATCAACATTCAAAACGGAAATTCTATATGTCTGTATATTGATAACAATTCTAATTGTCTAAGCTTTTTTGAAACCATTACCTCTCGCTGCTGATCTACAGTTCTTATATTAACCCTTTACCGCCACAGCCAGTTTTGACCTCATTGACAGAGCCACATTTTTAAAACTGTCATGTTTCACTTTATGTGGGAATAACTTTTTGACACTTTTACCTATCCATGTGATTCAGAGACTGTTTTCTCACAATACATTGTGCTTTAAGTTAGTAAAAGAGTTTGTTCCATACAATTCTTGTTTATTTGTGAAGAATATCAAAATGTCGTGAAAATTTAAAAACTTTGCCAGTTTCAAAGTTCAAAAATTTCTGCATGCAAGACAGTTATTCCACACAAAATAGTTTGTCTACTGTAGGTCGGGATCATTTTAAAAAAATTTTTTTTCTTTTGTTACGACATTGGAGGGCTTAAAAATTTAGAACGACATGTCCCATTAGGGCTGCACCATTTTTTTTGGTGTACTTTGCGCCAAAAAACCTATTCTCTATGTAAACTGTAGTACACCAAAACTTGGTGCATTATACATTAGGCATGACACATGCTAGCAATCATGTGCTATGCGCCTAAATTATGCTATGCGCAATTATACCATGCAAGGTATACCAGAAGGCAGATTTTTGACAGGTTCATTCATTCAGGCGCACTATACACTGATTTAATGTACATGTCACCTTTAGTAGTAATTTCTCACATTTTCAAGAAATTTTGCAACATTGATTTTTTTAGGGACCAGTCCAGGTCTGACGTGTCTTTGCGGGGCCTGTAAAAAAATGTTTTCCAACAATCTGCAATTTTAGCTGAAAATGTTTAATTTTTACAAGAAATACTGGAAAAAGTTTGTTACGCAATTTCTTCCAAGTTCCACAATACCCTATATGTGGGTGCAAACTGCTGTTTGGATGCATGGCAGGGCATATAAGGGAAGGAGCGGCATTTGGATTTTGGTGGGTGCCATTTGCAAAACCCTCAAAGCATCAGAACAGGTGAAACCTTCCAGAAGTCACCCTATTTTGGAATCAGTTCAAATCCAAGAAAAGCAAAGCAGCCGCCCTCTTTCAAACACTCCCCAAAACCAGGTACCTTCACTTCATTTCCCCCGCTCCGTGTTGCTTTTAAACGAAGTAGTTGCTGCGATCCCGCTCGGACAGCTGCCAGGCAAGGCTACGTAATCCAAAATGTAAATCCAAAAGGACACTCCAGCAGGATCGTGCAATCTTCTTTTATTCCAAAATAGACATGACAGTGCAGCACAAATACAGTGTCAACGCCAACGCGTTTCTGGTCACTCTGGACCCTTGATCACGGCACACATCTTTAAAAAACAGGTGTTCTTAAATACACATTAAAAACAACGTCACAAATGCACGTGATAATGGAGAGGGCGTGGACAGGGGGTGAGAAAAGGAGAAAAAGGGGCGTAATTCATTTTGTTAACTCTATGTTGTTACATGAAAAACAATGCATATGTTTACTACTTCAATGTATCCTCTTTATATAGTATGTGCACAAAAGGGAATATCTTCAATAGATATACATGAGGTCATTGCGCTGGTTTCATACCCTTTTGGGACACCTCGTGATCGCATGATAAGATCCAGAAAGCCTCCCGGACTCTAGTTTTATGTTCCCAATCACCACCGCGCGGCGGTTTAGTGACTCTCTCAATTGCACCACAACGAAAGGTAGCAATTTTGCTGTCATGATAATCAACAAAATGCCTAGTAGCTCCAGATGTATGAGCCTGTTTATTTTTAATCCCCGTGAGATGCTCCGCTATCCTTGTTTCCATTTTCTTATGGTACTATCCTATATATGTTAAATTACATTCACTACATACATGAGTAAACAAATATGGTCCCGATTCACAGTTAATGTAATTTTTAATTTTAAACTGTCTGGATCCATCGCTATCAGAAAATGTATCTCCCTTGATGACTATAGCGCATAAATTACATCTAGTTTTACCACACGGATAACATCCCGCATGTTGAAGCCAAGTATTGCTAGTTTTGCTCTGAAACAGACTAGGGGATAAGTCATTTCCCAACGTTTTACCTCTTTTTGAGACAAACTAAATTCACTTCTCCACATATTCTTTAAGATTGAGTTCTGTCTCAAAATTTGGACATTTTTAAAAAAAGATTTTCTTAATCGTATTAAAATCATCATATTATATCAGTAGAAGAAAACTAAATGTTGTTGGGTGCCCTTATTCTCCTTATGTGTTTTTGCCAACAATGTTTTTTGTGTATGAATATCTATTTTTCTTGCTGCCTCTTTAAGAAGATGATCCGAATAACCTCTCTCTCTAAGTCTGCTCTCTATAACTCCCTTTTCTTTCAAAAAATCAGAATCCAAGGTACAAGCCCTTCTGGCTCTAGTATATTCACCCATCGGTATGGCCGCTATCGTATGTGTTGGGTGGTTGCTGGTGGCTTGTAAAATTGTATTACCACAATCAGGCTTCCTATATAATTTGGTGTGGACTCTCCCCATTTCAGATACACCCTCCAACTCCAAATCCAAAAACGAAATCCTTCTGGGATCTGATAAAAAAGTAAATTTAAGATTGTGTTGGTTGTCATTCAGATAATCTATGAACTTAGGTATGGACGCCACATCGCGACCCCACACCATAAGGAGGTCGTCGATGTAACGCCCATACCAAATGATACAATCACCATAGGGGTTATGTAAGCCATAAAGTGCATGTTGCTCCCACCATGCCATGTACAAATTTGCCATGGTCGGCGAGGCAGAAGCCCCCATCGGTGCTCCTTCCGTCTGTAGAAAAAAGATGTTATCAAATTTAAAATAATTATGTTTCAGCAGAAAATTTATGCTCTGAATGACAAACATCTTTTCCTCCTCTTTATAGTTGGAATCCCTATTGAGAAAAAATTCAATAGCAACAATGGCTAAATGATGGGGAATAACTGAATACAAATTGACCACATCGCAACTCAACCACACATAGGGAGCCTGCCACACAAAATCCTGAAATGTGTTGAGTACACTGGTACTATCTTTGAGATAACCAGGGAGAGATCTAACCAATGGTTGGAGCATGTTGTCAACCCATTCGCTAAGTTTATCACTAAGAGAGCCCATACTAGCTAAGATAGGTCGTATTGAAGGAGGGAAATTATCCTTATGGGTTTTAGGAATCCCATAAAAGATGGGTACTATAGGGTTTTTAACCTGTAAAGAAATTTTTTGTTTTTCAGATAATACACCCATATGTTGTCCCTCATCCAGTAATTTATCCAACTTATTCTTAAAAATTAACGTTGGGTCTGACTCTAACTTGCGATACGTGTTCTGATTACCCAAGATGTTCATAACCAATTTTTTATATAAAGCATCGTCCATAATCACAATTTTACCACCTTTATCCGATTTTTTAATAATAAGGTTCTTATTGTTTTTTAATACTTTCATTTCCTTTTTTTGCAAGTATGTCAAGTTATATTTCTTTTTCCCTCTTAATTTTTTGTTCTTAAATTTATTTTTATTAAGTTCCTTCAAGTCCCTTTCCATCGCCAACTGGAAAGCATCCAGGGCCTGGACCCGTGCTTGTAGGGGGTAAAATTGTGGGTTGGACGTGTTAACATGAACACTAGGGCTCTCTGACAGATATTGTTGCTCACTTTCCTTTTCTAACTCTTTCAGTGTAAGAAGAGACCTTTGTTCCTTAAACTCCAAATTTTCATATTCATTAATTTGTTGATCACCCAGTTCAATGTGAACCAGAGATTCATATCTATCTCTCCCTCCACTCTCCTTTTGATGGAAGAATCTTTTAACTGTCATCAATCTAGAAAATTTGTTGATGTCAAGTAATGTATCAAACAGATCAAAACCCTTATTGGGCACAAAGTTCAAACCTTTATTAAGCACTTCAATCTGTCCTTCTGTTAAGATAATAGGCGTCCATACAACCAAATTTTCAAATAGATCCACTTTTAATTTTTCTTTCTTGCTGCAGTGTTCTTTTTCGGTTTCTTTGGATTTATGTTTAAGTCCTCCTCTCCTTCTCCACCGTTTTTTGACTGATTAGGAACATCCCTAGATGCATTTCTTGTATTAGGTTTTCCCATGGGTAACTGCTCCATATTCGTACTTCTAGATTCCGAGTCAGTTCGTGAACCATCTGTATCCGAAAAACTGACATTACGGCCATAAGATCGATATCTGCTTCTCCCTCTCAAAATAGATATCGATCTTATGGCCGTAATGTCAGTTTTTCGGATACAGATGGTTCACGAACTGACTCGGAATCTAGAAGTACGAATACGGAGCAGTTATCCATGGGAAAACCTAACACAAGAAATGCATCTAAGGATGTTCCCAGTCAGTCAAAAAACGGTGGAGAAGGAGAGGAGGACTTAAACATAAATCCAAAGAAACCGAAAAAGAACACTGCAGCAAGAAAGAAAAATTAAAAGCGGATCTGTTTGAAAATTTGGTTGTATGGACGCCCATTATCTTAACAGAAGGACAAATTGAAGTGCTCAATAAAGGTTTGAATTTTGTGCCAAATAAGGGATTTGATCTGTTTGACACATTACTTGACATCAACAAATTTTCTAGATTGATGACAGTTAAAAGATTCTTCCATCAAAGGAGAGTGGTGGGGAGATAGATATGAATCTCGGGTTTTCCCATTGAACTGGGGACCAACAGATTAATGAATATGAAAATTTGGAGTTTAAGGAAAAAAGGCTCTCCTTACACTGAAAGAGTTAGAAAAGAAAGTGAGCAACAATATCTGTCAGAGAGCCCTAGTTGTTCATGTTAATACGTCCAACCCACAATTTTACCCCCTACAAGCACGGTCCGGGCCCTGGAGCTTTCCAGTTGGCGATGGAAAGGGACTTGAAAGGAACTTAATAAAAATAAAATTAAGAACAAAAAAATTAAGAGGGAAAAAAAAAATATAACTTGACATACTTGAAAAAAAAGGAAATGAAGAAATTAAAAAACAATAAGAACTTTATTATTAAAAAATCGGATAAAGGTGGTAAAAATTGTGATTAGGGACGATGCTTTATATAAAAAATGGTTATGAACTTTCTTGGGTAATAAAGAACACGTATCGCAAGTTAGAGTCAGACCAACGTTATATTTTTAAGAATAAGTTGGATAAATTACGGGATGAGGGACAACACTTGGGTGTTAATTATCTAAAAAAACAAAAAATTTCTTTACAGGTTAAAAACCCTATAGTACCATCTTTTTATGGGATTCCTAAACCCATTAAGGATAATTTCCCTCCTTCAATACGACCTATCTTAGTTTAGTATGGGCTCTCTTAGTGATAAACTTATCTA
This sequence comes from Phyllomedusa bahiana, assembly GCA_025379985.1. NCBI lineage: Eukaryota > Metazoa > Chordata > Amphibia > Anura > Hylidae > Phyllomedusa > Phyllomedusa bahiana. The sequence continues at coordinate 279,336 of JAODAL010000655.1, forward strand.
ATGGGTTGTCAACATGCTCCAACCTTTGGTTAGATCTCTCCGTGGTTATCTTATAGATAGTACCAGTGTACTCCACACATTTCAGGATTTTGTGTGGCAGGCTTCCTATGTGTGGTTGAGTTGCGATGTGGTCAATTTGTATTCAGTTTTTTCCCCCATCATTTAGCCTTGTTGCTATTAAAATTTTTTCTCAATAGGGTTTCCCAAACTATAAAGAGAGGAAAAAGATGTTTGTCATTCAGAGCAAAAATTTTTTCTGCTGAAAAATTTATTTTTAAATTTGATAACATCTTTTTCTACAGACGGAAGGAGCACCGATGGGGGCTTCCGCCTCGCCGACCATGGCAAATTTTCCCTGGCATGGGGGGAGCAACATGCACTTTATGGCTTCCCATAACCCCTATGGTGAATGTATCATTTGGTATGGGTGTTAATCGACGACCTCCTTAGGGTTGTGGGGTCGCGATGTGGCGTCCATACCTAAGTTCATGGATTATCTGAATGACAACCAACACAATCTTAAATTTTACTTTTTTATCAGACCCCAGAAGGATTCGTTTTTGGTTTTGGGAGTTGGGGGGTGTATCTGAAATGGGGAGAGTCCACACCAAATATATAGGAACCCTTTGATTGTGGGTAATACAATCTTACAACCCAAACCACAACCACCCAACACATACGATAGCGCCATACCGATGGGGGAATATATAGAGCCAGAAGGGCTTGTACCTTGGATTTGATTTTTGAAAGAAAAGGTGGGTTATAGAGAGCAGACTTAAAGAGAGAGGGTTTTTCGGATCATCTCCTTAAGAGGCAGAAAGAAAAATAGATATTCATACACAAAAAACATTGTTGGCAAAAACACATAAGGAGAATAAGGGCACCCAACAAAAATTTAATTTTCTTCTACTAAATATAATGATGATTTTAATACGATTAAGAAAATCTTTTTAAAAATGTCCCAAATTTGAAGACAAGACTCAAACCTTAAAGAATATGTGGAGAAGGAATTAAGTTTTTTTCCAAAAGAGGTAAAACGTTGGAAATGACTTATCCCCTAGCCTGTTTCAGAGCCAAACTAGCAATACTTGGCTTCAACATGCGGGATGTTATCCGTTTTGGTAAAATAGATGTAATTTATGCGCTATAGTCATCAAGGGAGACACATTTTCTGATAGCGATGGATCCAGACAGTTTAAAATTAAAAATTACATTAACTGTGAATCGGACCATATTGTTTACTACATAGTATGTAGTGAATGTAATTTAACCATAAAATAGAATACCATAAGAAAATGGAAACAAAGGATAGCGGAGCATCTCACGGGGATTAAAAATAAACAGGCTCATACATCTGGAGCCCACTAGGGCATGTTGTTGATTATCATGACAGCAAAATTGCTACCTTTGTTGTGGTGCAATTGAGAGAGTCACTAAACCGCCGCCGCGTGGTGATTGGGAACAAAAACTAGAGTCCGGAGCTTTTCTGGATCTTATCATGCGATACGAGGTTCCCAAAAGGTAAAGAACCAGCGAATGACCTCATGTTATCTATTGAAGATATCCCTTTTGTGCAAAATACTATATGTAGAGGACACATTGAAGTAGTTAAACATTTGCATTGTTTTTCATGTAACAACATTAGAGTTAACAAAAGAATTACGCCCCCTTTTTTCTCCTTTTCTCACCCCCTGTCCACGCCCTCTCCATTATCACGTGCATTTGTGACGTTGTTTTTAATGTGTATTTAAGAACATCTGTTTTTTAAAGATGTGTGCCGTGATCAAGGGTCCAGAGTGACCAGAAACGCGTTGGCGTTGACACTGTATTTGTGCTGCACTGTCATGTCTATTTTGGAATAAAAGAAGATTGCACGATCCTGCTGGAGTGTCCTTTTGGATTTACATTTTGGACTATTTTGGAATCAACACCCCTCAAGGATATTGTGCATTTTGGGTGCACATGTGTTCCATAGTTTTTTTTAGCACTGGGCCATACAAATGAGGGGAGGACCAGTTCTGCCATTGTCTTTTGAGCTTCATTTTTACAGCGTTCACCAGGCAGTATTAATGATGGGATAACTTAACCATGCGGTCGGTATAATTACAATGACATACGTTTTATATGTTCTATTACTTTTACACAATAGAAACGTGTTTATAAAAAAATGCGTTTGTGTTGTCAAAGTCTGACAGCCATAACTTTTTTATTTTTCCGTGCATGGAGCTGATTATGGGCATGTTTTTTGTGTGATGAGTTGATGTTTTTATTGGTGTCATTGTAGAGTTCATACGACGCTTTGACGTTTTGAACAAAATACAGCAATTCTGGTAGTGTTTTTTATTTTTAACAGCGCTCACCGTGTAGTATACATGACAAGTTAGTTTTACTATCTGAGTCGATACGATTATGGCAATACCCAATTTATAACATTTTTTTTTTTACATTGAAGCACTTTAAAAAAAGTGTTTTTATTATGTAAAGCAATTTTTATGCATCGCTGTCTTCTGATAGCCATAACTTTCTTAATTTTCCATATACAGAGCTGTGTAAGGGCTTTTTTAATGGGATGAACTGATGTTTTTATTGGTACCACTTTGGCGTTTATATGAGTTTTTGATCGCTTTTTATTCCATTTTAGTTGCTGTGGGGTGAACAAAAATCGCAATTCTGTGACTGTTTTTTTGTTTTATGTTGTTCATTTTACAGGTTAAATAACATGAGAGATTTATAGGGTATGTCGTTATCCACGTGACAATACCAAATATGCTTACTTTACTAATTTCTATCTTTTTTGGGGTGACTGGCATTTGTAAAAGGGCGGTGTACTTGTTTTTATTTAGTTTATTTGTTTGTGTTTTTTTTTTTACTGTTTTTGCGATTTTTCACTTTTTGTGTACTTGTATCGGTGATCTTCAGGTCACAAGATAAAATAGGGAGCAGTACATGGCAAGACGTCCGAGGCTGTAAGGTAAGGAGCCCCCTCCTTCTGTCTTTCCCTTAGCTGCGGCGATCACAATAGATTGCGGCAGATAAGGGGTTAAGGAGTGAGCTCCTGATGCAGCAATACAGCATAAGGCCAGCTGTGATATACTGCTGATCCCATGCTGCGATCGTGCAAGTACGTCAAGCTCCTCATGACATACCCATACTTCAATTTGCGGGAACCCCTTCCCGGCCAAGATGTATGGGTACGTCAAATGTTGGTAAGGGGTTAAAGAAAGTTTTTTTTACCTCTGGATGTTGAATCCTTTTTTTTCCAGATGGAGTGTCCTCCTGTTTTTTAAGGGAGTTAACATGAAACTTTTTTTTACCAATTTTGTTTTCCTCATAACAAAGATCATCTATGCTCCTTAGGCTATGTTCACATGACTTAACTGCGGGGTGTACAGTACACCCCGCACTTATACCAGGTGTTCGGGAGCTCTCCCGCAATGTGGGGGGGAGCCGGCAGCCCGCCGGCCCATAGACTCTCAGTACTCGCGGCGCGCAAGCGCCATGAATAAATGACATGTCAATTATCTCCCCGCTCAGACAATACGATCGTATTGTACGAGCGGGGAGAGAAGGTGTAATCCAAAGTTTTCTATGAGAACTGTGGATTACCGTAATGATTGGGGCACATTTCGCCCGTAGTAGAGCGCAGCACGCTCTCAATACGTGCTGAAATGCGTCCCAAAATAAGCCGTGTGAACATACCCTTAGTTTAGTTGCTCATCTTTGTACACTCTCCAGCTCCACAGCATCCTTTCTATGAACCAATGCTGTGTAAAGCGTAAATATTATGTCCCTGTCCTGTGGGTTTATACCCTTTATTAGTTATTCAAGGCAATACTAAAATTCATAGGCAGCGATAGAAAATGTGTTGGCCAGGTACCGAACGACAGCAAACTAAAACAGCATCAATAATGTTTAGATAATAATGCCGTATATAAGAGAACCCAATAAAAGTGTTGTATAGCATAACGCCATCAACCTGTTATTACCTACAAAAATGTACAATGTTCTTTCCCCCTGACTGGCTCCCCTCAACCTCTAGGCTACCATAGCAACTGTTAAAGGGATATCTCACCATACACAATGATGTGGGTTCACCCATTTTAGACTGCTATGGTTATAGTTAGTAACATACTTTTAATATTGACAATATCCTGTTGGCTTTAGAGGCAGCTGACTAACATTGCATGCTGTTATGTAATCTTTAATCTACAAGTACAACCAGATCCTTCTCAACAAGTGGGTCTCCCAGTTTTTCTCCTCTAGGACATATGATGCATGAAGATTATTAGTGCCTAAATGTATAATTTTACATTGCTCCACACTGAATCTCAATTGTCCAGTGCATGGCCAAATATGCAGGGAGTCCAATTCTGCTTAAAATTTATTAACATCTTCCATACCGGTTGCCCCAGAAAAAGCTAAAGAAAAAACCATTAGTTGGGCACGCGATCACCACACTCATCAGTATCCTTTTAATTTAGCGTAATGCGATTTTTTCTAGTGTGTTTTTGTTCGGATTTCTATATTTGTGAAATATATATGAATTGTGTGTTATGTATTAATGGTATAAAATTATTGTGTAGCGTGTCCTATATTATATTATACTGATTGATTAGTTATAATAAATTGTGTACGTAGTGTAGCTTCTGACTTTCTTGGGGATTTTTACCTCCTGTTATTTTTTATTGTAATTATCAATGGCCTTGGCAGGGAGGAGGGGGGGGGGGGGGGGGGGGGGAGACAAGGAAAAAAATAATCAGGAAAGACATCACCAAAGTGAATCAAAACTTTCCAATTATTGTGTCTAAAATACATTACTAAATAAAAAGTAGTTGTTTTTAGTATGTTATAAGTTAATGGGGAATGTTCAGGAGAAGTGGCTTCACATTAAAGGGGTTGTATCATTACATTAAATGGTCTTCAGAATAAGGGGACTGTGAAAAAAAGAAATTTTGCATTGGATTTAATTACAAAGCGTCTTGTTTTCATTCCCCCTTATCTTTTTTTTTGTAAACACTATTCCCCGGTGCCGTCGGATTCCACCCTTCATTTCTTTGGCTGACGGCTCTACTAATTTACATTTTTTGGGCCCCCCGGCCCGATTCACGGGACGCCCCATTCCTGCCTCTCTCAAAAAAAGGGGGCCGGAACATTTCCCCCTTGAAAAGCCAGCAGCCCCACAGTAACACTGAGCTTTTCTACAATCAGAGAACACAGAATTTGCTCAGTGCCAAAATCTTTGTGGTAAACATAGAAGGGGAGACGATCTGTGCTGTCGGGGAAGTTTCATAAAGATGGTTTCAACGTAACAAACCTCCACGTGAGGAAAAAGTCATGTCTGATTCATAGAGACTGTCTAGACGAATTGCAGGGCTTTGGTATGAAAAAAAACAGCTCTTAAAAAAAAACACTGTATAGGGAGAGTAACGACCAGTGAATGTGGAATTTAGACAGAGAGGTGGGGAAGAGCGGGGATGTGCATCCACTCCACTATCTCAAACAAACACACTGATCGGACGAGCAAATATCAAGGGGGGGGATAATTCATCCCATCATTAAGAAACCCCCAAAGGGGGGGGGAAGAAACACCCCTGGATTTGGGGGAATGAAAAATTAAGCTACAAGAAAACCTAAAAGTAAGCATCATCCCCTTTAAGGGCCCATGTATAAAAAACTGTCCAGGTCTAAAACTCACTTTGTTCCCCATACACCAATCAAGCGCCTCTTTCAATACATATAGTGCTCTGAAAGAATGAAAGGGGCGCTGTGATTGGTTGCTATGTGCAAAATACTTGTCCCCTAAGATTGCCGGGGCCCCTCAAGTGAATTACACCGCCCAGTTCAGTGGATGGAAAAGTGCGCTCCTCTTGTAAAAACACGGGACGTGCTTCTTTTTCATACAACTTGCGCATTCTACCAACAAATCAAATTTACACATTTCATTTTCAGACATCATAATGTGCTGATTATACATATATTATTTTTAGTTGATACCTATAATAATACTAATAATAACCTCCAGTTTCCTAACAATAGATTCACAATGTGCTAGAGGAGCTAATATTATGAAATAACATTGCGATTATTTTCACTAACAGCTATTGCTAACAGGTCTCATTTCTTCTATGAGGAAGACACTCTCTGATTTAATACATAGTTCATAAACTCCCTCTCCAGACATCCTGTGGGCCACAACTTTAAAGGCATGGAGTTGCCTTTCCAGGAAATTCCAGTTCATTAGAGACAGCTCCCCATGTACTTCATGGAAGTCGGTAAAACAAGGTTTTCCGAAATCCTATGCCTCAGAACCACATTTTTTGGGCCATGCTGAGCAATTTTTATTGGATTCCTTCCCACCCCGGGAATTTTTGGTTGCGAAACGTTTTAAATTTAAACCGGGTGTCGTTTGGGTTTTTTTGAAGCGAGAGAAGTGAAAAGGAAAAATGTCACTTTTCTTTTTTTCTAAAGTAAGAAAACAATATTCCATTTGTTTACAGAACTGGGTAACACCTCGCAGTTAAAGGAATATTTTCCATGATGGGCCAAATTAGTGAAACGCCACACTTTTTTGTGGTTTCCATTTACAGCGATTGTGCCCCAAACGTTAATTTTTAAGAGTTTTTCAATCACATAAGAATTTTGTTTTTGAGTGTTTTAGACAAGTTTCCATGAAGTTCAGCATTCCCAAAATTTTTTTGAAGGATATTTCAAATTTTTTTCAGAGTGGTTGGTTTCCCACTTCCAAAATCTTACACACATGGGGCTCTACAATGTGAAGATCTACAGGCATGGATTGTTTGAAGGCTGCTTCCTTCAGATCATGATGCTCTCAGCACTGGAGAATGGACGTAACTCTAGCCATAGCAACTGTTATGGAGATAGGGGGTTGATGGGGATCTATTCAGGTACAAGAACATTAGACTGTATGTATGAAAACTGCTAGCGTAGACTGCTTTGTTGCCCATGAAGAGTGAAAAAAATCAGGCGATACCTTTTCAGGCTAACTGAGTATATTTCAAACAACAGAAAACTGGATCCTATCTCAAAAATGTACAAAATATTTTTTTTGACATAAACCAACAAAAAAATTAAAAAAACCATTACAGCAAGAGGACAACCAAAAAAAAGGGGGGGAAAACGGGGAAAGTGACAACAGTATTCAAGTTTAAAGATTTACCGCTATAAAAATACAATGATCCAGCACAAAAAGTACCTGAAACACAAATACTAAAAAAACCAAAAGGTATGTTTTAAAAAAAAGTATCCTTGGGTTTTAAAAAGCATAGCGTCCTGATACA